>BPLT01000236.1:0-476811 GCA_019656295.1 Rhododendron mucronatum var. ripense
AGCGTAGGGGTACCCTAGGGTTTAGGCACTTTTATAAGGTTTTAGGGTGCACTTTCCTATTATAGAGTTTTAGTGATTTAAGCACTTTCATAGGATTTAGGATTTAGGCACTTTCATAGGATACCTTAGAGTTTAGATTGTGTGAACTTATAGCTTTACAAAATTATTAAGTGGACTTATAGATTTATAAATGTCTATAGTAACCTATCACGAAATCTCTCAAACAAGTTAACATCAAATTTAAGGCCCCTCTCCGAAAGGAAATTGTGACGGGTTCTTGACCGCAAGGACCCACACAGGATACCCTAGAGTTTAGATTGTGTGAACTTATAGCTTTACAAAATTATTAAGTGGACTTGTAGATTTATAAAATGTCTATAGTAACCTGTGGATAAGGGGAGTTCGTGAGATTGCTTACGTGTGATCGTCCGTGAGCTGGAGAGGCCCGATTGGTCGATGATTAGTCAGAATGGTAGAGAGGGGGTGAGGACGTCTCGCGGGGTGAAAGGGTAGGAGCAAGAGGTGCAAGAGAGATAGAGGCAACGTGAATTTAGGACTTTCCCGCGGAATATCTGAGCTTTTCAGGTCCAAGCGAGTGAGGTCACCACCTTTTGAGGGAGAATGTTCTCCTACCTCAAATTGAGTGCTCACTCACTTTTTCCAGCAAAAAAAGGTCCTCTAATCATTGGGAATGTCAAGGGTATTTATAGAGCACCTGGACATGGGACAGGCCCAGGACGGCACTCCTATCAATACCCGACACGTGTCCCTTCTGTACCTCCTGGCCGCGGGAAGACCTGCCTTTCCTTGGACGCCCGTCCGCGGGAAGACACGATTTTCCGCGGCGAAGCCTCCAAACCCCAAGCCACTAAACCACAAGAGATTTCCCAATTCCCTCTGGAGCGAGGTCGCGACCCGCGGCGATCGTTGCCTCTCCACGGGGTCCCCCCGGACCTTGCCTCCGGGCCTCGGGTAGGGATCCACGGAGACTTTGCGATAGGAGTCTGACGATAACTATGACGCCTGGGGGGCGCGTGGGACTCTGGTTCGAACCAGTTTGTGGGACCCGCGGGGCCGAATTCCGCGATGGATCCTTTGACACCGCTGGTGACTTTTGCGAACATATCCCCATGATCCGTCACTCCACGTGTCGCTATCCCATTAGTCGGTTAGGCGGTTCCATCAACGGCCACGTGTCCGCTTGCAGTTGGAAGGTCAAATAGTCATCCCCAAATTTCAACCTGTTAACTTTGACAGCGCCTACATATGCCCCCCGCGCGCGGTCGATGGGAATTTATTGCCCGTGCGCGCGCGAGACCCTAAACTTCCGCGGTCACATTCGAGCCATCCCACGGAAAAAAAAAGGGGTTTACTGAATAGGCGGCGTCGCCTCGCATGCTGATGTGACCCTTGGTGTACAGTCGTAATAAATGTTTCTTCAACAGGCTTACTATATAAGCCTTTTCACCCGTCACTTCCTTTTCACCTACCGTTCAATCCTCAGTCAAAGCTGTCATTTTCCTTCTCCGTTCTTTTCGAGCGCAGTCTTTCTTCTTTCGCTTTTGTTCTTCGTGAAGAATCCCACATGGCTGTACGAGGCGCCATTATTGAAGACCCCGTCCCCGCCGCGGACCAATGGAGAAGGGCCCCGTACCTTCAATCTGTAGGGGACCCCTTTTGGACCCAGGTGGAGGCCTACACGGTAGAGACCGTGGAGGAGCCCTCCACGTCTGATCTCACTTTTTTTACGACTCCCGCTGATCTAGAGAGCGCGGAGCCAGTCAATCTGTGGGCAATGCGATTTGCCCGATCTTTCTTTCCTCTGGAAAAGGGATTCCGTTCCCAACCCTTTGAGAAAGGAAAGATGCTGCCGGTTCGCGGGAGCGCTTTTGAAGCTGGACGACAAGCGCTCGCGGAAAATACAGAGTCGCCACTTGGGTTTGAAGGTCCGACACCCAAGGAACCGTATTTCGAAGCACTTGCCGCGCTGTTTGATTTGAAAAAGATAAGGAACCAGTCCGTCATAACCATATCTGGGTTCGGGAGCCAGGTTACGAGAGGGGAAGGGTTTTATGGCACCCCTCTCACCCAATCCGGAGATCGGTCTCTACTTAGGCATTTGTGAAAACGTTGTTTGTTTTGCGATTCTGTTTAATTAATCAAATTTTAGCCAATTAGGGCGGGGAACAGTTTAAAGGGGATTAAAATTGTAACATGCTTGCAGGATGTGAGGGACGATGGCATGGATACATGGAACAATAAAGAAAAAAATGAGATAATGTTTAACACTGACCTCGGGATGTAAAAACAGTGCGATGGTTTTAAGTTTATCGCGAACAGTGGCCAACTTGCATGCACGGGAACCGTTGCATGCAAGCCATACTATCGCGCGACACACTGAAACCCTCGCGCGAGCATTCACATCTCACCATCAGGTTAAATTTTATCCCCTTCTGGGCTCTGGAAGGACCAGTGCACACCCAGGGCCAAACCAAGCAGTTTATATGTGCTGAAAGTAAATCAATATTTACAAATTATCATGACTGGAATAAAATACAACCCTTAAATAGTGAGGGTGTTAAAACAGAGGCCTAGAGCCTAATTGCCCATGCAAGGGCAAATTCTGGAAATGACTAAACCATCGCGCGATGGATTCACATCATCGCGCGATTGTTCTGACTGGACTTCCAGGAATTGCTTTGCATGCCTGGGCTCTGAGTCATATTCAGAAGCTACCCAGGGGCATTCCAACATGGATAGGAAAATAACTAAGCTGAACTACTGATTTTAGCATGCAAAACAGTGAGATGTATCAAATATGATTAGGCAGGAAAACATGAAATCATATATTTGCATCAGGGCAAGGATCCCATCCCCACGAGAACCTTATCATGCGAGCTGGAAGCATCGCGCGATTGAATGGGTTCATCGCGCGCGGGTTTTCCATTCACAGTAACTTGTAAATTTGCTGGCTTTGGGACCAAGACTGATATTGATTACCAGCCTTGGCCCTGTCAGCCCCCCTCAGGGATCAAAACAGTAAAGTACAAGGGTTATACCTTTGCTCGAATGCTTTGAATATGGCTTGAGTAATGTGGTATGGCTTTGACAAGTGAGTAAGTAGTAGGGATTTGAATGAGAGAAGAGACCAAGGTTGTAGTTCTTGTTCTTCCTTTGAGGTTTTTTTTGTAACCCTTTTGAAAGAGAACAAAGGGGGGTTATTTATAGAAAGAGGAGGGTTTGTTGGTGGTGATACAAGGTCATGCAGCCAGCAAACAATGCTGGCTGCACTTACTTGGTGGAGAAGGGGGTGCAAAAGTTGATGGGAGAGTGGGGGACTAGGTGGTGCAAGGCTGGCCCTGCAAACGCCGTTCAGTCGATGGAATGGGGTCACACAGACCTGCAGACGCCTCATCATCACAAAATCCAGCTGGATACGACAGGTGTCGACCATCGCGCGATGGAGTGAGATCATCGCGCTAGGGTTCTAGCTTCCCCGCGACGGTCAATTAGTCAAAGTTTGACTTTGACCACCACCTGGCAAGTAGAGCATCGGGCGAGTGTCTCAGTGAGTCGCGCGAGAGTCAAACCTTTAGTCAAGGTTTGGGTTTAATGGTTCTGGGGCTAAGGGTAGGTTCCACACACACCAAACTCAAGCCATTTCATTCTCTCAATATTGTTCGTGACCTGATTCATCATCGGGGGAACAAGGAACTGAAAAGAAATAAAAGCAATAGGAGAAAATCAGATTGGGGTGTCTACAGTAGTCCCTCTTTGACGGCACGCGAAGCACCATTAGTCGATACGGGTAACGTCAAAGATTTCTAGACACCCATCTAATTTCACCCAAAAGCTGATTAAATGAAAAAGTGCAAGCCAGTATGTACAAATACCGTGCACCGAGGATTCGGACGGATGGATCGTCGCTGGATCGATGTTGGACAGTTAAATCGTCGCTGATTTGAAATTGGACGGTTAGATTGTCGCTGATGGAATCGGACGGTTAGATCGTCGCTGATATGGAATCGGACGGTTAGATCATCGCTGTATTGAATTGGACGGTTAGATCGTCGCTGGATTGAATTGGACGGTTAGATCGTCGCTGATTTGGAATCGGACGGTTAGATCGTCGCTGATGGAATCGGATGGTTAGATCGTCGCTGATTTGGAATCGGACGGTTGGATCGTCGCTGATGGAATCGAAAATTGGACGGTTAGATCGTCGCTGGATTGAATTGGACGGTTAGATCGTCGCTGATTGGAATTGGACGGTTAGATCGTCGCTGGATTGAATTGGACGGTTAGATCGTCGCTGATTGGAATTGGACGGTTAGATCGTCGCTGATTGGAATTGGACGGTTAGATCATCGCTGGATTGAATTGGACGGTTAGATCGTCACTGGATTGAATTGGACGGTTAGATCGTCGCTGATTGGAATTGGACGGTTAGATCGTCGCTGGATTGAATTGGACGGTTAGATCGTCGCTGATTGAATCGGACGGTTAGATCGTCGCTGGATTGAATTGGACGGTTAGATCGTCGCTGATTGGATTGGGACTTGACGTGGGGCAGACCACTGCTGGGGATATAAGGCATTTTCGATCATGGGCGTCCAGTAGAGGTCCAAAATTATTTACAAGATCCAAGTATGGCTCCGGGCTACCAATGAGGTAATAACACAAAACTGGGCCGAGCAGAAGTCAAATCTGGTCAAGGGCCCAATTTGACCGTCGCGCGATGAAGTCATACCATCGCGCGATGGTTCCCAACTAGGGCTTGGATCTGGAATGAGCCCAGACCCGGCCCACGCCTGTTGGCTTCCCTTTTGATCGACGGGGACGTCTTGAAACCGCTCACAGCAGTTTCAAAACTCCCTCAACTCTTCTTTCTCTCAAACTCTCTCACAAAATCCATCCAAACCTCTTGACTCCCGCCAAAATCAAAGAACCCATACGCATATACTCACCCATGGCAGACCACGGTGACAGGGGCAGTGGAGGAGAGGTAGTTGATCGTCCGGAGGACGAGGGAGGACCCATGGAGGTTGAAATAGGGGATCAACAGCCGATGGAGACCATTTCGGGTACAGGTGCAGTGGTGGCGGGCGGCAGTGATGGCGAGCAAGGCCTCTTGCAGGTGGCTGGAGACAACGGCGATCGTCGCGCGACGGAGTCAGAGCGTCGCGCGACGGAGGGAGTCGGGGCAGCGGCTCCTGCCATCGAGCCTTTGGACCCGAGCACAACGGTGAGTGGCTCGGTCATAGCTGGTGGTAGTTCTGGCGTCATGGGCAGTGGAGATGTTAGTGGTGGTGATGCCGAGCAGAGTGAGATTCCGCCGAGGGATCCGGCGAAGGGCAAGGATGTGGTGACCGAGGGGGAGGGTGTCACAGAGGTTCCCGAGGAGGCGGTTCTGTTTCGGCCAGCAGCGACGTCGTCGGGCCATAGACCAATTACAAGACAGGACCTTGCAGATTTTCTGAGCGAAGAGAGACTAGCCCGGCTCCTCGAGGAGGATCCCATGATAGGGGCTGCTGTCTTGGAGGAGCGAGAGCGGGAGATAGCTGCTTCGGAGGCTGCAGCGAGAGCCCGAGAGAGCGGGCTGCTGATGAGGAGCTTTTGAGGGATGCTGAGACCGAGGAGAGGGTCGGAGCCAGAGTACAGGACCCCAGGGTGACGGCGGTGTCGGAGGCGGAGAGTTTTACTCGGGTTCCATTTTCAGCAGAGGGGTACAGGTGACCTGTTCCTCACTTGTTTGTGCCGTCGGGTTTCACAGCATATCGGCCACGACAGACGGAGTATGACTCTGAGTTGGTTTTGAGAGACCCTGACACCCATATCTCGCGTAGCTGGTCTGAGGTAACTTGCTGATAAATACTCATTTTCTTCATTAGATACCATACAAATACAATGCATGCGCTCAAAATGTTAAAATTTGTAGAGTAATAGTAACCTTCTGAAGTAGACTTTAAACAGCGATACCATAGATTCATGTTTGAATGTCGTGAATGAGACATAATAACTTGAACCAACCATGCATTGCCAGGCTACATTGATTACCTAGAACTTGAAAATGAAAGCTTCATGTGCTGACATGCCCTTGTTGTTTGCATCTAATACAGGAGAGGGCACGGCCGAGAGACATCCGCGGCTTTGGGGGTGCATGTAGCTCTTTGGCGTTGTACCAAGGTTTGCCGGAGAGGGTGAGGCAGTTGGTGGACGAGGCGGGCTTTGGAGAGTTCATTGAGACTCTCACCCCGACGAGGAATGACCACGCTGTCTTGGTTGCACTAGCCGAGAGGTGGAGGGACACTACAAACACCTTCCACCTACCGATTGGAGAGATGACAGTGACGCCCATTGACTTTGCGGCGATCACAGGCTTAAGGGTTGGGGGAGAGCCCATTCCGTTTGACTCGAGCATTGAGCAGGAAGAGGCAGCCTTGGAGTGGTTTTTGGGCGAGGTGCCCAAGATTGAGGAGGGGATGGCGAGATATGGGCAGTTCACCCGATATCTCAAGAAGAAGGTGACGACTGACCAGGAGGCGAAGCAGATGGCCCGGGCGTACCTGTTGTACCTCTTTGGCGGTACCTTGTACCCAAACAGGCGTAGCAAGGTCCATTTGTCTTACTTGCCCGCGCTGAGGGACTTGAGGACGGCCTCGCGCTTTGACTGGGGCGGAGCAGCACTAGGGGCAGCCTACGGCTTCTTTGGGGACTCGTCGAGGATGGAAGTGAGCACTGCCGGGTACTGGCGGATTTGGGAGGTACGATCCGCCTTTGAATAATACATCTTTCGCAATTCCATACTTGTTTTCATTTTGATTGCATAATTTGTTTAATAGTATCCTTGCATGTACTGATGACTTGATCTATTGATAACCGTGCAGCTCTGGGCTTATGAGGTGCTGAACATGTGTCGTCCGGTGACAAAGAGCCTGGACTTGGGGATTCTCCCGCGCGCACACATATGGAGCTAGAAGAACATGGGCGAGAAGAGAGGCAGAGGCGACCTGAATGGCTTCAGGATATTCCTTGACGAGCTGCGACCTTCACAGGTATAACATTATACTTCCTAGAAATAGCAATGTGTATCCCTTTTTATCGCTTCAATGCTATCACTGACCGATACTTGCATTGTTCGCTTGCACAGGTTGAGTGGGATCCTTGGAGGGTGGCGGAGCCTGCGCCTGAGTACTTGGCTCATAGCAGGGTCGTCACGGCGAGCAGAGTGCTGCTGGAGTCGGCCTTTGGTTGGCAGTGGTACTTGGGTGACCGAGTGACACATCAATCACTTGGCTATGCGGGGTTTCAGGTGCCTGGACCACTTCCACCACGGGCTTACACACAGGAGAGTACACCTTGGCCGAGTTGGAGGTTTTCACACGGCCTGATACCGACCTGACACGCCACTTGCGTTCAGACATGGACTATGCAGCTTATCAGAGAGAGCGTTTGGCGGGGCCACTGGGAGTACGAGAGTTTAGAGAGGTTCGGAGCCAGGCCCGTGGGGCTGCTGAGGAGAGGAGAGCCGTTTCAGGGAGGCTAGGTAGTGGTGAAAGTCGCCCGAGGCGAGGTCCGAGTGGACCAGTGAGAGGCAGGCCACCAGAGTTGACGTGGCAGATAGCCGTGGTAGACTCTCAGGGCAATCCAGCTGAGTTGCACCTTACCCCTGCCAGAGTCGAGCCAGCGCCCGTTACTGTGCCAGTAAGATATTGTTGCTTTCATTACTGTATTTTGATAAAGTTTGAACTGCCATTCAATTGTTCATATTTGAATCCTCTTTGCAGGTACCCAATGAGTGGGTGAACGAGGCTGTCCGGCGCATGCTTGCGTTGGAGAACTTGATTAGGAGAGCGGCAAGTGGCCTACCGTTGGACTTGCACTATCCTCAGCCACCGGCTCAGAGATCTCAGGTATATCTTTAGAAAACGATACATTCCTGCTTTCGATACATGTCTGCATTCGATACATTCTTGCCTTTCGATACATTCCTGCCTTTGATACAAGACATATGTTCATGCTTGCACAATAGACAGTATGCTCTGATTGCTTCTTGATTTTGCTTGATCACACCTGCTTTTAGAACATGAAATATGCAAACATATGCTAATGTATACAATATTTACAATGCAGGCACAGAGACGGGCGGCTCCTAGGAGGAAGAGCGCGAGGGATCCTCCGCAGAAGAAGTTAGCGGCTAGGACTCCTGCTCCTACACCTAGTACCGGACCACGGGCGCGGGGCTCACAGCCGCCTGTTGCCAGCGAGAGGGAGGCTCGAGAGGCCGTGGCGCGCGCCGAGGAGAGGTACCGGTTGAAGATGCGCCAGAGGCCCTCACAGGACGAGCCAGTCCGCAAGAAGCGGTTGATCCTGCCTGAGGTCTCCGAGGAGGAGGACGAAGAGGAGGAGGAAGAAGAAGGAGAGGAAGAAGAAGGCGAGGAAGAGGAAGCGTCAGATAGCAGTGGGTCTGACGATTCGGCAGCTGATCCTGGCTTCAGGGTGGATCCCACAGAGAGAGACGACGAGGACGACGATGGTGAGGGTGATTGGTTCGGGGAGGACTGAAGGCTGCTGAGGAGCCTTTTCCCACTTTTGCACTTGACTTTTGCTTTCGGGCCTGCGTGCCCACGTAGATAGATAGAAGGCTAGAGCGCCTTAGCCGATACTTTTACAGATGTTTTGAGGCCTGCGTGCCTCTTGACTTGATGGGCGAGTGTGCCCGAACTTGACATGATAGCTTTTTGAGTGGCCGAAGTGCCGTACGCATATGAGCCTTCTTATTTTGACATGGATAGATCACAGGTTTAGCTATAAAATTTGCATTTTTGGTTTCTTCCATCTTTGCAATGGGTTAAAGTAAAGAAACATTTACCACTAATACCGTACCTGCATTGACAATGTATCAAGACTGTTCACGGACACACAGACGCGTACAAACGGGACTTAGCTCGAAAGAAAATGAGAAAGTGTCTTAGGACACAGCTAGGATACGAGAAATATGATGGAATTTTGGACATTCGCGAGTCAAAACTCAAAATATCTCACTTGGGGTGAAACTGACGCTATGGTGGGGTCATGCATGTGCAAAATGACCTATGAGAGTTAACGGACTCAAGAAATGCGCTTTAAGATGCAAATTAGACCAAAAACACCATAATAGACACAAAGAGGATACGAGGTGACAAAATAAGACTCTATTATGTCCCGGACTGAAACCGACACTTTCGTACAATCATATTAGGTCATCATAACCTGTACGGCATGAGAGAATGGGGGGAATCCCTTGGAAATGAGTTTCGACTTCCCAAAACGCCCTTTTGGACTTGAAATGAGCCACCGAGGGTCCGAAATCTTCGTTAAACGCAATTTTTCGAATCCGATGCTTGGATACAGTCACATATGCTTATAGTGACTCGCTGGAACCATAAAAGTTGCAAAAGAACCTTCGAAATCCGAAATGACCAAGGTTGGGCAGTGGCTGCTGTAATCTGTCAAATTGTAGGTTGAACCATCGCGCGATTGAGTGAGTTCATCGCGCGACGGATGGGTTCTGAACACTCGCGCGATGGAGTGACATCGTCGCGCGATGGTTCAGGAATGTCAGGCTACCTTTATTTGACTATCTTAGAGTCCCAGGGTGGTCAGGCCTTGTTATCACTTTTCAACTGTTGACAGTACCTCAGGGCTCAGTGCAGAGATGTGTTGGTTTTAGAAGAAAGGACAGCATGCAGCAGAGATATTTGCTCTGTGAAAGAGAGATACTTTATGCATTCTGGCTATAAAGAGGTTGACGCTTCGTTCAGTAGAGGCATTCTTCTCATAGTTTGATATTCCCACAAAGACCAAGATGGCAAATAACCTTCCAGTGTTGATTAGCCCATGGCTTACTGCTTTTGTTGCTGGAGATTGGCTCTCATTCTGGTCTCACGGGCTGGCCGCATTCTGTTTTCTCCATAATGTGAGGGTTCGTCCTGAACTTCTGAGGGCGGCCCTGCAATTCTGGGATCCGGAGGTTCACGTGTTCAGGTTCGGGGTCAACGAGTTATGCCCGACTATGGAGGAATTCCAAGCGTACCTCCAAGGCGTTGCTTCAAGTGTGATCGTCGTGCCACCTTACCGGAAAAACATACCAAAGCTCCTACAATCCAACCTTGACATCACTAGGGGAGCAGCCGAGAGTCTGCTAGTCGGGGGGCAAATCAACATCATGCGTCTTATGGAGTGGTACGGGCCAGAAGGGGACGTAGAGGATATGGCTCTGCAGGCTAGGCGTCGTTTCGCCCTGGCAATCAATGTGCTGGGTGCTTATTTACTGGTATCTCCGAATGGGCAGGTGAACCCTATGCTGGTGAGCGTTGCTGCTCAAATGGGTGCCCGAAGGAACGTGGTGCCACTCGTTTTAGCTGAAATACTCATGGGCTTGGATTTGGTCTCCGCGGGCCAAACGGACATTTTTGGTGGTAGCCCGCTTCTGCTGCAGGTAAATTCTTATTCAGCTCACCTTTTTCCGGTTTTCGCACATTCTGTTCTTCACTCGTCTCTTGGCTAAGGCTATATCGGAGTTTCTTACTTGTTTTTTCCGCTCGAGCTTTATGTGGCTTCTTACTTGTTTTTCTGCTCTTGCAGCTTTGGTTGTCTGACAAGTTGGGATTGCTCACTGCGCCGGAGGCAAATTGGCCCCATCTGCCCGGCCGAATGCATCAGCGAGGCATGATTTACCCGGAGATGAGTGTTCACCAATGGTACACATTCATGAGGGAGATGTTACCGAATGAGATCATTTGGAGGAATGAGGCCCTGAACATCCCGGATATGGCCTTGAATTCTGCAGGTTTTGAGAGGATGGTAATAGCTGGGCTGGCCGCTTTCACGTTCTATATTCCTGGCCGTATTCTCCGTTAGTTGGGAATAATCCAAGGGCTTCACCGAGCCGGGTTTGAGGACTTCCAAGTCCCTGTCTTTACTTTCCAGAACTTGAGAGGATACGAGCGCAATTGGGGCTTGAGACAACTCGGAGGAGCTGACCCAGACTTCAGCACAGAGCTTATGCCCCGATATCAAGCATGGCTGAAAAGAGAGATTGCAAGTAGGCAAAACAATAACTGACTCTTTGACAGACTCGAATGATTTTAGAATAAACTGTGAGCCTGTTAAGGCCTCGAGCACTTTATTCTATTTTTTTATGCTTAACTATCTGCTTAAGACTGCTCAGCCTATGTAATAGAAGTTATAATTAAAATAAAAGTGAAAGTTGGAGAGCTCTCCCCTTTTGTTTCAGGTGTTGAACCACTGCGTCTCTTGAATATCGATCCGAACTCTGGTGATAGGAAAACCGCGGATCAAGTTGATTGATTGTGACCGAATCTCACGGAGAGATTGCCTACGTATCCCTTTTCAAGGAATCAGGTCAAAACGTAGCTCAGGCCAAGGTTCGCTCGGGTATTTTGGCTCTCCTTTTGTGCTCTAACTTTTGCCTAGAACCACCTATTCGGGTTTTCGGTCTAGCGAGCTTTGATTGACGCCTATTTATTTTTGCCTAAACCGCCTTCTCAAGTTTTCGGTCTAGCAGGCTTGCTCTAATTTTTGCTTGGAACCGTCCACCCTTGTGGTTTTCGGTCCAACGAGCTTCTCTCAGGAATAGTAACGCTTGAGTTGATCCAGGTTAACCAGAGTGTTGAACTCGTTGCCGTCGAGATCAATGAGTTGAGCCGCTCCCCCAGAAAGGATGGTCTTGATGATGTAAGGTCCGGAACGCTTAGGTCGGAACTTGCCTCTGGGGTCGAAAACCGGTGCCCGAATCTCTTTTGTGACCATGTCCCCTTCAACTAAGTCCCTAGACTTTACTCTCTTGTTGAATGCACGAGCAATTCTCCGCTGATAACCCTGAACATGATACAAGGCTCGGAGTCTTCGTTCATCAAAAAGCATGAGTTCGGCGAATCTCCCACTGAGCCATTCAGATTCCGAAAGTTTTGATTCTATCACGACCCTCAGAGATGGCACCTCGAGCTCTATAGGAAGAACTGCTTCCATCCCGTAGACTAAGGAATAAGGGGTTGCCCCTGTCGATGTTCGGATCGATGTTCGATACCCCCAAAGAGCTAGAGGTAGCTGCTCGTGCCAGTCCTTGGCGGATTCCGCAGACTTTTTGATGATGGTCTTGATATTCTTGTTTGCCGCTTCGACTGCTCCATTCGTCTGAGGGTGATAGACGGTTGAGTGATGAATCTGGATTTTGAATTCTTCAAAGAGCTCCTGAACCCTACCTTTGAAATGATTCCCATTGTCTGACACGAACGCCTGCGGAACTCCATACCGATAGATGATACTCTTTCTGATAAAGAGAGTCACTTGAACTGCGGTCAAGGTCCTGTACGACTCAGCTTCAATCCACTTAGTGAAGTAATCGATTGCTACCAGGATGAACCTGTGACCATTTGAAGCGGAAGGTTTGACCATGCCAATGACATCGATACCCCATACAGAGAAGGGCCAAGGCGAAGCCATGCCAAATAGGTTAGAGGGTGGAACATGCATCAGATTAGCATGAATTTGGCATTTGTGACATCGCCGAACGTAATCCACGCATTGAGATTCCATAGTAGACCAGAAGTAGCCCTGACGCAAGATCTTCCTAGCGAGCATGACACCGCTCATGTGAGGACCACAAACCCCTTCATGGATTTCCTCCATAATTCTGACAGCCTCGGTGCCGTTGACGCAAAGCTTGTGCATTCCACAATGCGACCTCCTGTACAACTTTCCCCCACAGATAACGTAGTGAGCAGCAATTCTTCGTAACGCAGTTCGATCCTTCTGAGAGGCCTCAGACGGGTACAAGCCATTCTCGATGAAGTTCCATATGTCATGGTACCAGGGTAGGCCATCATCAACATCATCGATGGCGTTGACATACTGATAAGCAGGGCAGTCCCTTTGTTCAATCAAGATTGGGCGGAGTTTGATACCCAGCGGTAGCTCGATCATGGAAGCCAAGGTTGCAAGCGCATCAGCAAAATGGTTTTCCAACCGGAGAATGTGAGTGAAGGTCACCTTATTGAAACGAGGGATTAGCCCCTCCAAATCCTGATGGTAGGGTTTCAGCTTCTCTTCGCGTACTTTCCAATCTCCATTAGCTTGAGATACGACGAGGTTAGAGTCCCCGATGACTTCGAGCCTCTCAACACCGAGCGCGAGCGCAGCTTCCATGCCTACGATGCAGGCCTCATATTCAGCTTGGTTGTTGGTGACATCGAAATTGAGCTTGAATGCGAGCGGAATATGAGAACCTTGAGGGGTGATGAGTAAAATCCCGATTCCGACCCCTTTCTGATTGGCTGCCCCATCAAAGTAAAGAGTCCAAACGTCTTTGATAACTGTGAGCACTTCCTCATCTGGAAATGCAAAATCTGAATCCTCCGGTCCATCCACAGGGTGGTCAGCCAAGAATTCTGCAATGGCGCGGCCTTTTACCGACTTTCTCGTGATGTACTCGAGATCGAATTCTGCTAAGAGAAGCAACCAACGTGCTAATTTACCAGTGAGTGCTGGCTTCTCAAATAAATACTTGAGAGGATCCATTCGAGAAATCAACTTCACTGGGTAAGCCAGCATGTAGTGTCTTAACTTCTTAGAGGCCCAGACAAGAGCCCAACACGTCTTTTCTAAAGTGGTATAGCATTCTTCGGCCCCCACCATCTTCTTACTTAAGTAGTAAACAGCTTTCTCAACTCCCTTATCTCTTTCTTGAGCTAACAGGCATCCCATAGAGGCGGAATTAACGGATAAGTAGAGAATCAGAGGTTTCCCAGGTACAGGTGGCATGAGAACGGGTGGATTCTGAAGATAGTTATGGACTGCAACGAAAGCTGCTTGGCACTTGTCTGACCATACAAATGGGGTGTCCTTCTTGAGTAGACGAAACATCGGCTCGCAAGTTAAGGTTAACTTGGCGATGAATCTGCTGATGAACTGAACCTTTCCCAAAAAGCTCCGCACTCCCTTTTCAGATTCCGGTGGCTTCATATCAAGCACTGCCTTGATTTTCGACGGATCGACTTCAATCCCACGAGAAGTAATCATGAAACCGAGCATTTTGCCTGCCGTGACCCCGAAGGTGCACTTTTATGGATTAAGACGCATCTGGAACTTACGGAGTCTTTCGAAAAGCTTCCTTAGCACAGGAATGTGTCCTTCCCGGGTTTTTGATTTGGCAATCATGTCGTCGACGTAGATCTCAACCTCTTCGTGCATCATGTCGTGTAGGATAGTCGTAGCGGCTCTCTGGTAGGTAGGACCGGCGTTCTTTAAACCAAACGGCATGACCAAGTAGCAGTAGGTCCCCCATTCAGTGATGAAAGTCATTTCTCGCGGTCTTCGGGTGCCATGAGAATCTGATTTTAGCCTGAGAAGCCGTCCATGAACGAAAGCAGAGCATGTCCCGCAGTATTATCCACAAGCACATTGATGTGTGGCAAGGGAAAATCATCTTTGGGGCTTGCTTTGTTCAAGTCTCGGAAGTCAACACAGACACGAATCTGGCCATTTTTCTTGGGAACAGGGACGATATTGGCCACCCAAGTGGGATACTGAGAAACTGCGAGAAAACCAGCGTTAATCTGCTTGGTGACTTCTTCCTTGATCTTCTGCACCTAGTCTAGTCGCATCTGCCTGAGCTTCTGTTTTACCGGCTTAGCATCGGGTAGCAGAGGGATTCGATGCTCCACTATCTCAGGATCGATACCGGGCATGTCTTGATGAGACCATGCAAAAACATCGCTGAATTCAGTGAGAAGCCCTTTGAAACCACGGTGCTCCTCTGGATTTAATGTGGAGCCCACTTGAACCATCCGAGGATCATTCTCATCTTTCAAATTTATTAGAACTACTTCTTCTTTTAATGGCTGAGCATGCCTTTCGTCTTCCCTTTCAATGAAGGCACGGATTTCCTTTGGAATATCCCCATCGAAATCTATCCCTTCGTCGTCGGGGTCGACACAGTTTATATAAAGATCATTCAAGTAGTCAGAAGAGGAGTCTTTCATTTCATAAGACCCTGCAGGGTCGCCAAGTACAAGGGAGTCGAACTCAAAGTAAAAGCTATGACGTGGAGGGCCGAGAGGCACAAACTCCGACTCAGAGCTAGACTTAGACTCAAAAGACTCGACAGACTCAGTGTCAGACTCAGATGTATCATCAATGCAAGTAAGGCGTGGTTTGAAAATGCAATTTTTAAAGCTACCCTTAGCTTCCACGATGAGAGAGGTGGGATTCTCGAGGGCATCGGGCCCGAGCATGAACACTTTGGCCTCTTCAGCTTCCTTAGCCAAACCCACTTGAGAGAACTCACGGAACAGCTGCTCCAAGCTCCCCTGATCAAGAGATCCCAGCCAGTCAGTCTTCAGCTTGGGCTGGCTAAGCTTCTTCTTGAATTCTGCCTTTGCTGGCTCTTCGTCACTGGAGGACCAAGTATCATTCACAAAGATCTCAAAACCAGGCAGCAGCTCCCCAGTAACCGAGTCGATGAAAGGTTCAGCCTGCCCAATGTAGATGTCATTCCCCTTTTCACGGACGAAGTAGCTGTCGGGATCACCATAGAGAGATCGAGGTTTTCCCATGCATTTCCTTCTTTTGGCATCGTTGGCAGAGTACCCCAAACCAAAGCGGCCCTCACAGGAAGGAAACGTAGGGAATTCCAGAATCCCTTGATGGTGAATCCCTAAGCCAAGGCCAGGTAGATAGGACATCCTTCTCATAATGTCCAGAGCGACAGAGCTTATGATGAAGTCCCCATCCACGTTGATGGCCGAAACTGAGCCCGAAGTGTCAAAGGAGAAACCAGCCAGGTCGACGTCTTCGTTGTCGTGCGCGATTCCCAAAACAGGTGTGCCGTCCTCCTTGAGCGGGCGAATGCCTGAGTCCCCGCAGATAGTCAAAGTCCCAGTAGGAAGTCCCAACATGACTTTCTGATGAAGAGTAGATGGTAGATGGCACGGCCATGATGTCAGATCTGTGAAGCCACGGTCTTCCTAGCAAGAGATTGAAGGAGGCTGGGATGTCAACCACATGGAACTCGACATCCATTTTGAATCCTTCCGCATCAAGATTGAGCACGAGCGTGCCTTCGACCAGACGACGTGTGCTGTCATATGCTTTAACTGCCATGCTAGAAGGTGTAAAATCCTTCTTCATCAGTCCCAGGCGGTGAGCCACCTTTAAGGGGCCAACATTGATTGCCGAGCCATTATCGATAAGAACAGTCGGAACCCAGAGTCCTCGGCATTTGACTGTGATATGCAAGGGTCAATTGTGGTCAACTCCTTCAAGCGGCAGATCCTTATCAGTGAAGACCACGGTATGCTTAGAGGTAGGCGGGAGGATAAGGGAAATCATTGCTTTAGGCGTGACGTCCGGTCGAATCTCAAGACGAGAGAGAGTGTGGCAGAATTTCTGACGATGCTCACGGGAGGAACAGATTAGTCCCCAGAGTGATACGGCAACAGGAATCCGCTCCAATTGCCTTTGAATCATGTCGTCATTCGGGGCGTTAACTGGTACCTCAAGTGGTGCAGACCTTGAGAAAACGGGAGGTTCGTTCTTTCGGTTAGAAGAATTGGACGAACTCCCTGCTTGCAGATTAGCAGGCTGAAAGATTCGTCCACTTCTTGTAACGTTAAGAACGTTCTCTAAAGAGGGCACCACTTGAGGGTCTTGACTATCATCCCACAGATCAGCAGGGACTTCTCCCAATTTGCGTTTCCCTTTGTCAGAGGTCGGAGGAGCTACAGGCACTTCCATTTTCAAACCCAAATCTTCAGTCAGATCTTTCATCAATAGTGATTCCCAGAAGTCTGGATCCCCAACGGCTACAGCTTCTCGGACTGGTTCTGTATTAGCAACAAAAGGGACATCCCAAAGTCCTCCATCAGCGATGGAACGATTGACAGTCCAAACCTCAGACCCAACTTGGATATTAACCACGTCATCGACATCCCAAAGATCGGTTGGCGGCACAAGGTCCGTAACCATGATGTTGCAATCCTCCTCAGGCGGGGAAGGCACTACAGGGCGTGGGAGATCTTCGTCAACAATGTAAGACGTGGGATCGTATTCACCATCGGTCACCGAGCTAACCAATCGATCAAGAGTGGAAGGGAAGAAGCATTCCCCTAAAACACGAGTTTCCTCCTGGACCAGATCGTCCTCCAAATATTGAATTTCATTGTTGGGCAGAGCGTAACCCTGGAGAGGGTTAGGGTCAAACCCCAACGGAAACTGCCAAGCGGGTTCGGGATCCCAGAAGTACTCTTCCTCAAGCAGAACGGGCTGAGGCTGTTGAAAGAGCATGTCTAGCGAGAAGCCATCCAATGGATCAAGCATGGTGATGAGCACCCGGAAATGTAATGAAAGGGTGCGCTAGTGTCTAGGTTTTGTTCAAATTATTTGTTAATTAGTTGTTTTTGATTATTTTTGCTCGTAGAATGTGCTGGTGCTGTTTTGTAGGATAATCGCTTAATAAGGAGCTTTAGAGGCTTAAAGCATGTCATGGCCTGAAGTTGCCCGACGGCCAATGCGCATCTCAGGCAAAAGTTACCCGACGTCAAGGCTAAGCAAGGCGAGGCCAAGGCTAAGGCGTGACCGACGGCTGAGCAACGCCAAGGCAGAGCCAAAGCAAGAGGAACAGCCCGGGCAGAAGAGCAACGGCCAGTGAATTGCCAAGGCAGAATCAGTCATGGCCAAGGCGTGGCCAAGCTATGGCCAAGGCATGGCCAAGGAGGAAAGAAGACAAGCTTCAGAACTGATAAGAGCTCGCGATCGATTGGAGCTGAGAGCTTCAATCGGTACCGAGCTGCTTAGCACCGGCCCCTCCTAATTGGCTCGCGATCGATTGAAGGTTATTAGTCCAATCGGTACCGAGCCTTTAACTCAGTTATGTAAGGCTTGGCTATCGGTACCGAAGGCCTTAGCGAGGCATCTTTGGAGCATCTTTTAGGATATTCCGTGCGTGAAACAGGGGCGGTATAAATACCCCGTTATGTCACCTTTGCACGATTTGGACAGAAATGTACCCATAATTTTAGATCTAGCTTAGATTACTTTTCAGCTTTTTGAATTGTTCTTGCCTTGTTCTTCATTTTCAGCACATATTTCTTAATTTCCTGTCTTTATTAGTTGTCTTTTGCTACTATTGCTTTAATTAAAGTTGTTGCTTAGTTCCCGATCTATTGTTTAAGCTAATTTTCTTATAGTCTTGCATTTCAATTTTGTTAAGTAGATTTTTGCTTGCTCTTATCTCTCTAGATATGTGTGAGTAGTTTCAAGGGTTAGGTCATGGGATGATTAGCATCCCATGACTTGGGCAAAAATTGCATTTTTCACCAATAAAGTTTTAATCTTTGGATTTGAAAATTGATGTGGGGTTCGGATTCGTTTGGTAAATTACCGAGGTGTTAACCTCTTTGATCACGTGTAGGTGGGAGCATCGCCTACTCATCAGACGTGATGCTTAGAGCTCTGTCGCTCGAGGTGTTTACCAAATGAGTTCTAGAGCTAGCTTGATTTTCAAACCATCTTTATTTCCCGGTTTAGGTACCTATAATTGTGTATTTTAAATCGCGTGAATTGGTGAGAAATGTGATTCAGCCCGAGTCATGAGGGCTAGTGATTCCTAGACCTAGCCTATCTTTTTCCTAGTTTATTCGTTTTCAATTTAGTCTCTTAAATTTCCACCGTTCAAAGTAAAACTCGGTTGGCTACCTAATAGCCGAAAGCCTTGCTTACTCTACAAATTTGAGCCAAGTCATAATATAATTCCCTTGGGTACGATCCCAGTCTTCTGGATTATTATGCTTCAAATGACGTATTAAGCCCTACGCTTGGGGCGTTATCTCTCTATATCGGAGCAAACGAAGCATTTTTGGCGCCGTTGCCGGGGATTTCTTATTATGGCTTTCTTGGAGGTTCGACAAACCACTGTAAGTATCCCGCTTTCGTTTCTTAGTAGTTTAGTAGTTTGTGTGTTAGTTGCTTGTATTTAGTTTGGTGGATACCTCTAACCTGACCTTGTTGTCAAACTTGAGGTGTAACGAAGCCAGGCTAAATATTAAGTTTGTTCTTAGTTTATTTTAGTTAGTTAGTTTAATTTGATTGCATTGCTTAGCCGAGGTGGTGGCATAACCCCTCGCATTTTCTGTTGCTGAGTTGAGGTGGCGGCATAGCCCCTCCAGTCTGATAGTTTGTTGGTAGTTAGTTCGTAGTTGTTGTTTTGTGTATGCCTGTTTATTTTATGTTTTTTTATTAGAATAGAATGGCAGCAACACCTGAGGAAATACTTTCGAGCACTATGCAGGAGTTACGTTATCTTGCACACACGTTCACACCCCCTTGCATAGCCACTCATGATTCCAATGTTCTCAGAGTTCAAATGCGCTTTTCCAATTGGCTTCCCCACTTCCATGGCATGGATCACGAAAACCCTTCTTCTCATATTAGGGCTTTTGAGGAAAAAGTTGGTACCCTTGTGAAATTTGAGTCCGTACGAATGAATTATTTTGCGCTCTCTTTAAGGGATAGTGCCAAAGCTTGGCTCGATTCTTTAAACCCTCAATCTGTGCGGACTTGGATTGATTTGCAAAGGGAATTTCTAAAAAGGTTCTTTCCCAAATATTATACATGGGCTCTAAAGCAACAAATTCAAACTTTTGCTGAAAAAGAGAATGAATCATTTTATGCATGTTGGGGAAGATTCAAGAACTTGCTCAATACAATCCCACATCATGGCTATGAAAGCTTTCAAATTGCTAACTATTTTTATAACGGACTTTCTCAAAAGAGTCATCATTTCATAGACATGATGTGCAATGGAAAACTTTTTGATAAAGAACCCGCTCAAGCCTTGGATTTCTTTGATCGTTTGGCCGAAACTTTACAAACTTGGGCTTTTAACAAACATTTTGAGGATTCCAACTTGGATGCCAATGCCCTGGAAGAGGAAATTAAGCCACATATTTTTTTTGAAACTGTCGGTATAGATTGTGACAGCTCCTCAGAATCTGCATGGAGTGATGGGCCTATTGATGAAACAGAGATCCAAAGATCTCCTCTTGTGGATTATCCTCTTTGTGATGATCCGGGAGAGAAATGTCTCGCAGCTGAAGTTGTCTCTTCTGATCTCTCGTATCTTGATCCTTCCCCAGAGGAATTACTCCTTGCTCACGAGATGAATATGCTTGAAACTTCGGGCGTCTACTATGAAGATCCATTGGCAAAACATCTCACCGCTAAGGAAATGGATGCCGAAGTAGATCACTTGTATTCGTTGTTGGCTAAACCAGATGCTTATGAACCAATCTTTGAAGAGTTGAAGCCCATGGAAGCTGCAATTGTCCCTTCAAATTCTCCGTGCCTTGATCTTCTCACTACTAAAGAAATGGATGCTGAGGTAGACTCTTCACACTCTTTGTTAGGAAAGCAAGATGCATGTGGGCCTATTCTTGAGAAGTTACCAATCATAGAACTAATTGATTTTCTTGGTGTTGATAATGTTGATTTGGCTTACAGACCTTTTGTAGTAAATTTTGTCAACTTGAAAATTGATTTTGTTTGGTCTATACACTTGGTGGAACTTAAGTTTTTAAAACGAATTCGGCAATTGCTTTACTCAAAGTATCTTATCTTGTGGCATGGTCGAGTTCAATTTTTGGCAAAGAATGTAGCATGGGGTGCTCTATTTCTTCTAATAGTTCTTAATGGCATGCTAAGTGTTCGTAGCCCACGTGTGGCTGAACCCTCTTTTTCTTTTTCTCTGTAATTTCTCATTCTCTCTCTCTTAATGGCATATTTGTTTTTCTTTCTTGCTTCGCATCTTTTATTTAGTTATGTATATTCTGTGTCGTTCTTTCTTTCTTTGTTCTCTTTTGATGAGTGATGCATGTTTTGTTTTGTTATGTTTTGTTCTACTTTGGTTATATTTTGTTATTTGTTTTGCATCGAATAAAATCTTGGAGATAAATCACATGAAAAGATATCACTAATGTGTTAGTGTAACAAGGGCTTTCAGTAGTCTTTCTTGGTAATAGTCTATCGTTAATGATCCATGCACTCCGCGATTGCCCCTAATCGGAGGCAACTTAGGTCTGTGAGTGAGGTTTGATATTGCCTGAAGTGCACGCTAGGTTGTATCTTTTCCTTACTTGTTTTTGATCCTAGGGGACGCTGAACTTAAGTGTTTGGCGAGGTCGAGCGATAGATTTTATTACGGGCGCTAGCATAACACATTTTCAACGGTCTAGTATAGCCACCCATTGCTTACCCCACCGGTAGGGAATGGGAAGAAAAGTATGACTCGTGTGATCGCGTGATGATCGGGTGGGGCATTTCATTATGTTTTGCATGTTTTATTTTGTTCTTTCTGTTTCCTTTATGTTCTGTCTTTTCATTTTTGGTTTGGTTTGAAGCCGGATAACATGGGCCGGTGGTTCTAATGTCAATTGTTTTGTGAAAGGTCGTTCTCTTAAGTCTTCTGCAGGGTTTATGTGCTACCACACCAGCCTTGGTGGATTGGGTCTAAAGCCGGAGTGAGTGAGGCGTTCAGGAGCCCTAAGCATGGGTGCGGCTAAGTGTCGCGGTTGTTAGTCCAATAAAGCGTTGGATATGGCCCTGTGTGACTAGCTATGGTTCCAAGTTGATAGAACCGAAGGAGTGAACCCTGGAAGCATCTAATCTGGCTGGAGCAAGACATTAACATAAAATCCTCCAACTTGGTCGAGGTATTTCGGGGTTGACATTCCCCTTGGACGGTACATTCGCACACTCTTCCTTTCTTCGCTCTTGTCCCTAATGCTATGAGGGCATTGCATCGCTTTAAGTTGGGGGGAGGGGTTAGCTTATGTGCTATTTGTTTGATTTGTGTGTTTTGTGTTAAATTTGAAAATTCAAAAACAATAGAAATTGAAAAACCAAAAAAATGAGAAAATGGAAAATTTCAAAAAATAAATAAAAGCTTTTTACTTGCAATTCTTTCCTTTTGTCATGATTTTGAGTTTTGTTCATGACTTGTTGCATGCTCAATGATTGTTAGTTGGCAAGAGTTCATGGCAATCCTAAGAAATTTTGTGCTTCTCGAGTTACATGCTTAGTTGAAAGTTGAATTGGTTAAGTTTTGAGTTAAGTTTTTGAGCAAGTTTTGGCCCATATCCCCATCTTTCAATAAATTGCTTGTAGTTAGGTGAATAATCGCATGTCCATCTCTAATTGTGTTTAATGTCGATTTTCAATCATTTTGGAATTCAAAGCGCACTTAGGAAAGGATACAAGGCATTCTTTGCATGATCATACCACATATGTGTCACATAGTCCTACTTTGCATCCTCGTCTATTTCCCGTTCTTTGCTTTAACCTAGGCAACCGGATGTTTGGAGGGTTGATAATGATTTTCAATGATTCAAAGGGATTTGGGGGTGGTGTGAATATGATAGAAGTGGTTGGAATGCGAAAAGGCAAAAATTGATACATGAATCCCTATCTTTCCTCTCTCACTACAAAAAGTTAAAGTCCCAAATTTTCATCTCCCTTTCCAAAAAGCCCTAAAATTGGCTCATCAATCTCTCTCACTACTAACCTCACCTCAAATGACTCTATTCTTCAAAGAAAGGAGATCAAAGAAATGCTATGAAAGAGCAAAATTGGATTCGAAAGAGGATTGAATACTTTGATAAGAGAATTGGTTTGACTTATGGGTTAAAATTCATTCTGGATGAGAAAAAGTTCAATGGAAAGGGGAAGCTCAAGGCTCAATACCATGGGAAGTCGGATGAGGATAGCAACTAAGTGTGATCGAGTCGGTGGTAGTAGTTTTAGTAGTACTTATCTAGTAGTTTTCTTTATTTTTTTCTTCGTAATTTTGTTTGGTGCTTGGCCGGCGTGTGGTTATGTCTTGGGTAGTTTAGGGTCGGTAGTGGCCAAGGGTAGAAGAACCATGTTAGCATATGGCCATTATACTATTTTGTAGTTCCTTCCCTTTGTAACCAAGGTCATTACAAGCTGAAAAAGTCCTTAGTTGATCTTTTGTGCGCTTGGATTCCACTATGATTGATTTTCTGATATGTGCATGGTTAGTACTATGGCATGCTTTCCTTTCGTTATCCAAATATCATCTCCTAGTTTTTAATTCTGTTGAATAAAGTGCTTTCGTTGTTTGAGGCATAGTATTTCTTGTTCACTATTGCCTGTTTGTCAAGCACTTCTTCGGTGGATATGGTTTAGTCAGAATTCGCAAGTTTTGTGTCCCGTATCCTCCCATTGTTCGAGGACACAAACTTTTTAGCTTGCTCATTAACTTGCTTGTTACTTAGCCTGTTTAATCGGACGCTGAAATTGTGAGTTGTAGGAATGAAATAAAAAGCCGGAATGATTGAACTCTTGCTAGTTGATAATGTTGAGCATGTTTTAAGGCGTGACCGACGGCTGAGCAACGCCAAGGCAGAGCCAAAGCAAGAGGAACAGCCCGGGCAGAAGAGCAACGACCAGTGAATTGCCAAGGCAGAATCAGTCATGGCCAAGGCATGGCCAAGCTATGGCCAAGGCGTGGCCAAGGAGGAAAGAAGACAAGCTTCAGAACTGATAAGAGCTCGCGATCGATTGGAGCTGAGAGCTTCAATCGGTACCGAGCTGCTTAGCACCGGCCCCTCCTAATTGGCTCGCGATCGATTGAAGGTTATTAGTCCAATCGGTACCGAGCCTTTAACTCAGTTATGTAAGGCTTGGCTATCGGTACCGAAGGCCTTAGCGAGGCATCTTTGGAGCATCTTTTAGGATATTCCGTGCGTGAAACAGGGGCGGTATAAATACCCCGTTATGTCACCTTTGCACGATTTGGACAGAAATGTACCCATAATTTTAGATCTAGCTTAGATTACTTTTCAGCTTTTTGAATTGTTCTTGCCTTGTTCTTCATTTTCAGCACTTATTTCTTAATTTCCTGCCTTTATTAGTTGTCTTTTGCTACTCTTGCTTTAATTAAAGTTGTTGCTTAGTTTCCGATCTATTGTTTAAGCTAATTTTCTTATAGTCTTGCATTTCAATTATGTTAAGTAGATTTTTGCTTGCTCTTATCTCTCTAGATATGTGTGAGTAGTTTCAAGGGTTAGGTCATGGGATGATTAGCATCCCATGACTTGGGCAAAAATTGCATTTTTCACCAATAAAGTTTTAATCTTTGGATTTGAAAATTGATGTGGGGTTCGGATTCGTTTGGTAAATTACCGAGGTGTTAACCTCTTTGATCACGTGTAGGTGGGAGCATCGCCTACTCACCACACGTGATGCTTAGAGCTCTGTCGCTCGAGGTGTTTACCAAATGAGTTCTAGAGCTAGCTTGATTTTCAAATCATCTTTATTTCCCGGTTTAGGTACCTATAATTGTGTATTTTAAATCGCGTGAATTGGTGAGAAATGTGATTCAGCCTGAGTCATGAGGGCTAGTGATTCCTAGACCTAGACTATCTTTTTCCTAGTTTATTCGTTTTCAATTTAGTCTCTTAAATTTCCACCGTTCAAAGTAAAACTCGGTTGGCTACCTAATAGCCGAAAACCTTGCTTACTCTACAAATTTGAGCCAAGTCATAATATAATTCCCTTGGGTACGATCCCAGTCTTCCAGATTATTATGCTTCAAATGACGTATTAAGCCCTACGCTTGGGGCGTTATCTCTCTATATCGGAGCAAACGAAGCATTTTTGGCGCCGTTGCCGGGATGTATTCAATTTAGTCTCTTAATTTCCTGCCTCATAATTGGCCATCCAAGCATCGTACCAAGCATGGTCAAAAGGGATGTATTCGGGATTAGGCGGGAAACCCTCTAATTCCAATTCCGTCCATTCATTGATTATGGGAGTGGCATAGTCATCATTATCAGCTATAGCCCACCCTACGGCTTGCATGTCGAGTTGTTGCTCTGGTTGAGGAGGAATAGTAGATCTGAAGCGGTCCAACAGACTTAAGGAGGGGTTTGGATCCGTCACGTTGAAGTATGGGCTATCCACGGTAGAGGCAGAGTTGAGCTGCACAGCAGGGATGGGTTGATGGAAGAGATCACTAATAGAAGCGTTGAACACAAATGCTCCATTTTGCAGGCGCGCGAAGAGCGCATTGGGATTGGACGACTGTCCTTCCTCGAAGTGGATATAGGCAATCTCGGCTTGAGAAGGAATAGGCACAATCGGCCTAAACTGATTTGTTGAGGCTATATGGTCGGTGGGGTTGAATATAGTGGAGCTGAGGGATGTATCAGTGGAGCTAAGGGATATCTGGTTAATGCGCGGAGCGTTTTTGTGGTTTGGCATGGAATTGGAAAGGATGTTTGGTTTTTGAGTTAACAATGGTGGAGCATGAAGGGTTCCCTCATCTATGAGATCCTGAATCGCATGTCGGAGGCGAAAGCAAGAATCTGTAAGATGACCGGCCCCTTGGTGATAGGCGCAATAGAGATTCGCTTTGAAGTTGGGTGAAGGGTTCTTTGGTGGAGGAGCTGGGTCGAGGAGCTTCAAATGTCCTGATTAAACCAATTTCTCCATGACTGAGGACACCGGAGCCTCGAATGCAGAGAAACTGCGAGGTTGGTTGCGAGGTCGGTTATTCTGCGGGGTTTGCACTTGATGGACCTCGGCAATGTGGTTGGCAGTATTTGAGGAAGAGGCATTGGTACCACTGGTTGCGGTATTGGAGTAAATGCCTCCTCCAAACAGTGCATTAGTGTTTCCAGAATATGCTCGAGGCTTTGACTTTGGTGGATTGGAAGATTCTCCCTTCGATAGAATCCCACTCTGTAATGCATCTTCGATGGCCAGGCCAGAGTCGAAGAAGGTGTCAAAGTTGGAGGATGCTTGAGCGAGAACCAAGTGTCTAGCATAATCAGGTTGGAGGTTGCGGGAGATAATACGGAGCTGATCTTTCTCGCTCGGGCGATCAGTCATTTGAGCGGCTTTGGCTCTCCATCTCTTGACGAAATCCGCGAAGGATTCTTTGGCATCCATTTTGGTGGATTCCAATTCCCGAGTAGTCATCTTGAGTTGAGAATTATAGCTGTACTGCGAAATAAATGCAGTCCCGATGTCCTCCCAAGTCCTTCGTTTGGCGATGTCGAGTGACAGAGAAACCAATGGAAAGCAGGGCCCGAGAGGGTGTGAGGAAACAGCTGAGACATGGCCTCAGGCTCAACGGATAGGAGCTTCATGGCAGCATGGTAACCATAGAGATGGGTCTTAGGATCACCACTACCATCAAACTTGGCTATGTCAGGCATTTTGAACTTGTCGGGAAGCTTGGCATTGGGATAGAGGCAAAGGCGATCCAAGTCAATTCCCCCAACACTGATCTTCTCGGACTTCGAAACGGATTCTTCCAGCTTAGCCATCTTGGCGATGAGAGCAGTCATGTCAGGATTTTGAGCGGTTCTAACAGCGGTGGTGCCTGGGTTCTGAGCGGGAATTTGGATTCCCCTCGGGTTGACCAAAGCTATCAGACGCCCTGGGTAATTCGGATCCTCGACCATGGTGGGTTGTTCATGCACGTCCTCTTCGGCCTCGCCTTCCTCTTGAACAGTTGGAGGAAGACGAGTGTTAAAGAGGTCATTCAAGCGGGTCATGTTGGCATCTATCTGAGCGGCCCTCTGTTGTATGGCAGTAATGCTAGTCTGGATGTTCATGAGGATGGTTTCCAAAGAGAGTGGTTGCGGTTGATCTGCCATGATTGGAGGTCCCAAGGTGCTTGATGCAGAGGAGGGGGTAGGTGATCCCGGAGATTCTGTTTCCTTAAGAATAGGAGACGAAGCTGACTGCAGAGTAGCAAGCAGAGAACGCGGAGAGTCTTCCGTGGCGACTGACTGGGCTTGCAATCTAACTAGTCTCTGAATCGGATTCCGGTGCAGACGTTCCCAAGTGGGTTTGGCTTTCTGCCTCGATACTTTCTTTGGCGGTGCAATGATTCAGAACCTTTGCTTGCAGAAAGTGAGTAAAGGCTAAAATAAGGGCCCTGCAGCAACTTTAATCTAAATAAAAGACTAAAGCGAAAACACAGTCACCATCGTCGTCAGTGCCGCCCTTAGACTCTAAGACTAGCATACAAGTTTGTCTTATGATGTTCGGACACTGCCGGTGATCCTCAGAAATCTTTTCGAGATGTATCCTTTCTTGAATCAACTAATACCGAGAGATGTCAAAGGAATCTATGGTTTTGGTTTATTCTGTCTCGAGAATTCCAACTTTGGATTTAGAACAATTTGGCGTAAACGACGGGATGCTATAACCGAAGTGGCGTAGGTAGCATAGTGCCATAACCTAAATGGTGTACTTGCTTCGCAAGATGACCAAGGTGGTGTAAGCATCACGGCATTTTCTCCATTTCGTTCCGTGCTTTCTGTTTGGAATCTCGATAGGGTAATTAGCCAAAGACTTAGAAGGCCTTGATTTCCCAAAGTCTAATTGATTTTAAGGATTTTTGAAAATTGATAAACGTGCACCATCGAGGTGTACGACTCCTCATCGGGCAACGGCAATGTCCTAATAAACATAAGACAGACTTGAAGGAAAGAGATCCTAAGAGCCGCCCTAAACATGCTTCTACGCAGAAACGGTATGTATGTACAGGAATAGAGACGAGTTTGCCTCACGAATTTCAGACGTTGTTAGAATCCTCAGAATTCTTTTCGGCCATGTGTCCCTGAGTAGATCGTCAGATCCTAAAAGATGTCGAAATAGACTAAATCTTCGACTAGTCCCATTTGAAGGTTCAACTTTGAATTTGGAACAACTTGGTGGTGATAGCATGGCACCTTAACCTTGAACACGGCAGTGTATAGTGACTTCGCACTTCAACCTTGGTGGCGCCAGTGACACGACATCACTACTTTTGTTATTCCATATTTTCGGTTGAATTCTTAACTGGGCATGAGCCAAGGATGTAGTAAATTTTGATTTCTCAAAGTCTCATTGAACTAAGGACTTTGCGATTGATAACGAACATTCGACAGAATGAACGACTCCTCATCGGGTCCAACAACGTCTTAGATTGCGCAAGTCAAACTCGAAAGAAAGAACCACTCTAAGCATGCTCCTACGTAAAATAATATATGAACAGTACATGCAATAGGGAAAGCAGTAACACATAGACAGTATATGGGGGTTAGATGCAAGTAATCTTACCCTGTAGGTACCTGTCCTAGTTCGGAGAGTGCTAGTGCTTTGTATATGCAAAGGCTGGTTTTGGCTTGTAACAGGTTCCTCGGACTAAAGCCAAGATATACCTCCCGCTACCCGCGTAATCGCGGAGCAACAGTCAAACGGTAGAATGACTCATCATCGTCGAAGGTTGTTGGTCATTCGGGGTCCCCGGGCTCCGGTAAACCGTGCCGGATTGCCAAAACGATCCAACGGGGCTTATCCCACATCGATGCAAATGAAGAATGATAAAAAGTTTGATTAATGGAACAGAATCGCAAATTCGCAAATGCCTTTTCAAATTTGGCTCTCTTTATTAATCAATACTTAGAAGAAACTACACGAGAGAACAATCGGAAAAGCCTCAGATTGGATGGCCGGACACGAGGTCCTGTTAAATCACCAATCCTTTCTTTACCAGCGCGAAGCTCACTATTTTGACGGCTTTCATGGGATTGTTCTCAAGCGTATTAAAATCTAAGTATAGATTAATATTGGTTCGATCCCCAGCAGAGTCGCCACTGTGGGCAATGCGATTTGCCCGATCTTTCTTTCCTCTGAAAAAGGGATTCCGTTCCCAACCCTTTGAGAAAGGAAAGATGCTGCCGGTTCGCGGGAGTGCTTTTGAAGCTGGACGACAAACGCTCGCGGAAAATACAGAGTCGCCACTTGGGTTTGAAGGTCCGACACCCAAGGAACCGTATTTCGAAGCACTTGCCGCGCTGTTTGATTTGAAAAAGGTAAGGAACCAGTCCGTCATAACCATATCTAGGTTCGGGAGCCAGGTTACGAGAGGGGAAGGGTTTTATGGCACCCCTCTCGCCCAATCCGGAGATCGGTCTCTACTTAGGCATTTGTGAAAACGTTGTTTGTTTTGCGATTCTGTTTAATTAATCAAATTTTAGCCAATTAGAGAGGGGAACAGTTTAAAGGGGATTAAAACTGTAACATGCTTGTAGGATGTGAGGGACGATGGCATGGATACATGGAACAATAAAAAAAAATGAGATAATGTTTATCACTGACCTCGGGATGTAAACACAGTGCGATGGTTTTAAGTTTATCGCGAACAGTGGCCAACTTGCATGCACGGGAACCGTTGCATGCAAGCCATACCATCGCGCGACACACTGAAACCCTCGCGCGAGCATTCACATCTCACCATCAGGTTAAATTTTATCCCCTTCTGGGCTCTGGAAGGACCAGCGCACACCCAGGGCCAAACCAAGCAGTTTATATGTGCTGAAAGTAAATCAATATATACAAATTATCATGACTGGAATAAAATACAACCCTTAAACAGTGAGGGTCTTAAAACAGAGGCCTAGAGCCTAATTGCCCATGCAAGGGCAAATTCTGGAAATGACTAAACCATCGCGCGATGGATTCACATCATCGCGCGATTGTTCTGACTGGACTTCCAGGAATTGCTTTGCATGCCAAGGCTCTGAGTCATATTCAGAAGCTACCCAGGGGCATTCCAACATGGACAGGAAAATAAACTAAACTGAACTACTGATTTTAGCATGCAAAACAGTGAGATGTATCAAATATGATTAGGCAAGAAAACATGAAATCATATATTTGCATCAGGGCAAGGATCCCATCCCCACGAGAACCTTATCATGCGAGCTAGAAGCATCGCGCGATTGAATGGGTTCATCGGGCGCGGGTTTTCCATTCACAATAACTTGTAAATTTGCTAGCTTTGGGACCAAGACTGATATTGATTACCAGCCTTGGCCCTGTCAGCCCCCCTCAGGGATCAAAACAGTAAAGTACAAGGGTTATACCTTTGCTCGAATGCTTTGAATATGGCTTGAGTAAGGTGGTATGGCTTTGACAAGTGAGTAAGTAGTAGGGATTTGAATGAGAGAAGAGACCAAGGTTGTAGTTCTTGTTCTTCCTTTGAGGTTTTTTTTGTAACCCTTTTGAAAGAGAACAAAGGGGGGTTATTTATAGAAAGAGGAGGGTTTGTTGGTGGTGATACAAGGTCATGCAGCCAGCCAACAATGCTGGCTGCACTTACTTGGTGGAGAAGGGGGTGCAAAAGTTGATGGGAGAGTGGGGGACTAGGTGGTGCAAGGCTGGCCCTGCAAACGGCGTTCAGTCGATGGAACAGGGTCACACAGACCTGCAGACGCCTCATCATCACAAAATCCAGCTGGATACGACAGGTGTCGACCATCGCGCGATGGAGTGAGATCATCGCGCGAGGGTTCTAGCTTCCCCGCGACGATCAATTAGTCAAAGTTTGACTTTGACCACAACCTGGCAAGTAGAGCATCGCGCGAGTGTCTAAGTGAGTCGCGCGAGAGTCAAACCTTTAGTCAAGGTTTGGGTTTAATGGTTCTGGGGCTAAGGGTAGGTTTCACACACACCAAACTCAAGCCATTTCATTCTCTCAATACTGTTCGTGACCTGATTCATCATCGGGGGAACAAGGAACTGAAAAGAAATAAAAGCAATCGGAGAAAATCGGATTGGGGTGTCTACACAATCCATCTTCCGTCTCACGCTTTTGTTTGGAGCGCGGGGACTTCCCTTATTCAGAGTGCAGGTTTGGAGCCCAGGCCTCACCACCTTCTGATTGGACTGAATGGGTCGACGAGGTGACGGGGAACGCCGCCTCTAAGCAGACCCTGATGGCCAGCGGCGTCTATGACGCCGTCCTACTGTCACGGAGCCTGAGTATTCCGAGGCAGGGGGCCGCCCTCAGGAATCTGAATCACGCATGCTAACGCTGGAGCATCGACACCCATTCGTTTGTATGGGCGTGGGGTGAGAGCGGCTTCTCACTGGAAGACGTGGTAATCCTCACCTGTCTTCCTTTGCGGGGGACCGCGCTTCTTGACCTCAATAATCTTTCCTCCGCGGACCAGCATGACGTCGCGAAGCTTCGGAGGTTGGGAAAGCTGGCCCAATCTGGTCCTATCTTCACGGCTCAGGCCGTCCGCAAAAATGTTGCCGCGAATGCCAAGAAAACCTCCTTCCCGAGCTGGATTAGCTTTTTCTTCAAGGACTTCCAGCCCGCAAGGACGGTGGTGGACGGGGCTCCGCGCAACTTTGTCACTGGTCCCCACTACGAGGGGCGGCTTTATTTGGCGGGCTTCCTCGCCTTCTTCTTATCCTACTTTGTCTTCCCGGACTACCCGGCGGACAGCCCCTCACCCGCGGTCTACCCGCTCGCGGCGCTGCTATGCCGCGGCGAGTCTATCGCGCCTGCTCCTCTCTTTCTGGGGTCACTTCACTGCCAGTTAGACCTGGTCCATGCTGACCACGTGCGGTCCCTGGGGAGGTGTGATCATCTTTCCATGGCCCACACCGACTTTCTCCTCACCAACTTCTTCGAGCATTTTCCCGTCATAGCTCCCGTCCCCCGGGGCTTCCTGGCGTCTGCTAGCAGGTCTCGCTCGGAGCGGTGGATCGGGACAAGTAGTGACGCGCTTTGGAATGAAGCATGCGACGTTCCGGGGAACTTCATTCCTCATCCCTACGCCGTCGCCTCCCTAGGGATAGTTGGCCTGGGCCAATGTCTCCTACCCACTAGCTCTTCTCTATCAGACATGAGCGGAAACAACTCGATAGCCCGTGCGGTTATCAATTCCGCCCTCATCGCTCTGCCAGGATGGGTGCCGTTTCTTAACGGCGAAGCGCATGGAGTGTCAGTCTATCGGCCAAACAGGTTCGCGCGGCAGCTAAGTTTTGATCAAGGAGTGCCCGGGCATGCCCCGCAGCCGTCTTCCTTCATTGATTCCCAGCTCCGCTTCACGCGGCCACATACTTCCGCAATCCTGGCCAATCTTGGGAATCTTTCCATCCCCAGTAGGGATGAGGTGGGGCGGTTCACTCCAGAGTTCCGTCTGTTCTGGCGGAGAAACCTGGACTCGTTTCTCCTTTTCGTCAGGGGGGAAGCGGAGGTCCACCCTTCGCTTGAAATTCGCAGCTGGGACACCTCCTTAAGGGCCATCACGGAAGTAAGGGGGTGGACTGGGGTGGACCCCAGAGCATGTGGGTGGCCGCAGACGTTGCGCCCCTGAACGTAGCGTTCCCGCTAGGTCTCCCTTCTACCGTTCCAGCGGTCGTGAGGCAGGCGCCCGCGCGGGTCACTCGTGCACGGGTTCATCCACATACCGTGGGGGAACCTTCACATCCAGCTTCCTCAAGTGCATCCGCGGTGGGGAGGACACGTCCCCGCAAGCGGCTTCGCTCGGTACCCCCTCAATTTATGCTCAGTTGTGATTCAAATAAATGTTATCTCACTTCATTATCAGCTTGCACGCGCATTTCTATTCTTGTCCTCATTATCATTGTCTCCTGTACTCACTTTGTCCTCTTCTTTCTTTAGCGGCGGGAGCTAGACGCCAGCACCTTCGTGGCGTTTGCACCGAGGACAACCACGGGGGTGGAGGAACAAACCGCGGAAGAGCAACCACTGGGGGTCGCGCCCGCTGCTTTTGCTAAGCGGCGTCGTCTCGAAGGTATGTCGCGTGCTCGCTACCCTGTCGCTTCCGTTGCCCGCTTACTTTTGTTTCTGACTCATCTTATCTTGTCTAAACAGTGGAGATTGAGTCCGACGATGATGAGGAAGGAGATGGAGACGCAGGCATGGGCAGTCGCGATGATGTCCACGCCGACATTGATGATGACGACAGTCCTGATCAAGACGACGTGCCTCTGAGCGCCCGCCTTCATGCCATGCAAACTCGAACTCTGGCCCTCGGAGGGGATACTTCCACAAGACACGCCGCGGGGGTGAGGGAAGTGGAGTTAATTCAGCCTCGCGCGGGACTGCTTCCTTGTCCCCGGCCTGAGCCTGAAACTTCCGCGGTGATTAGAGGTACGTTACCTGATGAACCTTCAATTATGGATCTCGGAGAGGACCCCAACACGGTTTCCACGGACCCATCCTCCTCCGCTGCGGAGTCCGATAATGTGATCTCTTATTCTATTGATCGAGACCCTTCTCTGCCTCGTGCAGCTGACTCTGAAGCCCGCGAGCCGCGACCTCCAATGGGTTCCCGCGAATCCATTGGTCAAACAGAGGCCGCCGCCGGGCCGATATCCGCAGCCGCGGCACAAATTTTGAGGGAAGAGGAGGATGATGGCATGGGGACTCTCGTTCCTCGTGTCGTAAGTCCCCGCGACGTGCCCCTGCCACGGGCAACACCGTCCACTGCTCCCTCTGGGTCACAGCAACAATCCCCCAACGCCCGCGTCCATTCTTCAACCAGTTTTCTGGACCGCGTGGCAGCTGGCTCCCCAGGCATCTCAAACGCCCCCTTCTTGCAAGGGCGCGGGTCCTCTGTTGGGGAGGATACTTCGACAAGCAGGACCGCCCCTGGCTCTCCGGCATGCTCGACTTCCCAAACTGCATCCCCGCACCTAGCCGCGGGGCTCGCGCCTACTCCGCCGCCTCAGCCTCTGCCTCCGGTAGAAGACCGACAGCTGGAGGTAAACGAAGCATTTATTGGTGGGCCCACCTCCATTACTGACTCAGATCTGAACTCTTTATTTAAAGACATGACTTTCATACAGACTGACAATGTTTTGGGAGGCCAGGGGAGTGCTGCTTTTGGAGATTTTGGCGCTGAACTGGGCTTGGACATGGGCGAGCAGAACAGGGACGAGGTGGAGTCCAGGGAGTGTCCTCCTTCCCAACGGAGCCCAATTGCTAGTCACAGGAAGGGGCCGATGGTCTCGCAGGCAGAAGTTCCCGTGCGTTTGTTCCCCGTGGACGAGATCTATCACCCCCTCCTCAACGCCATAGCCCGCACTCACCCGGAGACTTTTGCCCCCTTTAATCCGTGGTCAGCCCGGCTTAGGGAACTCCTCCTAAGGGATCTTCATGAGGTGCTTGCCCCTTGGGCGCAGTTGCATCTCAGGGATTTCACCACAGAGACGGAGACTGCCCTCCAGGAGGTCGCGCAGGACATGGCGGCCATAGGCTTCGATCTGGGCTGGCTGAGCGTGAGGAGTTCTGCGCTTAGGGCAGCGGGGGAAAGGATGGCCCTAAGGCCTGAGATTCAGCACCTCTCTGTGCAGCTAGCGTCCGCTAGGCAACACGTGGCAGATCTGGAGGCCAGGTTTGCCCAGATTTCCAAATATGACGCGGAGCTGGCCACAGCGGCCCTGAATCTCAAAGACCCTGACCCGGAGGAGCTTGTTTTTGCGGACTGGCTGGGCTAAGCCCTTTTTTTTTTTTTTGAATAAGCAAGCGAAATGAATGTGCTTGTATGGTTTTAATAAGAGATTCCCCCCACTTTCCCTGTTTATTCTCCTCCTTTTCTTCTCTTTTTTCCATTTTTTTTCCTTTCTTTATTTTTTTTTTAAACACGCGCGGGTCATGTTCTGAACTCTCGCGACTTAACATCTTCTCTATTGGGTAAACATTGAGCCTGGGATCGCGCACGGGTCATGTTCTGACCCCTCGCGACTTATCATCATCTCTGTTTGATGATCGATAAATCTGAGGACAGGCGCGGGTCATGTTCTGACCCCTCGCGACTTAACATTATCTTTTTTGATAACCGTCAAGTCTGGGAACAGGCGCGGGTCATGTTCTGACCCCTCGCGACTTAACATTATCTCTTTTGGTAACCGTTAAGTCTGAGAATAGGCGCGGGTCATGTTCTGACCCCTCGCGACTTAACATTATCTCTTTTGATAACCGTTAAGTCTGAGAACATACTCACGGTACAATGAACAACGTTACGGAAAAACTTGAAAGTATACAAATCCAAAATAAGCCAATCAACCCTTTTCATTAAACCAAAATTTGCCAAAAGGCTAGGTAATTCCATACGCATTATATTGCAAAACTGAAAGGAAAATAGAGGAAGGAACCACTTCATTACATCGGCTAAATAGCACAAAGTAAAAAAAAGAAAAAAAGATAAAGCAAAGGGAGAAGGCAAAGAGAGCATACTGATAACATTAATAATTCCCTCTTTTTTTGTTGAAGATGTGACTATATTTTGGCTCTTCACGGATAAAACCTCTTTACATATTTCGCATTAACTGCCCCGGTCCGGAATCCATCCTCCACGAGAGCCAAATGATAGTGGCCGACTGCGGATGCACTGGTTATCTCGTAGGGCCCTTCCCACTTGGGCGTAAACTTCGGGGTCTTTAGATCTCTCATTACCGCTGTGGTGGCTTTCCACACCAAGTCCCCCACATTAACCACGCCTTTATTGTAATAGCGTGCAACAGACTCCCGATACTTTTGATGAGCGATGGCCGTGGTGACTCTCCTTTCTTCCAAGGCCTCTAGGTCCGCCTTTCTCCCTTCCGCGGATTCCTTCATGGCGAGGAGCATCCGTGCGGACGGGACACTGAGCTCCGCGGGCAATACTGTTTCAGCTCCATATACCAAACTGAAAGGGCTGGCGCGTGTGGACTTCCACTTCGACGTGCGATATGCCCACAAGGCTATGGGTAAGTGATCCGCCCATGTCCTTCCGCGTTCGTCCAACAGCTTGCTCAAGATCCTTATCAGAGTTTTGTTCGTTGCTTCAGCCTGCCCGTTGCCTTGGGGGTAATACGCACTGGAAGTGTGATGGTCGATCACGTATTCGTCAAGGAGACTTCCCACGTGCTGTTTGATGAACGGGGTTCCGTTGTCTGACAGAATCACCTTGGGTATCCCGAACCTGCAGATGATGTTTTCTTTGATGAACAGTGCTGCCGCGTCCCCCGTGGCCTTTTTCAGCGGAATTGCTTCGACCCATTTGGTACAAACCTCAGTAGCTGCAAGAATCCATCTGTTCTTCCGCGAGGCAGGCCTGATTGGTCCTATCAAATCCTTTACCCATGTATGGAAGGGATATGGGGCGCGGATGGAGTGTAATTCCACCAAAGGGGCGTGGACCAGGTTACCAAATTTTTTACACACTTGACACCTCCGTACATGTTGTCTGGCATCACTTTCCATGGTAGGCCAAAAATATCCCAAATGGATTAGCTGTTCATAGAGTTTCCTCCATCCTTGATGTTCAATTCCGTGGGTACTTCGTAGGACCACCTCTGCTTCTTCCCTGTTTATACACCTCTGCGGTGTCCCGTCTAGGGTTCTCCTGAACAGCATCCCTTTTTGCAGGAAAAAACGTCGGGCCCCGCGGACGACCTTCACGAATTCGGTCCGCTCTAGGGGTAAGGACCCCTCCCGTAAGTAGTCAATGTACACCTGCTTCCAATCGTCTTCCAGATTGATGTTGCTTACTATTAGACACTCAGGTTTGGCTACATACAAGGAACACCACGTGCAGTTCTTAGCAATTAGCTCCGCGTCTTTCTTCATGCTGGGCCAGTAATAGCCTTGTCGCTGAATTCTCCGGTATAGGGCTATCTCGTTACTTGCACAATTGTCGTCATGAATCCGATTCAGGACTTCCCCTGCCTCCGCCGCATCTACACACCGCGCGAGCCAGCCCTGGGGGGCGTGGTGATACAGCTCGCCGCGCAGGACCACGTAGCTCGAAAGTTCCGCCGTAGATAATTGCCCTATGCTATTGGTTAGTTGTATCTTGATGGCTCCGCGCCAGTCCTCCGTCGGCTAGGAAAAGTTCGATATCGCGGAGGGTTCGAACCTCTTTACGATTTCTATACAAGTCCTTTCCTCTTCGAATTCCGTTCTTGCCCCCAGCGTTGCAAGGGCGTTGGGGAAACTATTTTCTGACCTTGGCTCATGCACAATGGTGACGCTTTCAAAGGACTTTGTCAATTTCTGCACGGTGGTCCGATATGGGGCCAATGTTGGCTCCTTCAGCGCATAGACCCCCTCTGTCTGCAATATCACTAACTTTGAGTCTCTCGCTATCTTCAAGTGCTTGATTCCTCTTTCTTTTGCAGCTAATAGACCCAAAACCAAGGCTTCATATTCTGCCTCATTATTGGAGCAAGGGAAGCTTAGCTTGTAAGCCAAATGGAACTTTTCTCCTCCTTCGTCGTTCTGCAATATTATTCCCGCGCCTCCTGTCTCGTTTCCCGCGGCCCCGTCGAAGCTGAGCGTCCAGTGCGAATTGTCCGCACTGGCCGCGAGAGCTTCGAAACCGTCTCCAGGTAAAGATTCTTCAAGCGGTTCGCATTGGCCGGTTGGAAATTGAGCCAGGAGGTCCGCGAGTGCTTGACACTTGATGGCTTTTGGCAAGGCACAGGAAATATCGAACTCGGCAAGGGCTAATAACCATCGTGCTACCCGCCCCGTGAGCGCGGGTTTAGACAAGAGATATCTAATTGGGTCACATTTGGTGATAATTCGTATGGGGAAGGACAAAAAATAATGTCTGAGCTTCTGTGCGGTGAAGACTAAGGCCAAACAGTGTCGCTCGATGGCCGTGTATCGTTCTTCCGCTCCCTGGACCTTTCTGCTGATGTAATACACGGGGCGCTCTATCCCGTCCGCTTCTTGTACCAATATGGCCCCGATGGATTTGGTGGTAGAGGTAAGATAGAGTATCAATGGCTTTCCCTGTACTAGGGCTACCATTGTCTGGGGTGAAGTCAAGGCCGTCTTGATCCGCTGGAAGGCAAGTTGATGCTCCTCTTTCCATTCAAATTTCGCGCATCCCTTCAACAAATCCGAGAAGGGGGCCGCGATCTCTGCCAACGCGGGGATGAAGCGTCGTAGGTAAGATACTTTTCCCAAGAATCGCTTGAGCGTTTTTCTGGGAATGTGGCGCGGGCACTTCTGCGATGGACTTGATCTTGGCTCCGTCTGCGTCAATTCCTTGTCTATGTACCAGAAAGCCTAAAAATTTGCCCGCGTTACGCCAAATGCGCATTTGAGAGGGTTCATTTTGAGATTGTATTTTCTGCACCGGGCGAACACAGTGGCCAGATCCGCGAGGTGATCCTTCTGCTCCTTAGATTTAACGACCAAATCATCTACGTAATCTTCCACAATTTTGTGCATCAAGTCGTGAAAGATTGCAGTCATGACGCTCTGATATGTTGCCCCCGCATTTTTGAGTCCAAAAGGCATCACAACGTAGTGGAAGTTTCCCAATGGAGTGTGGAAGGCTGTTTTTTCTGCGTCTTCTAGAGCCATTCTGATTTGGTTATATCCGCTGAATCCATCCATAAATGAGAACATCTGATGACCGGAGGTCGCGTCTACAAGGGTGTCAATGTGTGGTAGGGGAAATTCATCCTTTGGACACGCCTTATTTAGGTCGCGAAAGTCCACACAAACTCGAATTTGCCCATTTTTCTTCTTGACAGGGACAATGTTTGCGAGCCACTCGGGGTATTGGATTGGGCGGATGAACCCCGCCTTTCACAACTTCTCTATTTCCTCCTGAATTTGCCTTTCCAAATCGGGGTGATACTTCTGCTGGGATTGCTTTACCGGCTTGGAATTGGGGAAGGCATCTAGATGATGGGCTACCAGCTGAGGGTCCAAGCCTGGCATTTCTTTGTAATACCATGCGAAGACGTCAGCGTTATCACGCAATAACTGGATTAATTTTGCCCAGAACTCCGCGCTCAATTTCGTACTTATGAATACCGGTCTCCTTCTGCCCACTCCATCGCTGAGATCGACTTCCTCCATGTCTTCCGGCTGTGGCCTGGGTCGGTCTTGCATGCACTCTGGGGCGGGCTCAGGTTCTTATATAACTTCTTCTTCCGCGGCGCTTTGCGTTTCGTCGGGGCCAGCGGCCTCCTCATTGACCGCTGCCCCGGTGGACCGTCATAAGTGATACACAGTCTTGCCCCCCCTCCTTTGTCTTGATGATTTTTCTGGGGGCCGCTGATTCCAATGTCGATGGGCTTCCGCTGGAACCTTCGCGCTTAGTATCCCGAATGTCTTCCTACCTTGGGATTATGACACCGCGTGGTCGTGCTGTTATAGCCTGTGACGTGTCGCCCAATCCTGAAAAATAGACAGCGTCCGAGAGATGGGCTTCGTGAGTATCGAATGGGCTTTTCGAGGCGCGGATAGTAACCTTCTTTCCTGCCCAAATGCCCTTCAGACACTGATGGTAACTGGACGGTACAACCGCGTACTTGTGCATCCAACTACGTCCAAGGATGATGTGATAGTTGGGGTCGGCGTCAATCAAGTGGAACTTAGTGGCAGAGTGGATGGGCCCTACCTCCAAATCGACCACAACATAGCCCAGGGATCGCTTTTTGTCACCGCCAAAGCCCGTGATGGTGATCAGAGAATCAACTATGCGATTATCTTGGATTTCTAGGTGACGGAACGTCAGAATGGGCATGAGGTTAATGGAGGCGCCGCCATCAAGAAACGTCCTTTTCAGCTCAATCCCGTTGACACGGGAGGTGACGTACAGCGGGCGATTGTGAGGGTGGAGTGCCTTCCTGTCAACATCGGAGAAGGTGACCGAATTGGACTCATCACGGATGTTCGCAGTAGGGACCCGTCCACGGACATACATGACTCTTGGTGAACCTCTGCGATGCTGATAATCGCTTTGGTTATCTCCAGTCTTGCGGCAGGGGTAAAGCCAAACCCGTCAAAGAACGTGCGAAACTTCATGCTATTCTGCAGGGTATTTGCTGAATTGTTGGGGTCTGGTACAACCGAGGGGGTCGCTACGTCTTCGCTTTCGTCAACAATTTCATGGCAATATACAATGTAAGCAGACTCATCCGCTTCCTCGTCCGAGTAAGAATGATAACCTGCATCCCTATCTACCTCGTACATGAACGGGTAGCATTCCGCCATATTGACTTCGCCGTTATTGTTGCCGTGAGCCGGATAGGGCTTTACGCGGATGTCGCGGCGCCCTATCCGCAGCTCGTTGCCGTTTTGTTTTCATTTGAAAGCCGTTTGAAGGACCAACAGTAGCTAGTCGGGTGTCTGGTGTGCCTGTGGTACATACAGTAGCGCGGGCTCTCGCGGCCTTCCCTCGTTGGCTCATACTCTACGGGGGGAAGTTCTAGCTCGCCATCTGCTATCCATGCGTTGACCAAGGCACGAACTTCATCCATACTGCATGGGTAATCTGGAGCTGGCCCCGATTCGCGCTCTTTGCGCTTCCTTGCTCCTGCGGCTTGTTGCCCTCGCGGTGACTCAACGACAACTACTGCGGCAACCGCGGACTTACTCTTCCAGTTATCCCTTTTGAGCGGCTTGACCATGTGACGGATGTTGTACGCAGATTCCAGCAGGGCGGAGAAAGTGCCCAATTTCAAGTTTACCAGCAGCATCTTGAACTCATCCATCATCCCCCCAATGCAAATTTCAACAAGCTGTGCTTCTTTGACTGATTTAGTACAGTCTACTGCACGATCCTGAAATCGTTTGATGTAATCAACGACGTCTTCTCCATTTGTCTGAGTTTCCTTGGTCAGGCTGATAACCGTTACCTTCTCACGCACTTGGAAGAATTTGGCGTAGAAGCTGTTTACCATTTCCTCCCAAGTGGCTATCGAATATGGCTCCAGGTTGACATACCATGTATAAGCTCGCGAAGTGAGGGACTTTGAAAACTCGCGGAGGCGTAGGTTGGAGTCCGATGCGTGGGCCCTGAGGGATTCGATGAAACGAACGACATGTTCCTGGGCACTACCTTCTTTGCCGTCGAACTTCACGAATTTGGGCGGAGTGTACCCGTCCGGGTAGGGTGAAGATAAGACAGCGACTGGGTAGGGAGGGCGGATATCTGGACTTGGCAGAGAGGGTAGAATCGTCTTTGCCTTTTCTTTGGTGAGGAGAGCCTGCACGTCCGCTAAAGTTATAAACTGTCCCGCGGAAGCGGCGCTACTGATTTGAGCTATAGCTGCCTCCTTCTGGCCTGTTTCGACGGCTTTTTGTTGTGCGAGCAAGGCTTGGACTTCCGCCATCGTAATGTAGGGACCCAGAGAGGGTGCACCCGCTCCGTCCGTGGCGGGCTCTTTACCCCAGGTGTCGGCAGAGTTTGCAGCGATTCCCCCGACGAAGACCCCGCGCAGAGGGTGCAGGGAAGACAAAGGGAGCTGAGGCTGCAGGTGTTGCGCTGTCTGGCTGTTGCTTCCACCGGCAAGGTTCTGTGGGAGCTCATCGCCTTGGCTGGCCGCGGCTCGCGGTAATGCTGCCGAAATGAGTTCCGTGAGGCCCGTAAAGGCCGCAAGCAGTTGTTTTTGCATTTCAAGAAATTGACGCTGGCCATCTTGGAGGGCGCGCAGCGTTTGGCAGCAACGCCTGCACTGTTGGTTTCACCCACATCTTCGAGGGTTGGTACAGCGTTATCTGGCGTCGCCATTGCTCTTCAACGCGGCGGCTCAACGTATTCCTTGGACCGAGTACTAACCATAAACCAAAAGACACCTCCCCAACAGAGTTGCCTAAATGTGGATAAGGGGAGTTCGTGAGATTGCTTACGTGTGATTGTCCGTGAGCTGGAGAGGCATGATTGGTCGATGATTAGTCAGAATGGTAGAGAGGGGGTGAGGACGTCTCGCGGGGTGAAAGGGTAGGAGCAAGAGGTGCAAGAGAGACAGAGGCAACGTGAATTTTAGGACTTTCCCACGGAATATCTGAGCTTTTTAGGTCCAAGCGAGTGAGGTCACCACCTTTTGAGGGAGAATGTTCTCCTACCTCAAATTGAGTGCTCACTCACTTTTTCCAGCAAAAAAAGGTCCTCTAATCATTGGGAATGTCAGGGGTATTTATAGAGCACCTGGACATGGGACAGGCCCAGGACGGCGCTCTTATCAATACCCGACACGTGTCCCTCCTGTACCTCCTGGCCGCGGGAAGACCTGCCTTTCCGCAGACGCCCGTCCGCGGGAAGACACGATTTTCCGCGGCAAAGCCTCCAACCCCCAAGCCACCAAACCACAAGAGATTCCCCAATTCCCGCTGGAACGAGGTCGCGACCCGCGGCGATCGTTGCCTCTCCGCGGGGTCCCCCCGGACCTTGCCTCTGGGCCTCGGGTAGGGATCTGCAGAGACTTTGCGATAGGAGTCTGACGATAACTATGACGCCTGGGGGGCGCGCGGGACTCTGGTTCGAACCAGTTTGTGGGACCCGCGGGTGCGAATTCCGCGATGGATCCTTCAACACCGCTGTTGACTTTCGCGAACATATCCCCATGATCCGTCGCTCCACGTGTCGCTATCCCATTAGTCGGTCAGGCGGTTCCATCAACGGCCACGTGTCCGCTTGCGGTTGGAGGGTCAAATAGTCATCCCCAAATTTCAACCTGTTAACTTTGACTGCGCCTACATAACCTATCACTAAATCTCTCAAACAAGTTAACATCAAATTTAAGGCCCCTCTTCGAAAGGAAATTGTGATGGGTTGTTGACCGCAAGGACCCACACGGGCCGCACGCCACTATTTTTCCTGGTAGATGTTACTGTTAGCCTGATGTAGATTGGTTCGCACCAGATTGGGAGCAGCCAAAGACTGACCTCATTTTCCACGCCATGAAGTCCAGGTAATAGTAGTACAACCGTGCAATTTTCCAAAATTTGACTTGAAGAATACCTCTATTTTACCTGCCCTGAGCACGTGAAATACAACGGCGCGCAGATTTTGATTAGGGATGGCAACTGGGCGGGACATGTTTTTGCGTACTCCGACCAGAAAACTATTACACGGCTCCGACCCCAATTGGGTATTTTTTGGGTACCCCGTTTCCGCCCCGTAAGAAATTTAAAAAATTATTAACCTGAAACAGAATAAAACAAAATAATTATAACTATAGTGATACAGTATTTTAGAATAATGGTGAAATATTAAGGTAAGAATAGAATTTTTTTTTATTATAAATGATAAAAATCTTAGGGTAAAAATATAAAAAAATTAGTATAATAATAATTAGATTAGTAATAAAAGTATAGTTTTATATATAAATACATGTCGGGGCGGGGTACTTTCACCCCGAACCCGGCCGAGTTTTAGATTTTTTACCCCGACCTCAACCATATACTAGAAAATGAGGTGAAAAAACCCACCCGTTCGGGACGGGGCGGATTGCCAAGCCTAATTTTGATGCCTCATACAAATGATTGACTCTACCCCCGAAATGCTCTAGCATGCCCGTTTTGTTGATAGAAAGTGCACTCAAAATGGCTATGGATACAACGCTTGTACATCATCTTGTGTAGAACTCATTTTGAGATCCCACACAAATATTTCGAGACTTTCAAATTTGTTCAAAATATTTTTTGAAGGATTCATGTAAAAAATCAGTTCATTCGGTTATCGGTAAATGCTTGATCCATTGTACGGAACAAAAAAATAATGTATGGATCAAGCACTTACCGATAAAACAACTGAACTGGTTTTTTTACTGGGATCCTACAAAAAATATTCTGAACAAATTGAGAAGTCTCGAAATATTTGTGTGAGACCTCAAGATGGGTCCTACACAAGGTGGTGTACAAGTGTTGTATACAAAAGTGTTGTACTCATAGACCGGATTCTTTTATTTTTTTTTCGAGATAGAGCATCATCAAATAGAATATAGAAAATAGTTTAGCTCTTAATCACATAATTTTTTAAAATGGCTTTCGCTCCCATATTCAATTCAATCCTCGCTCTGCGCTCTCAATCCATGCAATTACAAATTCTAATAGTCTAGTAGAGTTTTGAAAGATGTTTTCACGCTCCTGCATGTATTATGTGACTTAGGTCAGTTGTTTTGGTCCTTTAATTTGGATGAACGATCACGGGGATATTTTGTTTTTTATCCCATTGCTTTGTGGGGTCCATATATTATGAAACTTGTCAAACGTTGCAACTTAATTAAGTCTTTCGTTGTTACTGTGAAAGAGAAGACGTCTCATGTGACAAAAAGCTATTAATGTTCAGTGTATGGTGTTATATTTTAATTTTATTTAAATCTTTTTAAAATGATTCAAGTGATCCCATGGGCATAATGGGTTAAAAATGCCTTTGACAGTTTTCCCAAATCACAGCAAAAAAAAAAAGAAAGAAAGAAAAAAGAGAGCTATGGCTAGCAAAAAAAATAGCTCCAACGATCAAACATTTCTGCCATGCTCCCAAATGGTATGGGAGCATGATGCTCCCATTGAATATGGATCCTTAGATTGAAAAATATGTGAATCACGGATGTTAGATCAAAATCACCCATCAAATGTAAAGGTGGATTCATTAAAAATGAGATGGTTTTACTATTTTTTTGCCAAAAAATAGCAATATTACATATCACAAAAATAGGTTTACATACTATTTACTAATTAAGCAACACTTACTATACAGAAATGCTACTGGTACAGCGGCTGCTGTACAGCAGCCGCGTACAGATCTCATTTGTGTCCGTCTCGGGTCCCGTAAAGATGATCGGAGCTGTTCATTTTGTTCAAAATACTTCGTTTAAGGTCCCTGTAAAAAATCACCTCAATCCGATATCAGGAAGGGTGTTTACGAATCATCCAATTTTGCTTCAAAACTTAGGCTAAATTTTGAAGCAAAGTTGGATGATTCGTAAACACCCCTCCCGATATTGGATTGAGGTGATTTTTTACAGGAACCTTAAACGAAGTATTTTGAACAAAATAAGCGGCTCCGATCATCTTTACGGGACACGAGACGGGTGCAAAAGGGATCTGTACGCAGCTGCTGTACAGCAGCCGCTGTACCAGTAGCACCGTTCCTTACTATATTATATGACTACACTTGCTACTTGAGATGTTTTTTGCTACTTGAGATGTTTTGATAATTACTGGCCATTAGGATCAACAACTCATACAATTCAATGGTTGGGAACAATTGGGAGAGCATCATGCTCCCTAACCGCTTTGGAGCATCATAGTGATTGCCCAAACGATTGGAGATGAGCTGGATGGCCAAATAATTAAATTGTATTATCATGTGTTTTGCTATCCACTATAAAAACAAAAAAAATTATCACTAAGGGGTGTTTTCGGTAGTGAAAAATTTGTAAATTTTTATTTGTGGTTGCGAAGTTTTTAGGTGTTTCCGGTAGTGAATAAGTTGGTGGGTTTGTGAGTAGAGTTACTGTAGCAAAAAGTGTTTTTGTTGACAACTTTTTTATTAGTAGAAACAGGATGGTAAAATGCTGAAACTTTTTTGTTAATGAAAATAAGATGGTAAAATGCGTTGAATTTTTTAATGTTTTTTATTGGTGCAAACACCCCCTATATAATTCGTATACAATTTAATACATATAGTGTCATTTTAGTTCAAAAAAACAACAGTGCTACGAACACTCTTACTGACCACACCTGTCTTATTTATGTGTCGGTCCCACACAATTACAACTTTCTTGCGATTGACCCCAAAAACAAATCCTAGCCAATTATATGGAGAACAAATCCATCAACCAACCGGGTTAACTCTTCGGATTAGTTTTTTTTTTTTAGAATGATGATGAATTGATACATGCCAACTTTATCTCATTATCTCAGAAGGATATAAAAGGAAAGATTGAGAAGACGTGAAACAGAAGGATATAAAAAAATTGGACACACAAAATAAAAAAAGTTTAAGAAGACGTGAAAAAGGAGGATATACTAAAAGGAAAGATTATGCGCGCACACAAATTGACAGAGGCGTGATTTTAATTTTGTGGTGGCGAATAAATATGGACCAAGTTCAATTCTCCTTGTCAACAATTTTTTGAGCCACCCTACCTTCACGCGTAAACATGTAAAATGGCTATGAGAGGGGTTGTAGGGATTAGTTCGAGGTACGTGCAAGCTGGCTCGAGACACACTGCATTACCAAAAAAAGAGAAAAAGGACCGAGTTCGAGCCTAAACTTCTATGACATCGGCATTTATAATGAAAGGCTTAAGTATATTAGGGCTGGGAATTGATCTTGTCACTTTCCTTTCTCTAACGGTACAGCTCCTTTTTTCTCATAAAAAAAATCACCTAACAGAGACATGAAAGGGAGTGCTGCTAGACAGAAGAATAGTGACAAAATCGCTCCCCTTGTATTAATCCTTCAAATTGGGTCGTCCATAAATTCTTAATCTCAATAGTACGAGCTATGTAACAATCCCCAAATTGGATACTCTACTAATTATATCAAAACAATTAAGGGAGTGATTGTCACACTTCTCTTTTTGATATCCACACTCTTTTTTTTTTTTTTTTTTTTTTGTATTTTAGTGTTAAAAGTGTATGCATTTTTTTGCTAAAAGACAAAAAAGAGAGTGTGGATAAAAAAATAGAGAGTGTGAAAATCAATTTCCAAGAATTATAACTAAATATTGGTTCATGCAAAAAAACATTGTTCATGCAAGGAATCATTCTTGGAGTATTTTTATTTTTTTCACTGAAACATTAATTTTACAAACTTAGCCAAGGCATGCTCGTTCCTGACCTCGTTTCTGGACACTTTAGAAACAACAGCATAACAAAATGCAAAAGCTCGGCTTTGTTTGGGACATGGGGAAGCTGCTGTGCAGCTTTGTGCTGCACAGCGTGCTGCGCAGCCGCCGGCGGGCGTTGCCGGCATCGGTTCGGCGATCGGAGACGTTCAACGCGTAAAGCTCATCGAGTTTTACATGTGCGCCAAAAATCAGCTCGATCAAATATTGTTAAGTGCCTCATCCGAACACATATAACTTGAAAAAAATGAAATCCAAATGGATACAAAACACTAGATCAAAACCACTAAATCCATTTTTTTCAAGTTATACGTGTTCGGATGAAGCACTTATCGATATTTGATCGAGCTGATTTTTGATGCACACGTTAAACTTGACGAGTTCTACGCGTTGAACGTCTCCGATCGTCGGACCAATGCCGGCAACTGCGCAGCACGAAGCTGCACAACAGCTTCCCCAAGTCCCTTTGTTTGGTTGTAAGTTTAGCTTTGGTAGTGGGTAGAAGGAGAAATAGGGTAATAATTGGAGAGAGGGATAATGATTGGAGAGAGAAATTAAATTAATAATTAAAAATATAAGGTAATGATTGAAAAACAAAATTAAAACTAAAGCAACCGAACACAACAAGCTTATTTGGTTTGGATTTTGAGAAAGGTTTTGAAGTGTAATGAGTGAAAAAAGATCGATAGAGAGAATTTATTGGGAACCGTGCGCGAGGTTTTGATTACCCTAAGTTTGTTAGGGGGTCGCAAAACCTCTGCGCACGGTCCCCAATAAATTTTTTCTTTCTCTCTCTATTCATTAATCTTAAAAACCTCCCTCAAAATCCAGAGTCCGGCTCCTCTCCAATCCATAGGGAATTGGAGGATCCTCCAATTCCAATTCAATGGTCAGGATTACTCTAGTATTTTCAACCCAAAACTCATATGGTATTCTATGGGCATCCAATTACTCCCCAAATATTCTCCAATTATTATATTTCATGCACCAATTAACTAAATTCCAAACATTAGTAAAATTTCATTTCGTAACTTTAATAATTGGTGCAAGTTTAAAAAACTATCAGATTCACAGGGTTAATCAAAGACTTCTTTTGCATTTCTTCTAAAATATTTTTTCTATAAAAATTATATTACGTTCAATTACTTACTCTTAAGATTTCTTTCTAATTTTCATAACTAAATTTAATTTCAACTTTTTTTACACACCAGAATAACTACATCAATGAGCACATAATATAGTGCGAAGCACAAATGAAAATACATTAGTATCAGTAAAAAAAAATCTCATGAGCTATATAATGAGATAATATCAACAACAAAAAACGATGCTGAAATAAAAAAATTTGTTGATATAATATTAGTAAAAAAATCCTCATGAACTATGTGATATCGGTTGAAAAAATCCTCATGAGCTATATAAAAAGTTTTTCAAAGGCAGGTTTAACGGGAAGAGGACGCCGTTCAAAAAAATGTAATGAATTCTTTTATAAATTTCGATGGTTAATGAATTTTTTTCACCGTTCAAAAAAAATGGGGAAAGAAGACGCTTATGTAATTGAAAAATATATGGGGAGGAATTGAATGTCCGTAGAATACCATATAAAATTTGGGGCTTGAGTTACTAGAGTAATCTTGACCATCGAATTGGAATTGGAGGATCCTCCAATTCCTTATGAATTGGAGAGGAGCCGGACTCCAAAATCCAAACAGAATAAAAGGTCAATATCCACAATCACAGGCCTAATCAAAGCATCCAACAAGCTGTACGCTTCAGCTAGACCCATATGGATCGCAGCGATTCCTGAGAACGGCGAAATGGAAAATTGTTACAGCGGCACCACATAATATACGTAAATTACATAAGAGCAATAGATTCAAGCAAAGGAGAAATGGAAAATTGTTACAGCGGCACCAAATAATATACGTAAATTACATAAGAGCAATAGATTCAAGCAAAAGGATCCGGCGTCTTTGCAGTCAGGATGTGCGGTTCAATCTAAACTGTTCATATTGACAATTAATGATTTAGATTTGTTAAATTTTTTACCGGTAAAAGTCTTATATTACCGGTGAAAGATTGAAAACAAATCTGAACCGTTAAAAACACTATTCAATGGTTGCGATCACTTAGATCGGACCAGGGGAGTGTGTTGCGCAGCTCCGTGCTACGCAGCGTGCTGCGCGGCCTCCGGCGCCGCCTTGCTGGCATCGGTCCGACGATCGGAGACGCCCACTGCGTAGATCTCGTCAAATACTACAAGTGTACCAAAAATCAACCTTATCAAATATCGTTAAGTACTTCATCGGAATACATATAACTTGAAAAAAATGAATCCTAATGGATACGAAACACTGGATCAAAACCACTGAATCCATTCTTTTTGAATTATATGTGTTCCGATGAGATACTTAACGATATTTGATCGGGTTGATTTTTGGTACACTTTTAGTATTCGACGAGCTCTACGCAGTGGACGTCTCCGATCGTCAGACCGATACCGGCAAGGCGGCGCCAGAGACCGCGCAGCACGCTGCGCAGCACGGAGCTGCGCAGCACACTCCCCTGGTCCACTTAGATCGCACCTCAACAATCCAAACTTGGACTGTGCAGGCAAGCCAGATTCCAAGCAAAACCTCTTTATCTGGCACTTCATTCCACCAACGCCCAAGCCAAATAGTAATATAATATGCTGAAGGAATGACTCGGGGGTGTTTTATGTTTTTTTTTTTTTTTTTTCAATAGAAGAAGCATATCCATTTATAAAAGTCATACGGTATTTACAAATTATTACCGAAATACAAATTAAGTCAAATGGCAAAACAGATTCCCACCTGAATACTAGATACAGAGACACGATCAAACCCTAAAACTAACGATATACAAGAAAAACAAAGAGATGAAACTGATGTCTTAACCCCTAGGCAAGAGTCATAGCTCATTCTACACTGTTATCAAAAAGAATCGGCATAAAGTGGAGCTATAGTACCCAGATACCAGATGCCTCGAGATGACGGATAGAGCTCCATATCAAAGACAGCAACAAGACCGATGGAAATTAACAACCCACCAGATTAAATCCGGAAAAAAATCGGACTAAATCCGGACAAAAATAAAATAAAACATATACTTTACTCCGTCATTGAGCAGCCATTCTCTTGTCTAACCCCCTACCAATCAAAGCTCTGAAGTCGGCAACTGTAACGCCCCGATTTTCGAAAATAAAATCGGAGGCATTAAATATTGATTTCTAAAAATTTATTAAATTAAATTCAAAATCCCAAACGGATAATCCATCCTAAAGATTTATCTATTACAAACCATTGTGGAAATACTGAAAATAGTCATTGTAGTAATAATCTAGACAAAATAACAGAGCCGTCTTCTAGGATCGATACGGATTCCAAGCGTATACTGGCTCGGTCTCCATCTCCGGATTCATCTCTAAGTAGTATCGCCCTCCTTCAGGATCCTGAGTCTCCCCCTGATTTTCTGCAAAATCTGACACGAATGCCAGACAATCCGTGCCTGAATGAAAAAGTTCACCCCGTAATATAATCCAACCCAATCACCCCCTTTACCTTACAGTTAGAAGGCAACAATATATTATTAAAGCAGAAAAGTAATATAGAAGTAGCACACATAAACCTATTCATTATTATCCAATTGCCTAACAACAAGGAAAAGCTTGTCATGCTCGGACCATTACTAGAGTTTGTCTACCTTAATCATCACATCAAAATCACCACTGGACTCCCACCAATTCTATCATCACAAAATATCGCTGGACCACCTGCCAGGTTTTATCATCGTGAAATATCGCTGGACCACCTGCCAGGTTTTATCATCACAAAACATCTCTGGACTATCTGCCAGGTTTTATCATCGCAAATCGTCACTGATCAACCGTCAGGTTTTATCATCGCAAAACATCACTGACCAACCGTCAGGTTTTATCAGCATAAACATCACTGGGCAATCCGCCAGGTTTTACTGTCACAAAATATGGCTGGACCTCTGCAGGTTTTATCATCGGAAAATATCTCTGGCCCTATCCGCCAAGTTTTATCATTACAAAACATCTCTGGACTACCTGCCAAGTTTTATCAAAATATCACTGGGCTTACTTTGTCAAGTTTTATATCATCACTGGACTCCCGCCAGTTTTAATTCATTACTGGGCTTACTTTGCCAGTTTCAAATTATCACATCTCAACATCCTGCCTACAGGCAGATCTAAAAATAAACTTTCCAATTTATCCATTACTTAGCACTGTCTAACTGAACTTTTGGGCAATGCGATGCCCGATCTTTCTTTCCTTTGGGGAAGGGATTCCGTTTCCCCACCCTTTGAGAAGAGAAAAGATGCTGCTGGTTCGCGGGAGCACTTTTTAAAGCTAGACGACAAGCGCTCGCAAAAATACAGAGTCGCCACTCGGGTTTGAAGGTCCGACACCCAAGGAATCGTATTTCGAAGCACTTGCCGCGCTATTTGATTTGAAAAAGTTTAAGGAACGAGTCCGTCATAACCATATCTGGGTTCGGGAGCCAGGTTACGAGAGGGGAAGGATTTTATGGCACCCCTCTCGCCCAATCCGGAGATTGGTCTCTACTTAGGCATTTGCGAAAGATGTTTGTTTGCGATTCCGTTTGATTAATCAGTTTTTAGCCAATTAGGGCGGGGAAACAGTTTAATGGAGATTAAAGCTGTAACACGTTTGCAAGATGTGATAGATAGCATAGATGAACAGTTAGTATAGGATGAGAACAGACTGCTGTGGGAGTTTAAACAAACTGGGAGGCCCATGTTTTGGAATGACGTGCGCAAGAAGAAACCAACATGCACTAAACAAGTCACTGCATGCTGTTCACTCCTACGCGCTCAACTCCAAGACATGCGCGCGCCGGTAAGCTCAAACCCACAACTCTTATTCTCAAACCCTCTGGGCTCTGGAAGGACCAGTGCACAACCAAGACAAACCACGCAGTTTATATAGCAGCATAATATACAGTTTAAAGGCTGAAAAGCCCTACAAATTAATAAAACACTCCATAAATAGTGTGGGGACAAAATAATGACCTAAGGTCGAGCTACCCATGCAAGGCCAGTCACTGGTCGGAGCAGACTATCGCGCAAAGGACTCACTCTGTCGCGCGAGGATGCGCCCTGGCGCGCGATGGTGCGCCCTGACGCACTGTCGCGCGATGGACTGAGTCTGTCGCGCGATGGTTGCGCCAGGGCGCAACCAGACCAGTGCTTGGGCGCAACCAGACCAGTGCTTAGTTTACATTTTTCTGGGTTCTGGGACAGGTCCAGAATTATCCCAGGGGTATTCCACAATAACAGAAATGAAAATTAATTACAAACTAGCAGCTCTAACAAATGAAAGCAGTAAACTGATTTTTTACATACTTGCAGAGTGATCTATATGTAAATAAACACAAAACAGTAAGACACCAATCCCCACGCGGTCCATCGCGCGCTGGATTGAGACAGTCGCGCGCGAGAGTAGGACCGTCGCGTGCTGGTTCCTACCCTGACGGTTTTGAATCCTTGCTAGCTTTAGGACCAGGACTGGTTTTGATTAGCAGCCTTGGCCTTGCCAGCCCCCCTCAGGGATCAGAACAGAAAACAGAACAAAGGTAAGCTATACCTTCGGTTGAGTTTGAAAGAGATTGAGCTTTGAGTGTGAGGTTGATTGAGGTGTTTGAATGATTGTGGAGTGAAAGAACAAGCTATGTTCTTTGATGCATGGAGTGTAATCCTTTACCAAATCTTGAACCTTTGGAAAATGCTAACCCTTTCAAATGAAGAAAGAGATGGGTATAAATAGGGAGAGAGTGTGAATCTGGTTGGTGCCAGGAGAGGAGTTCAGCCAGTCCACGAGGCCTGGCTGAAGTAGCACTGGTGGCCAACTGCCCATCTCAAGAAAGATTGGTGGTAGATCGGATCGTCGCGCGACGGAGTCAGTCTGTCGCGCGATGGTGCTTCAGGGCGCACTATCGCGCAATGGAGTGACTCTGGCGCGCGATGGGGTCGCCCTGGCGCGGACCAGTAAAGTTTTTGGGTTTTGAAGTGGCTTAGGCTAGGTTAGGTTCAAGGGTTTTGCAAACACTCAAAGCTCAAACACGCTATCATTCCTAGGGTGTTCTTGATCCATTTCATCATCGGGGAATCAAAAACCGTAAGTAAACTAATTTGGAAGCCCAGATTGGGGTGTCTACAGTAGCCCCTCTTTGATGGCACTTGAAGTACCATCGACTTGGTACAAGTAACGTCAAAGAATTCTAGACACCCCTCAAGACAATCCAGAGCAAAGCATACAAGCAAAGTAGACAAGTAAACTTAAGGAACCTGATCGGTGGAATGGACTGGCTGTCCATTGCTGGGGATGGAAGTAGAAGTGGACGAGCGAATCGTCGCTTGTTGATTAAATTTGGACTGGACAGGCTGTCGCTGCATATTTGGACGGGGCAGGCTATCGTTGCTGGGGATCAAGCTATCCTCGGCACAAAGTATTCCAACAAACATGGGTAGGTCGTGTCAGGCAGGTTGAATTCCATCTGTTGGGAATCAGAGCCAATCTCCTTCTCAAAGACCATCCGAGACAGAGCAATAAGCCTGCTGGAAGATGAGCGCGAAGCTAGACTGAAGTAGAGGTAGTTGTTTGGGGCAGGCCGAGGCGGACTCTCCTGGGGAACAGCTAGTTGCGGATGGTGGACCATTGAACAAACCATCGGACGATAATTTGATCGTCGTCGTGGATTGTATGAACGATATGGCTAAATACCGTTGATGGATTTGACAGGACCTGCTGTCGTGGATGCGGACGGAGAGATCAATGAGTCGAGTGATCAAACCGTTGGGGGATTTGACAGGATGGGAGGATCATCAGTATAAATGATCGAGCCGTTGAAGTCTGGATGGGGGGATCATCAGTATAAATGATCGAACCGTTGAAGTCTGGATGGAGGATCATCAGTATAAATGATCGAACCGTTGAAGTCTGGAGGGGAGGATCATCAGTATAAATGATCGAACCGTTGTAGACATGATGGAACAATCATCAGTATAAATGATCGAGCCGTTGAAGTCTGGATGGGAGGATCATCAATATAAATGACCGAGCCGTTGCAGACAGGGTGGGACAATCATCAGTATAAATGATCGAGCCGTTGAAGTCTGGAGTGGAGGATCATCAGTATAAATGACCGAACCGTTGCAGACACGATGCGACAATCATCAGTATAAATGATCGAGCCATTGAAGTCTGAATGGGAGGATCATCAGTATAAATGACCAAGCCGTTGCAGATAGGATGAGACAATCATCAGTATAAATGATCGAGCCATTGAAGTCTGGAGGGGGGGATCATCAGTATAAATGACCGAACCGTTGCAGACACGATGGGACAATCATCAGTATAAATGATCGAGCCGTTGAAGTCTGGATGGGAGGATCATCAGTATAAATGACCAAGCCGTTGCAGACAGGATGGGACAATCATCAGTATAAATGATCGAAGCGTTGCAAACAGAATGGGAGGATCATCAGTACAAATGATCGAACCGTTGAAGTCTTGGACAGGAGAATCATCAGTATAAATGATCGAACCGTTGGAGACAGGATAGAAGGATCATCAGTATAAATGATCAAGCCGTTGAGAATTGGGCAGGACCGGCTGTCGTTGATTTGAGACGGGCGGATCAGTGTGCAGAATGATCAAGCCGTTGAGTTTTGGACAGGACCAGTTGTCGTTGATTTGTGACGGGTAGATTAGTGTGCAGAATGATCGAGCCGTTGAGAAATGAGTTGATTTTCGATCCCCCAAAGTGCATTCTAAATGCCAGCAGGTAGAACAGCGAGGTTGTGTGCTTGATGGTTACCATGGCAAACGAGATAAGGAAAGCGGCTTGTGGCATTCGCCCATACTTGCATTATCCCACAGAAGCGATTCCGGCATAGAATTTTCCTGCTTTAAACATTTGATATACAATATGCAAATATGTATGCACAAATTGAAAATGCAGATGCAAGCTAAAGGCGGCTCTTAGGAGGATAATGATGCTTAAGGACTATCACTGAGCCCTATTACTTTACTGCCTTTTGCCCTGGAGATGCGCACTCAGATAGAGAGACATTGAGTGGGCTGGCATGCCCAGTTGACATGTAGCGGTGTGGCATTGGGCCTGCATACCCTTTCTTCGATGCTTGGGCGGATAAACCCCAGAGATATGCTTTGCTTGGCCTTTGGCTGACGTGCCCTTGCCGTCCATAAGATTTCACAGCTTGTGGATTTACAGAAGTAAGGGTAGCAATGTAAAAATTGCATCTTTCCAATTTATTGACATATAAATCATGTGCTAATATCTAATTTGCATTGACAAGTGAACTGAGTCGACACACAGACACATATATCTTGGCTCAAACGAAAAGGGAGAAAGATCCCTGGAATATGATGCGGATCCTTAGACACATGGAAAATAATGAAATTTTGGGCACTAATGTGCCAAAACTCACAATAGTCCCTTAGACAGGTGAAACTGACACGTGTAAGGTCAAACATATGTACAGTGACCTGGATGAACAAATAGAACTGAGAATAGCATTTCGACATGACAATGGATTGAAATCTAGAAAAATGCCACAAAGACGAACATAAGACGCAAATAAAGGCACATATAGGCCCAGACTGAATCCGACACTCCCGTGCAGTCGCATTAGGTCTGCACGGTATGACCAAACTTGGCAAAAGCCCCTTGAATAGGACTCAAAGGCAGTAGCTGACTGCTGTCGATTGCTGCGCGAATTGAAAAAGCGCGCACAGGGTTGAGACCAACGCACATAACTATGAACAAGTGCAGGTGAACCTCAAACTAGCGCACATGACTACAAAGCTATTGCAACTGCTCACACCAGACTTCGCTGAATTTAGAATAAATTGTGAGCCGTTAGGCCTCACCAGCATTTCGTTCTGTTTTTGATGCTTAATTTCTTTTAAGGCTTTATGCTCAGCTTTTGAAATTGAAATAGTAGTTGGTAACAAAATTGAAAGACGAAGGATTTCCCCCTTCAGACTCCTCTCATGGAGCTTGATCTTCGATCCTCTTCGACCTTTGATGTGTACCAAACGTCAACCATGGATCCAATTGATAGATTGTGACCGAGTCTCAAAGAGAGACTGCCTACGTATCCTAAGCTAGGGAATCAGGTCAAAACGTAGTTCAGGCCAAGGTTCACTCGAGTATTTTACCTCACCTTTTACGCTCTAACTTTTGCCTAGAACCACCCATTCGGGTTTTCAGTCTAGCGAGCTTTCAAATATTGCCTTTACTTTTGCCTAGACCTCCTTCATAGATTTCGGTCTAGCAGGCTGCTCTAATTTTTGCCTGGAACTGCCCACCCTTGGGGTTTTCAGTCCAACGAGCTTCTCTCAGGGAAAAGGCTTTTTGAATTGATCCATGCTGACCAAGGTATTTGAATTTATTGCTATCGAGATCGATGATATTTGGCTGTAGCCCCAGATAAAACGACTTTGATAGCGCAGAGTCCAGTGTGCTTCGGTTGACGTGTCTCGTTCCAGACTAATTTTGAACTTTCTAACTTATGCTTGGTGGAACGTTGTTCCTACAAACTTAAACATGGTATGTGGCGCTAGACCTTCTGAGCTTTGCTTTACATAGTTTGGCACCTGGTAACAGAGGGATCCAATGCTTCTTTTATGTCAGGATCAACACCAGGAGTGTCTTTGCAAGACCATGCCAAGTCGTCAATGAACTCTTCGAGCTTGTCTGACCGGGCGCAATGCTCCTCTGGGGACAATGTTGAACCAACTTTGAGCCTTTTAGGGATCTACTTCATCTTTCAAGTTTATTTGAAACTACTATTTCAAGTAATAGGCTGAGCATGCCTTTCGTCTTCCCTTTCGGCGAGGGAACACATTTCCTTGGGAATAATCCCATCGAAATCTATCCCTTCGTCGTCAGGTACGACACAGTTTATTCAAAAGTCAGCAAGGTACTTAGAAGCAAGATAATGCATATTATAAAGAAAGCCCCTCGGGGTTGCCAAGTACAGCAGACTCAAAACTTAAAACAAAAGCTACGACGTGGAGGGCCAAGAGGCACAACCTCCGACTCAGAGCTAGACTTAGACAAATGCAAATGACTCTGTGCCAGACTCAGACAAAACGCCAATGCAAACTAGACGCGGTTTGAAAATGCAATATTTAAAAAGCTACCCATAGTTTCCACAAAAAGAGGTAGGATCCAGCGGATGTCAGGCCCAAGCAACAACACTTCGGCTTCCTCAGCTTCTTTAACTAAACCTACTCGGTGCTCCCATGAATAATGGACCTCAGCCGGTCAGTCTTCTCATTTGCATGCCCCTCATCACTGTCAATTCAAGTGTTGGCAGTGAAAGTCTCAATTGCACAAACAGTGGCCAGGAGGCTGTCCTCAGGCTAGGATAGGATGGGTACAGTTGGCTTAAAACTCGGATCGATCTGAGTAGAGGTGGGGTTGATTTGAGTGGAGATAGTGGATGTCTGACCAAGTTGTGAGCCAGAGTTGGGTTGAGGTAAGGTTCTGGAGATAGTATCGGCTTTTGATGGAGATGGGGTTGGGATGATGCCACAATCGATAAGATCTTGAATGGCATGTCGAAGCCGGAAGCAGGCATTGGTTGAATGGCCAGGCATTTGATGGTAGGTGCAAAAGAGGTTATATTTGAAGTTGGCAGAGGGATTCTTAGGCAATGAAGTTGGATTGAGGGGCTTGATGGAACCAGCATCGAGGAGCCTCTCATAGACCGAGGCCAAAGGTGCATCAAAATATGAGAAAACCCTCGGTGGGTTCCGGCGAGTGAATTGAGTGTTCAAAGTAGGACCCTTGTTTGCTCTGTAGTTGCAACACATTGTCTCCTTAACATGATGCATTCTTCTGCGCTCGGGGCTGAATTCATCACTAAGCATGTCCTCCCTTTTGGCAATGGATTCGACAAAGGAATCAATATCCTCCTTCGAGTGAGTCTTAGCCTCATGGAACTCAACCAGGTCGTTGAACATGTCTCCTGAGCATAGTTTGATTCCGACCGTTGGAGAGTGGTAGGCTTGAGGAGGTTCTTTGACTAGCCCCATATCTGGCTACGGGGGTGTGGAGGTAACGAGGCCAACGAGTCCCTGGACCATAATTATCTGTTTGTCCATCTTGTGACCCAATTCCTCTACAGCTTTCCTGAGCTCAGCCACCTCCATTTGTACTGCCATTCTGGATTCGTAAGTGATAGTGAAATAGCCCCGGTAGACGTTCCCAAGTAGGTTTGGCTCTTCTATTCTGTACTCTCCAACAATGCAATGGCCTAAAGCTTTGAAAGTAAAGTAATGAAAGCTCAGTGACGTTCCTGCAGCATGCTATGTACAAGAGTAAAGCAATGTACACGACATCGTCGGTGTCCTCCTAGACTCTACAACTACAAACGACTCTGTCTCATGATGTTCGAACGCTGCCAAAATCCTCGGAAATCTTTTCGAGGGGGTATCCTTTGAATAGATCAACTAACACTAAGAGATGTCAAAATAGCCTAAGCCTTTAACAATTCCGTTCTCGAAGGTTCAACTTTGAACTGGGAACAACTCAGTATAGATGACGTGGCACCTTAACTTTGAACGTCGCGGTGCATAATGACTTCACACTTCAACCTGGGTAGTGCCAGTGACACGACATCCATACTTTATGGTTCCATATTTTCGGTTGAAACTTCAATCGGGCATGAGCCAAGGACTTAAAAAGGTTTGATTTCCCAAAATCTCGCTGATCTAAGGACTTTGAAATTTAGCAACGTGCACCATCGAGATTCACGACTCTTCATCGAGCCTAGCAGCGTCCTAATAAGCATAAGACAGACTCGAAAGAGAGACAACCTAGAAGCCGCCCTAAACATGCTCCTATGCAAAACGGTATGTATGTACAGAAACAGAGACGAGTTTGCCTCACGAATTTCAGACGTTGTCAGAATCCTCAGAATTCTTTTCGACCATGTGTCCCTGAGTAGATCGTCAGATCCTAAAAGATGTCAAACTAGACTAAATCTTCGACTAATCCCATTTTGAAGGTTCAACTTTGAATTTGGAACAACTCGGTGGTGATGACATGGCACCTTAACCTTGAACACGGCAGTATATAGTGACTTCGCACTTCAACCTGGGTGGCGCCAGTGACACGGCATCACTACTTTTGTTGTTCCATATTTTTTGTTGAAATCTTAACCGGGCATAAGCCAAGGATGTAGTAAATTTTGATTTCTCAAAGTCTCATTGAACTAAGGACTTTGCGATTGATAACGAACATTCGACAGAATGAACAACTCCTCATCGGGTCCAACAACGTCTTAGACTGCGCAAGACAAACTCGAAAGAAAGAACCACTCTAAGCATGCTCCTATGCAAAATAATGTATGTACAGTACATGCGATAGGGAAAGCAGTAACACGTAGACAGTATATGGGGGTTAGATGCAAGTAATCTTATCCTGTAGGTACCTGTCCTAGTTTGGAGAGTTCTAATACTTTGTATATGCAAATGATGGTTTTGGCTTGTAACAGGTTCCTCGGACTAGAGCCAAGATATACCTCTCGCTGCCCGCGTAACCGCAGAGCAACAGTCGTACGGTAGAATGACTCATCATCGTCGAAGGTTGTTGGTCATTCGGGGTCCCCGGGCTCTAGTAAACTGTGCCGGATTGCCAAAACGATCCAACGGGGCTTATCCCACATCGATGCAAATGAAGAATGCTAAACAATTGATTAATAGAACAGAATCGCAAATTCGCAAAATGCCTTTTCAAATTTGGCTCTTTTTATTGATCAATACTTAGAAGAAACTACACGAGAGAACAATCGGAAAAACCCCAGATTGGATGGTCGGACACGAGGTCCTGTTAAATCACCAATCCTTTCTTTAGCAGCGCGAAGCTCACTATTTTGACAGGCTTTTTATGGGGTTGTTCTCAAGCGTAGTAAAATCTAAGCATAGACCAATATTGATTCGATCCCCAGCAGAGTCGCCACTGTGGGCAATGCGATGCCCGATCTTTCTTTCCTCTAGGGAAGGGATTCCGTTTCCCCACCCTTTGAGAAGAGAAAAGATGCTGCTGGTTCGCGGGAGCGCTTTTTAAAGATGGACGACAAGCGCTCGCAAAAATACAAAGTCGCCACTCGGGTTTGAAGGTCCGACACCCAAGGAACCGTATTTCGAAGCACTTGCCGCGCTATTTGATTTGAAAAAGTTTAAGGAACCAGTCCGTCATAACCATATCTAGGTTCGGGAGCCAGGTTACGAGAGGGGAAGAATTTTATGGCACCCCTCTCGTCCAATCCGGAGATTGGTCTCTACTTAGGCATTTGCGAAAGATGTTTATTTGCGATTATGTTTGATGAATCAGTTTTTAGCCAATTAGGGCGGGAAAACAATTTAATGGAGATTAAAGCTGTAACACGTTTGCAGGATGTGATAGATAGCATGGATGAGCAGTTAGTATAGGATGAGAACAGACTGCTGTGGGAGTTTAAACAAACTGGAAGGCCCATGTTTTGGAATGACGTGCGCAGGAAGAAACCAGCATGCACTAAACAAGTCACTGCATGTTGTTCACTCCTACGCGCTCAACTCCAAGACACGCGCACGCCGGTAAGCTCAAACCCACAACTCATATTCTCAAACCCTCTGGGCTCTGGAAGGACCAGTGCACACCCAGGACAAACCACGCAGTTCATATAGCAGCATAATATACAGTTTAAAGGCTGAAAAACCCTACAAATTAATAAAACACCCCATAAACAGTGTGGGGACAAAATAATGGCCTAAGGTCGAGCTACCCATGCAAGGCCAGTCACTGGTCGGAGCAGACTATCGCGCGATGGACTCACTCTGTCACGTGAGGATGCGCCCTGGCGCACTGTCGCGCGATGGACTGAGTCTGTCGCGCGATGGGGCGCCCTGGCGTAGGATGGTTGCGCCCTGGCGCAACCAGACCAGTGTTTGGTTCACATTTTTCTGGGTTCTGGGACAGGTCCAAAATTATCCCAGAGGTATTCCACAATAACAGAAATGAAAATTAATTACAAACTAGCAGCTCTAACAAATGAAAGCAATAAACTGATTTTTTACATACTTGCAGAGTGATCTATACGTAAATAAACACAAAACAGTAGGACACCAATCCCCACGCGGTCCATCGCGCGCTGGACTGCGACAGTCGCGCGAGAGAGTAGGACTGTCGCGCGCTGGTTCCTACCCTAACGGTTTTGAAACCTTGCCAGCTTTAGAACCAGGACTGGTATTGATTACCAGCCTTGGCCCTGCCAGCCCCCCTCAGGGATCAAAACAGAAAACAGAACAAAGGTAAGCTATACCTTCGGTTGAGTTTGAAAGAGATTGAGCTTTGAGTGTGAGGTTGATTGAGGTGTTTGAATGATTGTGGAGTGAAAGAACAAGCTATGTTCTTTGATGCATGGAGTGTAATCCTTTACCAAAGCTTGAACCTTTGGAAAATGCTAACCCTTTCAAATGAAGAAAGATATGGGTATAAATAGGGAGAGAGGGTGAATCTGGTTGGTGCCAGGAGAGGAGTTCAGCCAATCCACGAGGCCTGGCTGAAGTAGCACTGGTGGCCAACTGCCCATCTCAAGAAAGATTGGTGGTAGGTTGGACCGTCGCGCGACGGAGTCTGTCTGTCGCGCGATGGTGCGCTCTGGCGCACTGTCGCGCGATGGAGTGACTCTGACGCGCGATGGGGCGCCCGAGCGCGGGATGGTTACGCCCTGTTGCGGACCAGTAAAGTTTTTGGTTTTTGAAGTAGCTTAGGCTAGGTTAGGTTCAAGAGTTTTGCAAACACTCAAATCTCAAACACGCTATCATTCCCAAGGTGTTCTTGATCCATTTCATCATCAGGGAATCAAAAACCGTAAGTAAACTAATCTGGAAGCCCAGATTGGGGTGTCTACAGAACTCTATTTGCATACCACCCCATGTCTCTAGGTTCCAATCTAACATATCAATCACAAATCGGAGCAGTATACAAATAATCACTATGATAATTGAAATAAATAATAAGCGTAGAAATCATGTAACTTTTTATGAATGGGTCGTTGCCCTTAATCTTGTACGACCAATAAGTTAATAATAATACAAGAAACTTTTATCTAATAAAAGGTTTTATAAAAAGAATAAATCTAGGCTTGTATAAATTTTTTTAAGAAATTATATTGATTAAAAACTAATTAAATTAGGTAAAAATATTAGAATAATTATCATGACCTTCATAAGAGTCTTAAAGGTCTTATGCAATATGTTTGAATGTCAAAAGTTGGGTTCGGAAGGTCTCGGGATCATTTTTAAATGAAGACATTAAATAAAGTGGCCGAAAGGGAAGTAAATAGATAGTAAATAATTTACTAATTAAAATATGCTGAGGTTAACAAGATTTCATCTTTAGAGTGTAAGGAATCTAAATAAAATTACTCGGGCATTAATAATAAGGTTTATAAGGTCGTAAGGTAATTTTGATTAGAAACACTATAAAAAATAAAAATAAATAGTAAATCAAATAAAAAAAAAATATGAAATTAACAAGTTATCATATTTGAGATGCAAGGAATCTAGAAAAATAGTTTGGGTGTTAAAACGTTGCTTGGAAGGTTGTAATTATTTTTTGTTTGTGAACTTTGAAAGAAAACTAATAATAATTTAATAAATAGATAATTAAATAAAAAAAATATGACCTTAACAAGTTATGATCTTTGAGGTATGAAAAGTTTAGGAAAAATAGTTTGAGGGTCAAAAATAATATTCGGGATGTCGCAAAACACTTTCGAAACATTTACAATTACTAGATAAATTGAGCTGATATAACTAAAACGTTTTATACTAAGATGATATTATACTGTAATAAAATAATATCAATTTAGTAGTTTGTTTTTATATTAATATCAAAAGATTGTAAAATAAATATCACAATGATGAATCCAGCAGAAACCTTTTTTTCTTTTTGTTTTCTCCACGGTTTTCGATGCATTGGTACATTTGGGCTATTGGGTTACGCATAAAAACACTTAATATACTTAGAGAGGAGGTTGGAATGGATTATAATACCTTGAATCGAATCGAATTGAATTAAAAACGAATCTTGAATTTTGGGGAAGAAAACTTCGGATTCTTTGATCGGGGAATCTTGGGATCATATTGGACGATGCTTGGTGATTCTAGGAGTTGTAGGAAGAGTTCGGAACGATCGAATCGGATTTCGGTTGAGTCTTGGTACTAAACCCACTTTTCTCTCTCTCACTCTCTCTCTCTCTAAAACTCCATGGATTGGAGCTTCGTTCTCTCTGAATTTTCTCTCTTTTCTGGACTGGTGGGGCGAGGAGAATATTGTGGTATGCCCTAGGGTCGGATTAATGGGGTATATATAGGAGAATTTTAAAGAGGTTGATAAAACCGAGTTCAATAAGGATTCTAATTCTTGGGCTATGAGATGGACGAAAATAAGGACAATTTCGTGATCCGGGAGAAGGTAGACACTGAGTAAAAGAAGGAGAGATGACAAGAGTTTGCATTGCATGCATGCATGTAATTTTTAAAAAAAATAAAAGTAGGATAATTAGGATAGGATAATTATATTTGTATATATCCATTAGGGAAATAATTTTATTATTACGAATAATACTTTTTCTTTTAATGATATTATTAATTCTATTAATAATATTAACTCTAAAAAAAAAAAAATAGGGTCAAAAATCCAGGTTGTTACAGCGACGAGCGGAGCGGTGATGAACGACAAATGGTTTGGATAGAGAAGGGGAAGGAAAAACCATATCCGAAGGCAGAGCTTGTTTCCTTCCCTCCTGCCGCCCAAAGTTGGGTATAAACCCACGGGGGAATGAGAGGAAGAAGAAGAGAAAGTGTGGCGGTTGTTTTAAGGTTAGAGAGATGTGATCTCCTTTAGAGAGAGAGAATCTAGTTTTTGGAATGTTCGATGGTGTTTGGGAGCCTAATTTTTAGCTTTCCATTTTTTAACTTAATTTTTGGTTTTTGGACTTTTTGAATTATGGTCAGGATGTAATTTAAATCTTGTAGAGTGTTTGGAAGAGATGTGAAGAATACATGTTTAAACATGAGCAGTGTTGAGAGATAATGATAAAAATGAATCATTGATTGATTTTTTACCATACTGCTTTGGTTGTTTTATTATGGTATTATGACATGTATTAATAGTTTTTGATCAATTTTGTTAAACTTGTTTCAACACCTGAGCTTATTAAATGTACAAATTACTATTACAAGGGGAAAAAAGCATACACATTACAATTACAATGTTACGAACTTACAAACTTATTTAAAAACTTACACAAATACAAACATGCAAGTTACAAATACAAATTACAAACTTATTAAAAAAGGCACTTAAACGGTGGGGCTAACCGAAAAAATCGTCAATCCGCGAATCTGATCCAAACCACATAGTTTGGTTTGATTTTTTAGTAGTGTGGTTTGGCTTCGGTTTCAAAAAATCATAAACCATGTTCAATGGTTTGGTCTATGGATTTATGTCAATGATTTTGGTTCAATCTGATCCGAACCGTATGTATCTCTGCGTAAGTGTATATATATATGTATATGTATTGATATATACAGTTATACACGATTTAGATACACCAAATAAAACTAGCATAAGTCGTAGTCAATTAATTTCTTAATCTAATACTCGAAATTTGTATGATGAAACAATATTATTCCTACCCTATCCAAACCAATAAACATAAATTGGCAAATTGTATTCATCTCTTTCTTTTCTGGTCAATAATAGACACTCTTTGTTAGCCACTATTTTCTCTCTTAATAGTTCTTTCTTTACTATATTCCTTACATAAGAAAAGAATTGGTTTTAATAGTATTAATGATTGATTTATTGTCTCTCAATACCCAATTTAAATAGTTTATGAAGATAAATATCTCAGTTTCATGCGAACCATGGTCAAAACCGAAACCAAACCGTATTTTTATGGTTTGGATTGGTTTGGTTTTATACATTCTATGGATTGGTTTGGTTCTCTAAATTGACAATCCGTAGGTATTGATTTGGTTCTTAGTTTACTATAAAATCGAACCAATCCGGACCATATTTGCCCCTATTAAACGAGGGGTTTCTGGGTATTATCAGGGTCCTTCAAGGGTGTTTTGAGCTTACAAGAAAATAGCTAGGTGCAAAATGTGATAAGTAGGAAAAAATGGAAACAGTGTTTATAAAGCTAAGTGAATATATCAAAAGAACATAACAAAAAGTAGAGACAATAAATAACACAATATATGTTAAATAACACAATATATGTTAAATGTAGTCCATCTTTTCGAAACTATCAGAAACACAATTGATCAACATGATCAATCGGATTCTTTATTCTTACTTTCATTGCCGTTTACCGCCTGTCTTTATAGCAGCCAAAGATTACAACGTATAATTAATTCTACTGCCACATCTTCGTTTACACACTAATACGCTGAAGCGTTAATGACATCCGTCATTAGAACATTTTGGCATCCATTCATTTCACAATAAACAGAACCTTTCCCCTTTTTTTGACTTCGATCTGTTTCAGAAAACCCGTTTTGTAAGCACATGGAGTATCAGTGGCGGCTCCAAGAATTTATGATAGGGTGTTCAAAAATTACTTTAATTCTACTAGTTGATATATTAACCAACAATATATGTCCCCATGTACAATATCCCATATAATTGGATGATGCAAAATGAGAACTTAAAACTATATATGGAAGTACTATTTTTTTTAACAAAAATTTAATTTTTTTGAAAGTTGTATTTTGCAGTAGACAGTGTTTTGATAATGGAGGGGGTAAAATTTTACAATTGTTCTAGATGAGTTTTCATATTTTGTGTCAATGTTTAACCAACGTACGTATTAATCTACTAAAACCCTTTTGAAAGAAATTGTAGTGAGTACGTTGGGTTGACCATCTCGAAAATCTGTTATTCTTTAGGATGACATGATGAGATTTTATATTGTAGTCTTAAATTAGAAGGAATATTATTCAAGTTAAGGGATTTGCAATGTAGTTTAACTTTTTTAAAGCTTTGTCTGTAATAATTTTATAAGCTAACTAGACAAAAAAAAAAAAAAAAAAAAAGAGGTAGTTATTGTCATGAATGAGAAATTAACACATTTAGACTATTAAAAATTTCTCTCTGTAAGCTCGGTTTCTCTTCTCTTTGACTAAAAAGTTTGACAAAAATTATTTCTCTCTCTTCCTCTCTCTCAACCCTAGCCACCACAACTCTTCGATTTTCTCCATTCCCTTCCCCCCGTGGGTTCCATACCCGTGTGTGGCGGCGGGAGGGGGAAGCCATGGTATTGCCGACTCCCTATTTTTAATTTTTTTCCCCCTTCTGTCTCTCTAGATCTATGACTTGTCGTCTGATCTGTGAGAGTTTTGACTCTCGTTTAGCGAGAGTTATTAGTTTTGTCTTTGAATGAATTTTGTCTACAGATCAGGTTTTTTACAATCGAGATTGTTTCACAACAATATGTGTATTTCAGTGTTCTATTCCTACACAATATCTTTGGCGAGGCAACCCGTAGCGGCTTGACAGATCTGTAGTTTTTGGGAGTTCATTGGTGCATTCATACTTAGGTAAAGTGCATCTGATCGTTTGGGTATTTGGTGTCTTTTGTCATTAACTTTGCACTTTTTCTCGTTTGAGACTCCTAATTAGATGTTAAACAGTTTAAAAGTGTCGCTATTGCATCAAGCTATGTCTGGGTTGGGATGGTAGATATCGATTGCCTTGTGATTTACTTGTTTTCTATTTGTTAGACAATTAGTTTGGCTTTGTTCAAGTTCGTTGTAATGATCTCCATTTTGTAAGTGCTGCTGGACGTTTATCAATACAATCTTCTCACTTTTGACCAAAAAAAAGGACTATCGAAGCAATAAAGATGGAGAAAACACCAATAGATCTTTTCACTTTCTTCTTACAATTTTTTTATTATGATTATGAGCTTTATTTAAGGTATTCAAATATGAATTACTTGGATTGATAATCTGTAATTGGGTTGTTATTGAGTGTTCATTTCATTTTGGGTTAGGTGTTCAAGACTTTTAAAATTGAGTGTTCATTAATATTTGTGTTAAGTGTTCAAAGAAAAGTTATCCCATAAGGAAAATGCTACACACACAACCAACCAAGCACATCCAACTCACACAACCGCTGACGTCAGCGTGACTTAAGCACAAAACGACGTCGTTTTATTATAATAAAAAAAAAAGAAGGAAAACCCAGGTCGTGAACGTCGCTCCCCCTTTCCCTTTCCTTCCACCTTCAGAATCAGAAATTCAAAATCAGAGAGAAGAGAAGAGAAGGGCTCCCCGACTGACCCAATCCCGGAGCACTCCCACCACCATCGGCGACCCAATCCCGGCGCACTCCCCCAGCTTCAAGGCGACAGAACAAAACCCTAATTTTTGAATTAGGGTTTTTTTTCCTTTCAAAAAACTCAATTTAGGGTTTTTTTTTCGCAGCAACTAAGCAATTAGTTAGGGTACTAATTGAACGAGAGAGAGAGAGAGAGAGAGAGAGAGAGAGAGAGAGAGACCTTGGTGGTGGGGTAACAACGTCGGATTTCCCAGCTGGTGGTGGCGGCGGTCGCTGGCGGTGGGTAGTGCTGTGGTTGGGTTCTGGTGGTGGAGTTGGGAAGCTTGGTTGCTGGTGAAGATGGTGAGCGTGGTCGCCGGTGGTGGTGATGTGCGAGCCCCTCTGTTGTCTCTGAAATTTTTTGATCGTGAAAGTGGAGGCAGGAGAAGAGAAAAGGGAAAGGGGGAGTCTTGTTTAGGACCTGGGTTTTCTTTTTTCTTTTCTTTTTTTTTTACAAAACGAAGTCGTTTTGTGCTTAAGTCACGTTGACGTCAGCGGTTGTGCGGGTTGGTTGTGCTTAGTTGGCTGTGTGTGTAGCATTTTCCATCCCATAATTATTACATGTCTTCAAAGCGAAAAAAAATTATTCAAGCATTCAGTTGACCATGAAATGACCTGCATCGAACTGCCTTTGTGGAGTATATTTCTTTCAATCATCCAAACACTCAAAATGGGATAATTAATTAGAATGGAAAAATGTCCCAATCAAACACCCTCCCTGTCTGACTCAAAAAATGAAGCTGCGCAGCTCCGTGCTGCGCGGCCTCCGGCGCCACCTTGCCGGCATCGGTCTGACAATCGGAGACGTCCACTGCGTAAAGCTCGTCGAATACTACAAGTGTACCAAAAATCAACACAATCAAGTATCATTAAGTGTCTCATCGGAACACATATAATTCAAAAAGAATGGATTCAGTGGTTTTGATCCAGTGTTTCGTATCCATTAGGATTCATTGTTTTTCAAGTTATATGTATTCTGATGAAATACTTAACGATATTTAATCGGGTTGATTTTTGGCACACTTGTAGTATTAGACGAGCTCTACGCAGTGGACGTCTCCGATCGTCGAACCGATACTGGCAAGGCTACGTCAGAACCTGAGTAGCACTCTGCGCAGCACGGAACTGCTCAGCACACTCCCTCTGTCCTTCTTTTTCTAAACGAGGAAGCTAGCAAATTTTCTTGCACCTACTACCGAGGGCCCCTCCTTCTTTTGTCCCTGCTTTTGAATGCAAGTACCTGTAATATGTAAGCTGCTGCGTTATTTACCAAAAACAATATCTAAGCTGCTTTGTCGGTTTCTCAATTAGAAAAAGTACTCCTCCTTTTGAACTACTTCTGGTAATCATGTCTTGTCCTTCCATTTTTCAAAAATAAATCTTGAAGAATGGGGATGGGATCTATGCCGTTCCGCTATCTTTTTTTAAAAGGAAGATAATTTTAAATTTAAATATAATGAAAATAAAAAATAACTTTTATATTTTTCTTGCATTGTTTAAAAATTTCAATGACATCTATCAAATAAGTTTCATATTGATAGAAAAATTATTTGCGTAAACACATAATTTTTAACCTTGAAATTACTTTTTTTTTCTAAAAGTTCTTTTTTCTAAAATCCCGAACACAACCTAAGAAACCGTTTTTTTTGCTAAAAGGGCAAAAAAAAAAAAACTCTTTTAATAATCACATAAAATGCCAATGGTGATGGTGATGGTGATGGTGATGGGAGCTACAAAACTCAGGGATTCTTAATGGGTGTTCCACATTCTTACAAAAAGAATTCTTTGAAAAAGAAGGTAATTTCAAGCTTAAAAATTATGTATTTATGCAAATAATTTTTCTACCAATATGGATTTTGTTTCATAAATCTCATTAAGATCTTTTAAATGGTGCAAAAAATTGAAAAAATATTTTTCATTTTCATTATATTTGAGTTTGAAATTACATTCGTTTGAAAAAAAAAATATTTTTTCCAAAAGTGGAACACCATCTAAACTGCTGTGCTTTGCTCAAAAGTGACCCAAAAAAAAAAAAAAAAAACCGTCTGAATCTTGGTCAAATGTTTGAACAATTGGCTGCATAACATAGGAAAAGTTTCTCTCCGGTCTCCATTCATGAACCCAAACTTGGCAACTTGGGAGAGAATATTATCCTAGATAACATTTTTTGTTGTCCTACAAAGATTGTCCATTTTAAAATTAATTGGATGGTATTAAATGAATATTCTCTTTCAAGAAGTTCAGCTTTCCCTCTTACTTTTTGGGATTGACTCATTATTCATTTAGACGAGAGAATTCAGAAAAATAAGTTGAAAAAAGTTCAAACATGCAGAATGACACTAAAGACAAAAAATAATAGTTGTTTAAAAAAAATCGTCTTTAGTGGAAAAAAAAATTCTTTTCACCGTTACTTTTTCCTTGTAAGACTCCTCTTGTCAAGATAAATGATTAATTTTAAAAAATATATAAATTCAAAAAAAAGAGAGTAAAACTCAAAAAAGACGAATAAAAAACCGAAACAAGAATTAGAACAAAAATTTACCAATAATTTAGCTAAAATGATGGATATTTTGGCACTCTTTGGAGTACCAAAAAATAAAATAGAGAGAAAACATACTTAAGCTGCAAGTAGTTGTACATTAGGTAGGATTTCCTCCCCCCCCCCCCCCCCCCCCCCCCCCCCCCCCCCGCCCCCCCCCCTTTTTTTGTGTGGTTAGCTTCGGTTAGATTTCATCTTTTTTTTTTTTTTTTAGGCTCTTCGGACTATATAACCTCGGCCTTTTGTCCTTGGTGTTTGTTCTAAAAAATAAAGTTACCAAAAAATACATTCACGGTATTTTGTGAAAAAAATTTATTTTTTCCTATATTAACTACTACAAAAAAAAAATGCATTTTTTTGGTACACCTAACTTTGGAAAAAAAAACATATTGATATTGAGTCCTTGGAAATTTCGCTTCTATAATGAAGTTTAGTCATTATCTTCAATTTTTCAAAATTTTCAAAAGCACATCTGAAATTGAAAACTTAATTGTTAGACTTTTTATGGTAGTATAAGGAAAATCAATTGAAAAGTGGTTGAAAAGTCAATGGGTTCTGAGGGATGGGTAATAGGTAATTTCGTGTCATTTTCGTGTTAGATATCAAAATCTTATTTATAAAATCCCACAACATTTTTCAACTTATCAAATCTTTCATGTCATGTTTGGGTAGTGTCATTTTTCGGGTTGTGTTGTCATGTCAAAAAGTCTTACTTTTCGCTAAATTTTTGTTTTTTTTAGTTGCCAATTCATCAAACTAATGTCCAATGTATAGAATTACCCATAAAAATGTTTATTTTTAACTCATTTATATGAAGTTATTTTGTTTTTCGTGTCAAGCATGCCCATCCCCAGACTTATGTAAAGCAAGAAAGGCCAAAAGGGCATTTTTGGCAGTTAAAAGGTTATATAAGGTGACATCAGCGTGACGACTCAGCCATGTCTGTCAAGACTTCTCACGGCCAGGTAACGGAAGGGTGTGTTTTGGAAACGTCAGAAAAAGTAAGAGATGACAGTGATATTTCAGAAACCGAGGTTTCTGATTTTTGTCAAAAACCTCGAGGGAGATCAGTGAAATTTGCCCTTTGCTAATGGTTAGTTACAACTCTCTTTCAACTTTGATTATCTAATTGACTTAATCTGTAGCATGACAGTTAAATGAGAGAGGGAGGAGAGAGGCAAAGGAGAGGAAAGTGCCCTGCGTGTGTCAGGTGAGAGAAGAAGAGTGAGGAGAGAGAAAATTACCCGTAAAAAAAAGAAAAGGAAGAGGTAATCCAGGTGAAAAGTAAATGGTGGGACCATTTTACTATTACAGGAAGGCCCTTCCTGCAACCTTAAATAAATACTTATATTTTTTAAGAAGTCAATTTCAAGTTTAAAAATAATTTATTTACGCAAATAATTTTTCTACCAATATAGATTTTATTTGATAGATCCCATCAAAATCTTTTATACGCTACAAAAAAAATGAAAAAATTATTTTTCATTTACATTATTTTTGAGTTTGAAAATATGAAATAAGCTGCTTATTTTTTAAAAGTGTTTTTGGAACGGACCTAAGATACTCTAAAAGTCCGTTTCAAAAACCTTTTTAAATAATAAACAACTTATTTCATATTTTTAAACTAAAAAATAATGTAAATGAATTTTTTGCATCGTTTAAACAACATCCATATTACATATTCTTATATTTTAACAAACTTAAAATTTTTGAGATTGAAATTACCTTCTTAAAAAATAAGTACGTTTTTCCCTTTCTGAAACAAGCTCTAAGTCCCTGTTCTAGAAACTTTCTTAAAAAATAAACAGCTTATTTCACATTTTTAAACTTAAAAATAATGTAAATAAAAAATAAATTTTCAATTTTTTTTTACATCGAATAAAAGATCTCGATGAGATCTTTCAAATAAAAACTATATTGCATATTTTTAGATTTCAATAAGTCCATAATTTTTGAGCTTGAAATTGCCTTCTTAAAAAATAGGAACTTTGTTCCCGTTTCGGAACGGGGCCTAATTCTCCCTCTACAACAGTGATCTTCTCTCAAAATTAATAGGAGTAAATTCCTAACACACAAAATTGGTACCTTTTTTTACCCTTTACGTCATATAACAAACGCTAAAAACATCCACACCACTAGAGCAGGGTTCAAATAGGGCCCTGCACAGCGGATCAAAAAAAAAAAAAAAAAAAATAGGGCCCTGCACTCCTATTGATATTTTTTTGATGATTTTGTGGTGCCTATTTTGGGTCTTAAAAAATGATTCAAACTGCAAGTTATTCTTAAAATATTTTTTATGAGTTCCTGAAAAAAATTAGCTCAATTCGATATCTGTAAGTGCTGTTTCCGAATTCATATGGTGTTTCCGAATTCGTAGGCCGCTATGAATGCTGAAAAAGCCCTTAAGAATATTGGATTGAGCTATTTTTTTTAAGAATTCACAAAAAAATATTTTAATAACAATTTACGGTTTGAATCAGTTTTTGAGATCCAAAATGGACACCACAAAATCACATAAAAAAAGAAAGAAAAGAAATAATAGAATTGGGGGTTAACCGATAAAGGTACCGTTTCAATTTCTTTGTTAACCTTTTTTTTAAAAAAAATGTAATTTGAAACTTAAAAATTATGTGTTTATGCAAATAATTTTATTACCAATATGGATTTTATTTGACAGATCTCATTGAAATTTTTAAAACGGCGCAAAGAAATTAAAAAATTATTTTTTATTTTTATTATATTTGATTTTGAAATTACCTTTTCTTTTTTTAAAAAAAAAATTTGGGAGAAAGGGGAGCGGAACCTAAGTAGCAGAGTTAGAAAAGTTAAAGCGGTAACGTGTCACATGAAGAAGGGTAGACCAGTCAGCAGGGCGTAGGGGTCGTAGCACAGGGAGAAGTCTGACAGGGAATGATCCTACTCCCGATCCGATCCGACCATCGTACCAATAATTTAAATCAGGTCAAAAACTTTACTCCCTACTATAATGCTTACCCAAGATTCCCAACCATCTGCACCTTCTTTCTTCTTGAATCTCCCTAGTCTCTTACAAAGCAAATGGGTACCAGAAAAAGTAGGGGAGCTTTCCTTCTTCTCCCATTTCTCTTCTTTTTCCTAGCAATTCCATCACAAATTTCCTCTGCAACTGACACCTTAACTCAATCTCAACCAATCTCAGTAGGCCAGACTCTCGTTTCCTCCGGCCAGATTTTCCAGTTAGGATTCTTCAATTCATCCCATTCCACCAGACAGTACATTGGCATATGGTACAAGAACATCTCCAAGCGCAGGGTCCTCTGGGTGGCGAACAGAGAAAACCCATTGTCAGCCACCGACTCAAACTCTAGTCTCACAATTGGAAGAGATGGAAACTTAAGAATTCTTGATGGAAACGGAATTCCCATCTGGGAAACTAATATTTCCCTCCCGTCTAGCAACTCTATCTCTATGGCTGTTCTTTCTGACAAGGGAAACTTAATTCTTAAAGATTCTGTCTTGGGTCTCACGTTATGGGATAGTTTTAACTATCCTGTGGACACTTTCTTGCCAGGTATGATGATTGGACTCAACACCCAAACAGGAGAAAAGCGTTTCTTGTCCGGCTGGCTGGCCGAAGACGACCCGTCAGCCGGAAAATTTATAGCCGGAGTTTCACCTGACACGCCGCCGCAGGCGTTCATCTGGAACGGGTCGGGAACCGTCCCGTACTGGAGGAGTGGGCCATGGGATGGAACCAAGTTCATTGGGATACAGGACAAGTTTGAAGGGTATGCTAATGGGTTCAACTTGATATCAGATAATTATTTCACATATAGTCACTACAGTAGCTCAAATATCTCATTTCTGGTGGTAACAACATCTGGGTCTTGGGATATAGTTCATTGGGACAAATTATCCAGCTCCTGGAATGTCTCTTGGTCGGAACCGGGTCACCCGTGTGATACATATGGATTTTGTGGAAATTTTGGGATTTGCAACAAGAATGGGGCTCAGATTTGTGGGTGCTTAAAAGGGTTTGTGCCAAATTCGGATGAGGAATGGAGGAAAGAGAAATGGAGTGGTGGGTGTAAGAGGGATACTGAATTGTTATGTGACAAGAACAGCAGTGGTTTATCATTAGGAGGAGTGAAAAGTGATGGGTTTTTTAAGCTGAGTGGGGTGAAATTGCCGGATCGGCATGTGTATCTGCACGATATGAGTGAATCTGGTTGCGAGAAATGGTGCTTGAGTAATTGTTCTTGTGTTGCATATTCATATGTGGCTGAAATTGGGTGTATGGTTTGGGCTGGAGGAGGGCTGGTGGATATTCAGCAGTTTTCATCTGCTGGGGAGGACCTTCTCCTTCGCCTGGCGGCTTCAGAGCTAGGTAAACATGTTGTTGGCATCACTTGTTGGTGTACGTTTTTGTTGTTGTTATTGGTTTGAATGTTGGATTTCTTAGAGGGTTTCAACGTTTTGGTGAGATGTGGAAAAAAGTCCAACACTGAGAAACGTTTTTCCAAATACTTTTCCTCAAACTTGAAAAATAACATACATGGTTTTTATAGTATTAAGTTCACATTTATGTGACGTAGTTTTGAAGAATCTGGAAAATGGTTGTGGTGTTCTCGAAAAATTGGTTTGTTTCTGAAAGATTTTCCGGAAAACAGGCTGTGGAATTAATCCACCAAACAAGTTTTCTTCTATGTATAGCAGAAACTGGAAACAGAAAATAAAACCTATTCACTTCCAACTGTTTTATTGCCAATGATATGGCAGTTTTCATCTGACTAGTATCTTGGGGATGAGTAATGGCATCAATTCTTCAATTGCTCTTTCCAGGAACAGTTCTGCAGAATTTTTTTCTCAAAGCTGGTTTTCCATCAGCAACCTTGGTCTTGATGTCATATTCAGTTTCTAGGAGAAATGGTTTTTTGAGAATTCGGAATCATTCTTCCCGGTTTTTTCTGAAACGTGGATTGTTTGTGCACTCCCGGAAATGGATTTGGAAAACAGTTTTCTATGTTTCCAAAATATGAATACAACAGGCCTTAGCTGCATGTTCTTGTTTACCAGGGAAAAACAAGAAGGAGGAAAAGCTCATCATCAGCTTGACAACAGCTTCTGGGGTGATCCTCTTGGGTGTTGTCATTTACGGATTGCATAGGCTGAGAGCGAAACAAAAAGGTAAAAAGAGCTATTTCTTTACATTCACTTGTTCAACTATGTTTTGTGGTAATGGAGATGTCCATCTGATCTCAATCGAAAGTATTTTGGCACGGACTAGGAGGTGCTACCAGTTCTTATCTTTCCTTTCAAAGTCCGCAAAATCATGCTTTCCATTCTGTTAAAATTAGAAACGCTCCTAATTACCAATGCTGTCAATCACTTAACGCTGTGCTCTAGTGCAAATGATGGGTTGAAAAGAGTAATCTTGAGGTGGTGTACACATTGTTTCTGAAATTCGTTTCCACAAATATCATAAAAATTCCTCATGTTCCATATTTTTTAACACGGAGACAGAAGAATCATGTAGACTTAAGATTCACAATGGTAACGCTTTGGAAGCCAATGAGCAATGAGAGATTAGATTTAGGACATTTTAAGCTGCCAGACAAAAATACTGGGGAAGTTTTCTTGTCCAATATTATTGCTAAGTCATAGATTGGAGGGTTTGTTGCTCAACAGTATGGTCAATTTCAGTAGTAATAGACTATCCTCATCCAGGAAACAAGAGAGCACATGTTATAGGTGGGTTGGCAGTGTGTGCCTACATCCACGATCGGGAGGGGGAATCTGTCCACCATACACAACAGGATCCTAAGGTTCGGAACTCTCTCACAGCCTCTCTTCTCCTACTTTCTTCCGTAATGGAAGAACCATACTCCTGTTGGTTTTATGCCCTCAGAACCAATATTTGTTTATTTACATTATAAATAAGAGCTTTATTTTATTCTTCTGAAATGCTTTGTTTCATACATTGGATATAATTCATGAGATGAATGTTCATGAGATGAATATAAAAGTCCCAAATTACATTGAATATGATTTATGCATGTAAATGTGATTTACTTACGGGAGATATAAATCACCAATGTTTGTAATTTAAACTATTCTCAATTGCTGATAAGAATGGACTATCTATCAGGTCAATTGCAACATGATTAACTTCTATTAGATAGAATGATCCATCTCAATCATTGAAGTGAAAGACTTCAAGTTAATATGTTGGTGTATTTGGTATACACTGAAGGACCATCATAAGACTCACACTATTTTAACTACTGTCTGCTTAAGTGTGAATCTTATAATGCTAATTGTAATTCACTCTTAATCCTGAGAAAGTTAATGAACTCAAGTTCCTAGCCTATGTCACTTTGAGTCACCAATGAGTGAGGTCTAACTCGATCAACACCTCGGTGGGTTGGGTGATTTATGTTAGGACTGTGAGAACATTATTTTCAAGATGGAATTCACTCTCTATTTAATTATAGAGTATAATGTCCCCTTGAGTTAGTTCACTGGATTAGTCTTTGAAACCTAGTACTAGTCATTTTAATGAAGCGTTCATTAAAATGTTTTTCTAGACTAAAAGTGAGTGAACTAGTATTCAACGGAATTAAAATATAAGTATGCTTTGGTGTGACAGTTATTTATTATTACCAATTGCTGCTTATGGACATTACATGGTGAAGGGGTTCGACATTACGGTATTGGCATTTATCGGGAACAATATATTAATATTCTTGAGGCCTAGAGTTCAGCCATAATTATATAGTGGAATTAATTTTGGTTTAATTGGGCCACCACTCATAGAGATGAGAGAGCGTGAGTCCAATTTTAGCTAAGGCTCAAGAAGCCCATGGGTCCCAACCCTAGCCCAACAAGAGATTGACTTATTGGCCAAGTGAATTTATCCCTATAAATATATCTCTAATTCTCTCATGTTAGATACGGAAATTTTTCCTCCTACAAGATATTGAGAGATTACAGAGGGGAGAAATATTCTAGGGTTCCCACAAACCCTATCGGCTATTATTCTCTTGGGTCATAGGGTTGAAGATATTTGGGGTGCAAGGAGCAAGAAAGAATCAATCTTTTCATAATCAGAAGTAGGGTTTTTGTTTTTGAACTTCGAAAAGGTAAAACCCTAACCCTTCCTCATGAAACTTTACGCACACGTAAGAAGTAGATCCGAAACAATTTTTTTTTAACCATATATTTTCCGCAATGGTTTTTGAGAAAAACCAACAAGTGGTATCAGAGCCATCTTACGTATGCGTATTGTTTCATGTTTTGAAGACAAAGCCTAATAGATTTTTTGTTCCTGAATTTATCCATGTGTTCGGCCAGTTTCAAAACATGTTTATTGTTTAATTATGATTCATGTATGATGAACGTGAACAATATATATGTTGATGCATCTTCTTGTCTTGACACATAATCGATATGGGTGCAAAACTGCCGAACCAGATTTACGGTGCAAAATCGTGGTGGTTTCCAGATGTCTGTTTTTGTATTCATGTATGATGAATATTTTTATTGGGCATGTAAAAGTTTTTCCTGATTGTTTGATCATCGTTGAGCCTTGATCCGGTCGATCAAATTATTGCCGTGTGTCGGAGTTGGACTGAAAGTCATTTTTTGAAAAGAGTTTCAAAGACACGTGAATGCTCTGTGATCTAATGGCAATGGGAATTTGGTTGATAAGGACAAGAATTGATACTTCGTTGTCCTCTAGTTGATTTTACAACCACTATTGTGTTGTTGTTTTTTTTTTGGCATGGAAATTATATTATACTCCGCTAATTAGTTTCTAACGTGTTGCGGCAAATCCGTGTTTTGGATTCAGAAGTTTTTTTTTTTCAAATTGATTCGTGCACATGATTAATGAATAATGGTTTTCAATTTTCACGATGCCAGGCTTAACACATATTCTGCCGTAAAGCGAGTTTATAATATATTAGTGTTCCATGGATCTTGTTTTACATCAACAGTTTTTTTTGTCATACAGATATTTAAAATTAAAAAAAAAAAAAAAACAGTTTTATGATTAAAGAGTTTAATCATGTTTTGCAAGGCTCAATCGTCTAGGATGATCAAAATTGGAATGATTAAAGTGTTTGTTCATTAACTGGAAACTTGAAGCATGTGATTTATTTCTCTATTGTATTAATCTAAAGTGTTTAGACAATTTTAAAGTACATGTTCATATATATCATGAGATGATAAGTGTTGCACGGCACATGTTTTAGGCCACCTCTATTGGATAAATTTGGGTTGGATTAGGTTTATCATTTTGTGGAGAAACTTGTATATAGGAGAGTCCTATTAGCTTTTCCTATTGCTCCTGTTTAATTTGATTAAATCACATGTTGCTCGTTTTGTTTTTTCGTATGGCATTTATTTGTTGTTCTTTCTTAAATTGATATGATCAGATTGTTAAGACATAAATGACCATGGATAGCAACATTTGATTTGTTAAAATTCTTTCATTACAGTTGGAGAATTTCAATAGTTGCATGCATTCATTAAGAATATGAGATACTTGGTTAATGTATGTATGTTCTAAAAATAATCCTCTAATTCTAAAAATCAAGTGGGAGAGGGTTTTTGAGAAAAACCCGCGGTCTTTCCATTGTTAGATCCATAGTAAGGTGAAAGTGAGCGTCTTGAACCGTCTACGTGCGGTCATTCCTTCGGAGGGTGCTCATCTAACTGGCTACAAGATTGGATTTCTCATGGATAGGATTGGGTGAGACGTAACGTGAGTCATCTCCCCTCGGAGAGGCTGCTCATTACGGTTGTCACTTAGCCCTAGACGATGGTATACACTTGACTAAATAAGTGATAAGAGATTCCCCTAGGAATTTTATTGACTTATTTTAGAGACCAAAAATCGGGAGTCATATTTTATTTGCCATGAGATGTCTAGATAATAATTATGATTTGCTGATCATTAATAACATCATGTCCCCTAGGAGAGATGTCATTATGGGATTAGGATTCCGATGCTATCACTAAATAGTGGCGGGAGGATTGCACTATTTATCATAAGTGAATGCAAATTTTTTTTTATCCATTATTTATGTATGAATGTTTTATTTCAGATGTCAAGCTCATTTAATCCACTTAGCGTCATTTTAAGCCAGAACAAATTGGTTGGACCAAATTATGTTGACTGGAAGCGGAATTTGAATATAGTGCTAACTGCAGAGGGGTACAATTATGTACTTACTGAAAATTGCCCCCCACTTCCCACTGATGAGAGCACAGATGAGGAGAGGAAAAAGTATAAAGATTGGAAGAAGGCTGATGAGATGGCCAAATGTTATATTTTGGCATCTATGTCTAATGTGCTGCAACATCAGCACCAATCTTTTGGTAGTGCTTCAGACATTATGGTTAATCTCAAGGAGATGTTTGGTGAGCAAGGTAGGGCTGCTAGGCAGCACGCCATGAGACAACTCATGAACACTAAGATGAGTGAGGGGACTCCTGTAAGGGACCATGTTTTAAAAATGATTGATTTTTTAAATGTACTTGAGGTCCTTGGAGCCGAGATTGATGGTCAATCTCAAGTTGATATTATCCTCGAGTCGCTGCATGGGTCATTCAAAGAGTTCAAATTGAATTATAATATGAATAAAATGGATTTGTCACTTTCAGAGTTAATGAACTATCTCCAGGCAGCTGAGGGTATTATCAAGCCTAATCATAGTGTGCTGATTCATGAGATGGCTAATAAGCCTAAGGGTAAATGGCAAAAGAAAAATAAGCAGCCTGCCAATGTTCCGAACAATAATGGGAATAAGCTTGGTCCTAATAAAGGGGTTAAGAAAGGGAAAAATAAAGGGGCAACTGCGAAACCCAAAGGAAAATGTTTCCATTGTGGTGTAGTTGGTCACTGGAAGAGGAACTGCCCAGATTTTTTGGCAAGTAAGAAAAATGCAGGTATGATTGAATCTCTTGTCATGGAAGTTTACTATACTGATAGTACTTCTAATACTTGGTGTGTTGACTCCGGAGCAACTGATCACGTTTGTAATTCGTTGCAGGGGTTTCAAGTAACCAGGAGGCTAAGTGATGGAGAGATCAAGCTATGCATGGGATCGGATGCAAGTGTTGCAGCCGTAGCAGTAGGAGTAATAAAACTTTCTTTTGAGAGTGGTAGAGAGTTAGTTTTATCAGAGTGTCTTTATGTTCCTTCTGTTAGACGAAATTTGATTTCTGTTTCTTCTTTAGCAAGACATGGTTATTCTATGAATTTTAATTCAGAAGTTATTATTAAAAAGAATGGTTCTTTTATATGCTCTGGTAAAATGGTTAGTGGTCTTTACCTTGTTACTCCTCACATGTATGAGATACATGATACAGAAGCTACTAGCTCACAGTCTTTACCATTGAAAAGAAAAGTCCCCATGTCTAACACCACACTCCTATGGCATCTGAGATTGGGTCATATTAATCTAAACAGGATAAATAGGTTGGTAAAAGATGGTATTTTATCTTCTTTGGTTGTTGAACCGATACCAACTTGTGAATCTTGCTTGGAAGGGAAAATGACTAAGAGGTCCTTTTCAGCAAAGGGAAATAGAGTTGAAGAGCCATTGGAACTTGTACATACAGATGTATGTGGGCCTTTGAATGTCAAGGCTCGAGGTGGATATGAGTATTTCATTACCTTCACAGATGATTACTCGAGATATGGTTATACCTATTTGTTGCATCATAAGTCTGAAGCTTTCGAAAAGTTCAAAGAGTTTCAAGCAGAAGTTGAGAAACAACTTGGTAAGAACCTTAAAACCCTTCGATCAGATCGAGGTGGTGAGTATCTCTCTAGTGACTTCTTAGGTCACTTAGTTAAGCATGGAATTATTTCTCAGTTGACTGCACCAGGAACTCCTCAACAAAATGGTGTAGCTGAGAGAAGGAACAGGACTTTACTTGACATGGTTAGATCTATGATGAGCTATTCGGACTTGCCTATTTCTTTTTGGGGCTATGCTTTAGATACTGCCTTGTACATATTAAATCATGTTCCAACTAAATCTGTTCCTAAGACACCTCGGGAGTTGTGGTCCAAGCGAAAGCCTAGTCTGCAACATTTTCATATTTGGGGGTGCCCTGCATACGTGCTAAAAGGAAAGATGAGTAAACTGGAATCTAGATCAGAAAAATGTTACTTTGTGGGGTATCCTAAAGGGACTAAGGGTTGGCTTTTCTATAATCCTACAGAACAGAAAGTATTTGTAAGTACAAATGCAGTTTTTCTAGAGGATGATTATATGATGGACCGGAAACCCAAAGAAAAATTTGTTTTTCAAGAATTAACAAATGAAGTTGTAGTTCCTCAACAAACTCCTACCACTATAGAAGAATCACCTAATATTTCTGATACTTTGCCTAATAGTACATCGCCAACTCGTCGTAGTGGGAGGATGACTAGGATGCCTAGTAGATTCTTACTTATTGAAGAAGGTTCTGAACCTTCTCCACATGAGTCTGATCCTTCCAATTATGATGAAGCTATATGTGATATAGATTCGGGACTTTGGCAACAAGCTATGAAAAGTGAAATGGAGTCTATGTACTCCAATCATGTCTGGGAGCTAGTGGATCCTCCACCCAATATTAAACCAATTGGGTGCAAGTGGATTTACAAGAGAAAAAGAGGAGCCGATGGAAAAGTAGAGACTTACAAAGCAAGGTTAGTGGCGAAAGGGTTTACTCAAAAAGAGGGTATCGATTATGAGGAAACCTTCTCGCCTGTTGCTATGCTTAAATCCATTCGAATTCTCCTGTCCATTGCTGCGTTTTATGATTATGAAATTTGGCAGATGGATGTCAAGACGGCATTTTTGAATGGCCATCTTGAAGAGGACATTTACATGGTCCAACCAGACGGTTTTGTAGCTAATGGTCAAGAGCAAAAGGTTTGCAAGTTGCATAAGTCTATTTATGGACTTAAGCAAGCGTCGCGGAGTTGGAATATCCGATTTGATCAAGCAATTAAATCCCTTGGTTTTGATCAAAATCCGGATGAGCCTTGTGTGTATAAAAGGGGTGAAGGTAGAATAGCAGTGTTTCTGGTACTATATGTGGATGACATACTACTCATTGGGAATGATGTAGGAGCATTGTCTACGGTCAAAGTTTGGTTGGCAAATACATTTGATATGAAGGACTTGGGAGAAGCAAGTTACATCCTTGGGATTAAGCTTTTACGAGATCGTAAAAATAGGATGATAGGTTTGTCCCAAGCTGCATATATAGATAAGATTCTGGTAAGGTTTAGCATGCATAATTCCAAGAAAGGTCTCCTACCTTTCAGACATGGAATCACTCTTTCTAAGGATCAATGTCCCAATACATTGGATGAGAAAGAGAAAATGAAGACAGTACCTTATGCTTCTGCTGTGGGTAGTCTTATGTATGCTATGTTATGTACTAGACCAGACATCTGTTATGCAGTAGGCCTAGTCAGCAGATATCAATCAAATCCTGGACCTGAACATTGGATAGCTGTAAAGCATATTCTTAAGTACTTGAGAAGAACTCGAGATTATGTGCTAATCTATGGTGGAGAGGATTTGGTGCCAATTGGATATACAGACTCTGACTTCATGTCAGATAAAGATTCGCGCAAATCAACTTCTGGTTATGTGTTCACACTTGGAGGAGGAGCCATAAGTTGGAGGAGTATTAAGCAGCAATGTGTTGCGGACTCCACCACTGAAGCTGAATATGTTGCCGCTTCTGAAGCAGCTAAGGAGGGTGTATGGCTCAAAAAGTTTCTACTGGAGCTTGGAGTGGTACCATTGGCAAAACAGCCCATGATTCTTTATTGTGATAATAGTGGGGCTGTTGCGCAATCCAAGGAGCCTAGAAATCACAAAAGTGGGAAACACATTGAGAGAAAATATCACCTCATCAGAGACATTGTTCAGCGAGGAGATATCATAGTAAACAAGATTGCATCTGCAGAAAACTTGGCTGATCCTTTTACAAAGGCTTTACCTTCTAATCCATTTGACCGTCATGTTGATAACATGGGAGTCAAAAGTAGACCAGATTGGTTGTGAGTGCAAGTGGGAGATTGTTGGTTTTATGCCCTCAGAACCAATATTTGTTTATTTACATTATAAATAAGAGCTTTATTTTATTCTTCTGAAATGCTTTGTTTCATACATTGGATATAATTCATGAGATGAATGTTCATGAGATGAATATAAAAGTCCCAAATTACATTGAATATGATTTATGCATGTAAATGTGATTTACTTACGGGAGATATAAATCACCAATGTTTGTAATTTAAACTATTCTCAATTGCTGATAAGAATGGACTATCTATCAGGTCAATTGCAACATGATTAACTTCTATTAGATAGAATGATCCATCTCAATCATTGAAGTGAAAGACTTCAAGTTAATATGTTGGTGTATTTGGTATACACTGAAGGACCATCATAAGACTCACACTATTTTAACTACTGTCTGCTTAAGTGTGAATCTTATAATGCTAATTGTAATTCACTCTTAATCCTGAGAAAGTTAATGAACTCAAGTTCCTAGCCTATGTCACTTTGAGTCACCAATGAGTGAGGTCTAACTCGATCAACACCTCGGTGGGTTGGGTGATTTATGTTAGGACTGTGAGAACATTATTTTCAAGATGGAATTCACTCTCTATTTAATTATAGAGTATAATGTCCCCTTGAGTTAGTTCACTGGATTAGTCTTTGAAACCTAGTACTAGTCATTTTAATGAAGCGTTCATTAAAATGTTTTTCTAGACTAAAAGTGAGTGAACTAGTATTCAACGGAATTAAAATATAAGTATGCTTTGGTGTGACAGTTATTTATTATTACCAATTGCTGCTTATGGACATTACATGGTGAAGGGGTTCGACATTACGGTATTGGCATTTATCGGGAACAATATATTAATATTCTTGAGGCCTAGAGTTCAGCCATAATTATATAGTGGAATTAATTTTGGTTTAATTGGGCCACCACTCATAGAGATGAGAGAGCGTGAGTCCAATTTTAGCTAAGGCTCAAGAAGCCCATGGGTCCCAACCCTAGCCCAACAAGAGATTGACTTATTGGCCAAGTGAATTTATCCCTATAAATATATCTCTAATTCTCTCATGTTAGATACGGAAATTTTTCCTCCTACAAGATATTGAGAGATTACAGAGGGGAGAAATATTCTAGGGTTCCCACAAACCCTATCGGCTATTATTCTCTTGGGTCATAGGGTTGAAGATATTTGGGGTGCAAGGAGCAAGAAAGAATCAATCTTTTCATAATCAGAAGTAGGGTTTTTGTTTTTGAACTTCGAAAAGGTAAAACCCTAACCCTTCCTCATGAAACTTTACGCACACGTAAGAAGTAGATCCGAAACAATTTTTTTTTAACCATATATTTTCCGCAATGGTTTTTGAGAAAAACCAACAACTCCAATATCTGTTTCCAAATGGAAAGGAAACGAAAATGTTGAAGGATCTAACCGTTCTGCCTCCAGATCCTTTAGCTTTTCTGTTTTCCTACTTTTCCTTACCAAACTCCTTAATCCAAATATAGCCTCAATGTCTCGGCCCTCTGTCTCGGTGAAAAAAAGGCTCTAGGCAGTAACTCGGGAGTACAGTGAAATACAAGGCACCTGGCCAATTCATTGCTGTAATTTGTTCACTTTATATTTAGTAGTAAATTCCTATTTTCGAGGGGTTTTTCATGTTCTCCTTTTCCCTTCTCTATTGTTTTCTGATAAAGTTGGTTATATATTGTGAAAGTTGGGATCCTTTTGCATAAGAACCTTAAAGAAAGAAAGGCAGAGAACCTAATGAATTCATTTGCATGGTTCCATCTCAAATACCAGGAAAGATGGAAAAGAAAACCAAGGACTCCATTTTGTCTGACAGATTGAACAATTCAAAGGACATGCTAGTCAACCGAGGAAATCCGCATGATACTAAATTGGAGTTCCCAACGATTGATTTTGAGGAAATAGCAGCTGCTACCGATAACTTCAGCATAAGCAGCAAAATTGGCGAAGGAGGATTTGGACCAGTTTTTAAGGTAATTCAGCTTTCATATCCTTACTTGCTAACATGCCCGTAATTCGAAATAATTTTGGTATATCAATCAGGTACTATAGTCCATCTGTGCGAAACTTGTATGCAGTAGAGATTGAGGCATTAGAGTTTAAAAGATATACAAGAGTAATTTTCTAATACCTAGTTTACATCTCACATACTAAAAAAATAGAGTATAAATATCCTTGTTAATTTTTCCAAATTTGTCAAATTAATAAGTTGTTATTGTGTGATTAATGTGTCGCAAGTGTGTGTCCCATCCTGATAGAAAGTAAGGATTGTAAAGGGAACATTCTAAGTTTTTTTTTTTTTTTTGCTCGGCAACATTCTAAGATTTTATTCAGTAGGTACTACATAAATAAGTAAATTGGCGTACGAGGTTTACGTTCAGAAAAGTTATACAAGAGCGAAAGTACGATGACGAACTGAAGACAATTCTCCTATTCTCCAATATAAACAATTTGGAGCCGATATTGGAATGAAACTTATGCGGTGACATATTGAATACTCCTATGAAGTAAACTTCTATTTGGCTCATATAAGTGTGTGTGTGCACGCGCGCGCTTTCTGATTTAGAAAATCTATGGTCTATGTTTGGTAGGGAAAACTAAGCGATGGACAAGAGATAGCAGTGAAAAGGCTTTCTAGATGCTCAGGGCAAGGCATAGAAGAATTCAAGAATGAGATCATACTAATCTCGAGACTTCAGCACAGGAATCTTGTTAGGCTCTTGGGGTGCTGCATTGAAGGAGAGGAAATGCTGATAGTTTATGAGTACATGCCCAACAAAAGTTTGGATACTTTTCTCTTTGGTATGGTCAGATTCTTCTTTTCCTTTGTCTTTTAACTCCTATTTCTCTGCCCATAATATTGAACACCCCTATTTTGGTTATCAAGAGCCCAACCACTACGGCAGTCAATCAGGTCGTCTTTAAAAGACCTAGGACCTTATTTGGTGGTTGTTTCCGGATCCAGTTTTGTAGAACACTTCTCAGAACTTGTATGGTTAACGGTTTACAATACTTGCTTTCCATGACCAATTTATGAGAAAACATTGAAAAGATGTTTTGAATCCAAGATAACCATAGCGAACGAGCTATGGCAAAAAGACAAGTGTTCCTGTTTTTAAAGACAGTATCTGAGAAATGTTCATAAAACTGGTACTGAAATATTCATCATCTATCAAAAAAAGTGTCATATGTAAAACCAGATCAAAATCACTGATTATGCGTTATATACGTATCATATACTTTCACTGGTTGCTCCAAATGTTTTCAAGAAGCATGAACCAGACAAGGCAAATATCTTCGACATACAGCGCCGGAAAACACATTAACTACAGCCTTCTTATTTATTCTAGTCAGTTGAACATAAATCGGTCATCACTAGATCATGGAGCCTGTATCTAGAATCCCAATGTTGAAACTTTGGATTCACATGTAGTTTATTTCTCATTCCAAGCACAAGTATGCCGATCTTTACCATTGACTATATTTGAATGAACGTGTGCCTTTAAGATTCAAACAAGAGAACAGAGCTGGATTGGGCTAAACGACTCAACATAATTCAGGGCATTGCTAGAGGGCTTCTGTATCTCCATCGCGATTCTTGTTTGAAGATAATTCACCGAGACCTAAAAGTCAGCAATATTTTACTCAATGAAGAAATGAACCCAAAGATATCGGACTTTGGTTTGGCGCGAACTTTTCTTTGCACACAAGAGCTAGCAAATACTCACAAGGTTGTCGGTACATTGTAAGTGTTTTTTGTTTTATTTCCTTAAATTTTTTCAAGAATCCAATGCTAGTGTTGTTTCATATTCCACTTAATGGATTCAAAATCAAATCAAAAGTGGAAATGAAGTGATTTTAAGTGCTTAGCATCGTCAAATTCCAATGTGTAGAGGCTACATGTCTCCTGAGTATGCAATGGGTGGGATATTCTCTGAAAAGTCCGATGTCTTTAGCTTTGGAGTCTTGCTATTGGAGATCGTTTCTGGCAAGAAAAACAACAGTTTCCGTCATAATGAAGTACGTACGAGCCTTCTCGGTCACGTAAGTGCCCCCAATTCCCATCTAATTTGTTTGTCAAATGTTTAGTAATGTTTCATGGTTACATCTTTCTGTTTCTGTATTCAAAGTTTTTATGATCTCATAAGCACATGTTCAACAAGTACACCCTACTTCCATTACCAAGAAGGTCCAACAATACATAACAAATGCGCTTTCCGTTTCGATATAACTTTATCATTCGATTGAAAAAATAAGAATCTATTTTCCTCTCTCCTTCACCACCTTCAGCGGCTCAGCCACCACCATCTCCAGCCACCATCACCTGTAGTGACTCCTCACTCCCCACCTGGCCATCTCAGGTTGCTGAAGGTAATCTCTTGTCATCATCTTTAGCCACCAGCAACTTCCTCTGACCGCCATTGGGCACCTCAAATGATGCATGTCTAATTGTCTCCCCCCACCTGCGGCCATCTCCTCACTTTACGAAACCAAACACCCATTGAACATGTTGTAACCCTTATCGCTTAGACAGGGATCTTGTGCACTAGAACAACCTCTCCCTTGTATAATTTTCTTGTTCTGATTACATGGTGTTGTTTCAGGCGTGGGATTTGTGGAATGAAGGCAGGGCAATGGACTTAGTGGATCAAGTATTGGCTGATTCATGTTCATTGCAAGAAGTAACAAGATGCCTGCATATTGGCCTTCTCTGTGTACAAGATCATGCCGCGGATAGGCCCACCATGTCGACCGTAGTTCTGATGCTAAGCAGTGAGATAGATTGTCCACAGCCGAAACGGCCTACTTTTACTTTCCAAAGCTTGGCGGGATCGTCTGATCTTCGGTCTCAAAGCAGCAACAACGTAAACTCCATAAATGCCATCACTGTATCAATGGTTGAAGGCCGATGACCCGTCGCTGGAAACCGCTTTTTTTTATCTGTGGAATCCGATATTTTTCCAGGCCCTCTCTCTGCAGATCTATGAAAATGGGTTAAATGGGTTGTATTATATGTTATTTGATTTGTGAAACATTGGTGGTCTGTATATTTTGCATCTCTTGTTTGCTTTCTTTGTCTTTCCTCAGTTCTCCTTTACTAGTCGACAATCTCGTCTTTCAAACTGTCGCTTCTTTATGCTTCCATCTTCTTTCTTGATGTCCAAGAGACAGAGGAAGAAAGACTACTAGAAGAAATGAAGGGTAGAATTGAGCAGTCCCATGGACACGTATGGACACAGATGTGTTTGAAACCATTCGATGCACGTAGACCTCACACATGCACGTGGAACCCACTCGTCGGATAGTTCACATCAACGTCTCAATCTAGGTCCGTAGATCAGTACCGAAAGTATTTTCCTTCCTCTTTAATTACTAGCCTCACTGAACTAGTGACATCCCAGCAGCTCCTCCTTGTACATTCACCATCGCACAGATTTCATTGCTTGGGTTTTTTTTTCTTTTGAACACATTTCATTTCAAAAGCCCAACGGTACTTACAATGGAATCCATCCAAAACCACAGAGATAAGAAAAACAAGTGCATCCCAGACAACAAATATACAAAGGGCTACCTAACTACTTCTATCAAGGCAAAGCATACACTGCACAAGTAGAACCGACACATTGTGTCAGTTATTAGAACCCGCCAACGACAAAGAAACAGGCATCCAAGGGATTACAGATTCCAATCAATGCGTTATAAAAAACCGTGGATTCCAAAACAAGATCGACAGAGGGACAAATCTGATACCATGCACTCCAGGCGCAAAGACCGTGGCCAAAAGAACTTCAGCATGCCGTTGCGTCAACAGCCACAAGTGATCGGATACACGCCCCTCAGTCATACAAAGACCAGTGAACAGAGACCAAACCCGCGAACAAAGACCAAACCACACCTCCAACTTCTGGAGAACTTATTTGCCCACCACCAACACCCACCGGATCTTAAAAAATTAGACCGGTATGGTATTGAACCGGGGAAACCAGGTGGAAGAAAATCAAGCCAAATGGCCGGTAGAGAAAAAACAAACCCTAACCCAACCTCGATCTCTACTAGCCTCGCCAGCTTTGCAGGAGACATGAGGTGAGACGGTCCTGAAAAAGCCACATGACGGCGTATGAGCTGCTACTGGGGGGCTGATCTTGCCAGCGCCCAACACAAGCCTGCTGATACGGCAGGAGAGGGAAGAAAATCAGGCGGGAGAGAGAGAGAGAGAGAGAGAGAGAGAGAGAGAGAGAGAGATGAGGAGGGGGAAGGGAAGGAAAAAGCCTAGCCGCTGGTTTCGAGGAAGAAGAGAAAAGGGATTTTAGAGAGGGAGAGAAGAGAACGAAAAGTTAATCATATTTCATTGGTTGGTTGGCTTGGTTAATTTTCAGTGACTAACAGAGTTGCCTAATTTGTTGAGCACCTACAGGAACATAGATTTGGATGTGACTAACAGAGTTGCCTAATTCGTTGAGCACCTACAGGAACATAGATTTGGATGCACCCTTAATTCCAGCTGTTAGACAATTTTTGTTTGAAGTAAACTATAGATACAGCATTGATGAATGCAATGGATATTACATTCGAAAAGAACCAATCCAATTCATCTGATATCGATGTCAGCTCAAGAAAATTGGACTCTTACATCAGGAAAGTGCATGAATTCTGCTGAATCAACCTTTGCCTTGATCGACTGAATAATTGATCAGACTCATGTGGCTTCGGTTGGGTCCCGCAAGCAAGTCAAGGATCTGAGCAAAAGTTCTAATTTTCAGATTGACTGTTTAAATCCCCACAATCCATGGCAGAAGCATTGTCCTCCATAGAAGCCAAAGCGAAACTCCAAATAGAAGCACAGTTTTCATCGCCTACAAAGGCCAAACAAGGAACCAGATGAGACCCACAAGCCAGACTCATTGTAATTTTCCCAAACACAGAAAAAAAAAAAAAAAAAAAAAAACCAAAAACAAAAACAAAAAAGAAAACAGGAAAGTAAATACAAAAGAGGAGTTGAGATACCACTCAAACTGAAATCCTCAGGAGAATCATCAAGTGTATCAAATCTTCTGTGTCCAGACGAACAGGCCGCCATTGGCAGAAATGGATGGAAAGAGAAACCATTAACAGTGTCTGTATGGAAGGCATATGAATCAATTAAAAACATGAGGAAATAAGGGATATGTACTAAAAATCTTTGACAATAAAGTTATCGATTAGAAGTACCCAGTGCAGCTTGGAAGCTTGATACCCACTGCCCCGTTTGGAGATTGTAAATATGAACCAAACCATCCTGAAAGAAAGAGGGCAAGAATATTAAGGCATTGTATTGGTTAGCGAAACCCCTTGAAAAGAGAGGGTAAAATCTACAATAATACCTGACCACCTGTACCAAGGTGTTGACCAGAGGGGTCCACATCAAACGCTATCCGCTGGTTGGTATTTTCTGAAGATCTGTATATCCTAATCACAGGATCACATGGCAAAACAAGCAGCTACAAATTTAAAACCCCTTTGCTGCAGCTAAAAGTGATTACTTGAGCTAATTGAAAACTTCGTTGACAGCAATAACAAGCCATTTTAACAACCATGCATCAAATTAATGAGAAATGTATGTTTAGCAACTCAGATGCTTCAAAATCCCATCAGGGCCAGGATTGGTCAAATGTCTTCCACACTAGTCAGCGAACTAAGGCTATAGTGAACAAGCGTCATTATCATGTTATAACTGAATAGCATTAAGGACTATCCCGTAACCAATTTTGTACCAGTCCATGCAGGTTACAGTTTCTGTAGCAATTGATAACCTATGATTAGCCCGGTCAACATTGCATATAAATGGGGAATGTTTGGCATTTCTTCTTAGACCAAATATAATACTGGCCAATGGCCATCACTAATAAGTTTAGGAAGTACGTGAATGTATCAGAGTATGATGCTAGTGGCCCAATACTCTCAGGTGGCCAATGTATACAAACGATAAAGCAACACCCACAGGAAAACTTAACAAATTGCACCCCCGAGTGAGCATCAGCCCTCTGACCGACCCCCCACCCCAAAGAAAAAAATAAGGGAGAAGTCCAAGCTATTTGGACGTTTACTCAAAACTTCAACCCTGAAATGAAACCCTCCTAATTTGTGGAGGTAGTTATGAGCTACCATGTGGTGAGCCACCTCATCCTAAACCGTCCCTTCATAAAACTTGAACCTTGCCCAGATTAATGACCACTACATCCTGAATGATGCATCATGCACGCATAATATGCATATTATATGTGTGAGTAATAAACAACAAATGCAATTACGATGCAATCATGCAACACATGAAACAATTAGTATGACAGGTCATTTACTGAACTTCCAATAAAAAAATCCAAGACAAAAATGCGTACTTGTACACAATGTCAACAGCTTTGCGAATGTCCCAGCATAGTATGTAAGGGTCCTGTAGTAAAATGTGAGGATAATTCTTTCGTTAAATGCACATACTAGGCATCTAGGTTCTCTTGATATTAGTATACAACAAGCTGCTTTGAATGCAATGCAAAGGTAGATCAACAGAAAACTCTACAAGTTAAAGCTGCTATTGGCAAGAAATATTTCCTGAATCTTGTTTCAGTTTATGCAAGAATATTAAGATAAACATATATGGAAAAACAATCACAAATTGTATTAACCACCAATATATGGAAGAATTTTGAAACAACTATAACCTTAAACTAGGAAGCACCAACACTCCTAGAGGCCTGTGTGTCCCCGTAGGAGACACAGCAACAAAAATACGTATGAGATACGCCAAGTGGCATGTTAAATAAATTTAATTAAGTTTTTTAGGGGGATACGGTGGGGACATGCAAGGGACACGTATGGGGTCATGGCCAAGGTTAAATATGCAATTTAAAAAAAAAAGGTGTGTGTGTGTGTGTGTGTGTGTGTGTGGGGGGGGGGGGGGGGGGGGGGGGGGGGGGGTTTTAAATGTGTATTACTTCAAACATTTTGGGTTAAAAGCATAATTTGATGTATATATGATGCTTTTTTACATATATTGAAGCTTCATGCTTTATACATCTAACTATACTTCGACTGGTATCAAATATTACTCAATTATTTATTTATTTAATTTTTTCATGTCCCTATATTTGTCCACTTCCGTACTACATAGACCTTAAATGAACAATGCAACCACTTGTATTCACCCACAGCTAGTGTCTAGACTCAGTTGGTGACATCAACTTCATGTGGAGAAAAAGCATAACAGATAGAATAATGCTATTACCACATAACTCAAGATACTTGATCAAGATTATCTTGCACTATTTCCAAAAAACAATTACTGAGTTTCTTCGATTTGTAAGTCATCACTAAGTAGTCCTCTGAGATGACATCCCACAAATGGTTTTGAATGAGACAGAATCGAAGGATCCCCCTTTTAACTCTGGCTCTAAGAGAACTTCTCAAGTGTACAGTTAAAAAGGGGTACAAACAAATTTAACAGAAAGAACTCTGCACAAGGTTTTACCTTTCGCCCCCCAGTATATAGATAGTTTCCATCTTTTGAGAATTGCACCTGAAAAACGGTCGTGCTTGAAAGATTTACTTGTCATATTACATACAGAATACATGACCAACAAAATAAGCGACCACTTACATGTGTAACCCCACCTTCTTGGCCATGTAAAATGTACAAGAGTTCCATATTGTCTTCACTGTATATTGCAGTGGTTTGGCAATAGGAACCTGTAGCTAGCATCTTCGTATGACTTGGGGAAAAAGCAATGGCTGATATAATACCTGAACACAGAAAAGAAGCTTAGGTAACCCAAACACATGTCAATCTTACACAAATAGTTTCAGGATGAAATATTGACACGTTACTTCTTAAGTACCACACCAAACATATCTTGATAGCTTGCCTAATAGGAGGCAGCGCCATTTTGGAATCGCTATTTGGAAAGTGAAAATACAGAAGGTTTTTTGACATCTTCATGGAACATAATTATCATGCTCACATGTGTTTGGCCCACATCTGTGAGTCTATGACCATACACAAGGGGAGGTGTTGAGGACACAACAATACAGTTGCCCTCTCTCTATTAACTTAAGCTTTTAGATGGGTTGGCCACAACAAGTTAACATAAACACCTACCTGGTTGCCCTTCCTTATTTCCTTGGACTGTTGAATGTTGCTTAAAATCTCTACCAGGGCGATGAACATCAAATATTCTGAGAGATTTATTGTATCCACCAAATATCCTGAAACGGAATTAAGAAGTCCACGGAAATTATTATATCCTTTGGATCAGGATTCTACGCGTGTTTAGAGACTACCCAGGATAAACCAGGGGATGAGCAGATAAAGGCGCATAAAGACCAACAATGAATAGCATGATAAGAATGATGATGCATCATACCACTTTTAGATTCGATAACGGGCATCCTATAAGCCATAGTACATAATTCTAGTTTAACAATTATTTTTAGTTTTCAGCTTTGCTTTCTATAACCAGTTGAGATATTAGCACAACAAAATCGGATATCAAATATTTACTACAACAAAGTAATACGACTTTGACAAACATTTGGGGAAGTCCGCAAGGTAAAGTAAAGCTTGTTTGCAAAAAAAGAGAATTCTACTTGAAATGTGCATATGTAATATCAGTTAGTATGTACGCATCTGCATGGGCGTAGAGGACACTAATCTTCTTGTGCCATCACAGCATGATTCCATGTCAATAGTTCTGGCCTGAGTATTTGATCAAAGAAGCCACAAAAGGATTTCAGGAAGCTAGGCGCTTCTATGACACGCGCCCGTTATTCTTAGAAGAAAAATACATAACTAAAAGCGCAAAAATGCTATCATACAGTCTTGATAAACCAACATCAGTAGAATAAAACTCATCTTTCCACCATTTTTGTGAAAGAGTTATGACCCAAATTCATTCAACATCAATTTATCTCTACAATAGACTACCATGATTTAGTCTCGAGTCAGAGAACGGGGGAAATCTAAGAAACCAGCAGTGTTTTAGATTTGAAGGTGTAACTAACGAACATGACAACTAGGAGTTAAGGTCTATCTTGATGTGAGAGCATTTGATAAACAAAAGTGTGGAATAACAAAATGGGTGAGTAAAAAACCCTTTGAAGAGAAATATACTTGGTCCCAGCTGGGTTAAAACCAACAGAAAAGGCAGCCGTGATTTCATCCATCGCATCAAAAGCCCGATAAGTGCAACGCAGCTGCATTTCAATTCAAATCAAGGACTAGTTGACAGACAAAGTTATTAAAAACAGTACCATGAATGGTTATATGTTGATACCATCAATTTCAGCAGCAAATTATACTAAACTCAGGAGTTATTGAGAAGGCAAAAAGCATTCATATTAATGTTACCATATGAAAAGACCAGCCCTTCATAGCACACAATGAGGACGACCATCAACTTCAACATATGATGACCCCAAGGGGTTGGCCTAGACTCCTAGTGGCCTGAGACTTAGGGGTTGCACCCTCCTAAGCTCTCAAGTTCGAAACCTCTCAGGTGCTATCAACTCTTTTGGGGCCAGCCATATGGTACGGAGCTTTGCTCCTACTTTAATTGGACTGCCCGCAAGTGGGCGGTGCGATTGGGCCCCCAGGATTAGTCGAGGTGCGCGTAAGCTGGCCCGGACACCTGAGTTACCAAAAAAACTTTAAAAAATGACAAGGTCTGATTTTATCATACTAAACAGGACAGATAACAAGAGTTAGCAACAGTGATACAAAACCTCTCCTGAAGTAGCATCCCAAAGATGAATAGGGTGATCACGAGTGGTACTTGCAAAAACACAGGTGACTGGATCTGGAAAGTCGACCAGCAGAGCAGTCAAACTTTAACTCTAGCATTATTATCATATAATGTTTTAGTCCGGCAAATGACTAAAGGGGCTGAACCTGAAGCAGACATGTAAGGGTACCAGCAGAAATCATAGATAGACTCTCCCCCATTCACAATAAGATCTGCAGTATATGAATCTGCAGCTGATATTCAACAAAATAATTATAACAGTTTAAACAATTGCAAAATTAGAACAACTTAAATCTAGAACAACATTATTGAAACACTACCGAGGACAACAACCGTGAGAAATATGCTAAAGTACAAAACTATTAATCAGAATCTATAGACAAAATGAAGAATTAAATAAGATGAGAAGGTGTTTTGGTTAGCAATTAATTCACCAAGTTTTCCCTCGAATCAAGGATGTAACCTGCATCTGCAGCAAATGAGCAAGCATTTCCATAATAGCCATCTCCATTATCTGGTCTAGAAAGGAACAGATAACAAGTCATTAATCATGCCACATGACCATGCCACAAATCAATTAATATAATTATGCGCGAAGAGAAGCAGAATTCCATGCATCCTAAAATGCCAAATTAGATCAGTCTTTTCTCCTTATTTTAAGCAAGATGCAAGTTTAGCAAAGCTCTCTCTCTCTCTCTCTCTCTCTCTCTCTCTCTCTCTCTCTCTCTCTCTCTCTCTCTCTAAATGCTTATTCTCAACAAAAGTTTACATTTTTCTTCTTTCCTACACTCTAAGAAAATATCAAAAGCTGTTCAAACTTTCTGTTTTACTAAAATTCCTACATTTAACAAGGTAAATACGCTTAGAATAACATAACCTGTCATATATATTGACCATAATCCAATTTGTTTGAAACTGTTCCGTATTTGAGTTGACATAATCAACCCGTTCATTTAAATTTTTCCAAAATATGTGTAGAAAATTATTCACAGCACAATCCTATTTGTATGTATTTTCCTTGATCCCACGCTATGCACGGCTACCAAAGATAAAATGGAAACTGTAAAGCGGAACAGAAACTTACAATGAGAAAAGACGAAAAGTATTGTCCTCGGCGCTCGTAAGAAAGCACGAACCGTCCGGAGACCTAGCAACAAACCCGTCAGAGAGAGAGAGAGAGACGAAAAAGGGTGGGGAGAAAGTGTGTATACCATTTGACGCCCTTGAGGAAGTTGTTAGGGTTGGAAGGGGTCCTGAACTGGTGGGTGAAGTGGTAGGTTCGCACCGGAGGGACGCCGAAGCAAATCGACGGCGGGGTCCAGGAGTAGTCTGTTGGTTGTTGCTGGGTTGATTCTTCTTGTTGAGCGGTTTCTGAAACCTGTTCGCCTGAATTGGGCTGCTGCTGCTGTAGCTGTAGCTGTAGCTGTGCTTCTTCCTCCCCCATTGGTTGCGTTCGCAGAAAATTGGGAGCTGTGTTTGATAGCTGCAGTGCTGTAAGCAATTGCCGCCAACAAGAGAAATACTGGGCTTTTTGGGAGGCGTTGTAACCAAATTGGGCCACCCTATGCTCCACTGGACTCTCTTTTTTCCATTTTTTCTTTTGGATTTTCACAGGCCGGCCCTGTAAATTCGGCCGAAAATACCCGCGCATATTATTACTACCCGACATAGTCCCGACTCATTATTTTTCAGACAAAAATACCGCTTTGGTAACGTTGTTTACATCCAAAAATATACTATCCAATAAGAAAATTACACGTGGCACTAAATAAGGTGCGGACCAATCAAAACATGTTATAACTATGCCTGAGATATGTGAAATAAGTGGCTTTTGTTATAATGTTATTTGAGTACTATAAGGTATCATTTAGGTTGGAAACGATTACGTTTAGTCATAAAACAGAAATTGAAGTAATTGAATGACAGATGTCAAGGGAATAATTAAGTATAACAGTTGATTACTCATTAACCATCGAACGATGTCATTTGGAGACATCTCAGGGGTAGAATCAGTTATATTTATTTACATTTGTTTGAGAAACTTGTTTCGAAGCACTAATCCTTGTTGTGTAGAATAGGGAGCCCCATTATCAACGCGTTCACCCACGACTTACAACAACGAACGTGGGAAGTGGAAGAGTTTGCTGAAAGACCAAGTCCGCAAGCAGTTCGAAGACATTTACAACCGTTCTTGGAGGGAATCAAGGCATTTCAAATCAAACCTTAACGAAAACTTGAGCGCTTAAAGAAAATGTGAAGAACAAGAAGTATGGACAGACCCTCTGTCTATAAGTAGAAGAAACGACTGAAGAAGAAGACCCCGACAAAAATCATCATCTCACAATTCATACAAAAATGGTTGCTCAGAGATTTAAAGTAGTTTTAGGATTTAGGAGTTCGAAGTAGTTGTAGTTTAATATTTTGCAAGTTTGAAGACTTAGAATGTAAATTTTCTTTTGATTAAATTCAAGTTATTTTACACTATTTTGTCTTTTTTCTTGCTGAAATCCTAAAAGTAATCGTACATAAGCTTGCTTTTGATTAAATTCAAGCATACTTATATTCAGTTATCTTTTCTGATTTCTTTGTTTGAAGTGTGTTGATTCAGTTTGATTGATACCTTTTAGAAAAATCCGACTGATTAACACAATCATTTATCAAAGAGATCACACATATACAGTTCACATAGTTCACAGGGATAAAAAAGTCATTATGCAACATAATAAAGCTTATCTAAGTTCGGCCACAATATTTAGGATGAAACTGAAGCTAAAAAGTAGGACCGACCTCTAATTTTCTATTTTCCTTTTTAAGGAAAAACTTCAATTTTGGTTTGGGTCACGGGAGAACATTCCATTACTACTACCATATAAGAGCAAGTTCACACCCCTGGTCATTTAAGTTGCTAAAGTCTTTTCTTTCTTTTTTCCAACAAGTAAGATTATATTGATAATGGCGAGCCTAGTGAAAACTGATAAATATTTTGAAAAACTCATAACATAAATTTTTTTTTTTTTTTGACAAAATCCAAGTTCTCCCGTTGCTATCCTTTGCTACCCAAAAAAATTGCAAAGTCATTTTTGGTGTCAGATCCTCCACATATCATAGTTATTTGATTGTATCAGCAAATGAGATGGTTTTAATCCAATATTCTGAATTTGAAATTGTACCATAATATCATGCAATGGGTATAGCAACATTGTTGTTATTTTTTTGACTTTTTTGATATTGTAACAAGTTTGAAAATGACTTTGGCAAAGCCATTTTGACACCAATGAGTGGACTTCATCTGCGAATATTAACCTCTTCTCAGTTTGTGGAACAGGATTTGAACCACCCTTATTTTCATCTTCGAACTTTACTTACAGCCTAGTCCTAAGTCAAACCCTAATCCTAACTTTTTGCCTTTTATCTTATATTCACAAATTATCTTGGTTTTTCATCAATGTAATACAGTATCTCTTGATTGGTGGGCTTATTTGAAGAGCGAAAACTGATATTTGGTTAAGTTTGTTTAGAGGAGAAAAATGGGTCAATGAAGAATGACAATTTGTTTTTGATCATTAAGAAAAAGAATATGCTGGAGACGGGGAGCGGGAGAATTATTCATAAGCTTATGACGAGATGATGCAGAAAAAAAGTGCATGCGCGTGTAGGTCTTGGGTTTTTCTCTTTTTTCTATCGGAGAAGTTTTCTGCAAAATTAGAGAGATCGGTTTTATAGAGAAATTGTAATTTACCAGATCTGAGATGCATTGTAGTATGTGCATTTATAGAGTACAAATATATTTTCATTTGATGACATTTGGACCATTGATTTCTCATTTCCGATTATTTTTGGGGTATTTTTTTTTTTTTTTGTCAATCAATAGAAGAGATCAATTTTACATCAGATATAAAATACAGAGTACAAACCTTTCGAGGTACCTAGCATTGCTCATTTGATGTAGGCATCATGAATAGATATATACACATATATACTACTATATGAGAACGAAGGAAGAAATATGAGGGTATTAAGATTACTTACCCAAGGAGATTATATAGTGATAATTCAATCTAGGGGGCAATTTGCACATGGCTAAAAATTCAGGGGAACAGAATAAAGTTAGTCATTTTTCAAGTGAAATAGTGAGTCAAAACTCGAAAGCTTACGGTAATTTTACCTAATACTCCACCTGATATTCCTGTACTCCAAATACGCGGACTACAAAACAGAACAAGAATTCGAAATAACCAAATCGCGATGCATGAAAACAGACCTTATAAGGGCCAGTGTAAGAGAGGACACGAGGAAAAAATAAAAATCAAGAAAGAGTGCATTAGATATAAGACTGAGCATCGCAATTTTACAATAACGAACATTCATTCAAGTTAAAAACAGTAACACAAATCTGTCAAATAAATGCCAGGCAAAAACTTGACCATTTCTCCCCAGCAGCTACCTTGGTTCAACCCGGAAACACCCTCATTACTAGAACTCTGCTATGGGGAAAGCAAAACTAACGAATTGCGATCAACGCTTGTTATTTATTGTCTTTCCCTTTCTTATGTCTCTCTTTTTCTGTTGCTTTCTACGTGGCCTGGTCTTCGCAACTCTCTTGAATGGTTTCTTCTTATTCACAGGCACTTTGTGCTGCTTCTTGGCATCCCCACCAGTGGAAGGGAGGGCTGCTGCCAGTGGTCTCTCAATTGGAAGCTCTTCTTCACGAGAAATCTCACTTGTTGTCACTATAACTCGAACGTCACCATTGTCATATAATGCTGTTCCTTCAACTGAATCAAAACCAAGCCCTAATCTTAGAACAGAATAACACATATGGCTGTATAACAAATACATCATGTATTCCATGTATTTAGATATCATTACGCAAAAAATACACTGATACGGTTTTTTATCTGAGCATCTCAAAGCACTTAGCTTGTTAATGTCATTCTTATAAAATAAAAAACTAGCGTTTGTGTCGACGGCTCGTTCAATGCACGGGATAAAAAAATCACATTGGTTTTTTTTTGGCCGTGTATCGAACGGGCACAACGCTAGTGATAAAAAATATCGGTTAATATTTTTTTCGGTCCTGTACGATACACTCTAGCACTGAAAGACATGTATGGTGAAAAATGAATTTGTGAGTACCATGTGACGGTGGCCCTGCAAGGGCAAAGAATAATTTTTCCTCCATATTCAACCCCAACTCTCTCTCTCTCTCTCTCTCTCTCTCTCTCTCTCTCTCTCTCTCTCTCTCTCTCTGTATAAACCAAAAAAATAAAAAATGTAAAAAATTAGGATTGAAGGTTTGGAAGCTTTTGAAGGAAAAACACATTTGCTTATAGTATGTGTATTGATCGGTTCCATTCTAAAGTACCCATTAATCTCATAGTATTGTGATTCTTCCAAAAAGTTGTCAATTACACCTAACTTGCATATCAACTATCAAGCATGCTGCATATGTGGTCCAATATCAAAGGTGGAGCTAGGTTAGGAAAGCCATATCGATCAAGGGGATAGACTTGGAGCATATCCTAATTACTTCAAAATCAACAAGACAATTGACAAACCTTGAATTGATCCATAGAAATGGTAATGTCGATAATAAAAGAGTAGAAAAACAATAATGAAAGAGGAGGGAGTTCATGCTTACAGCATGCATCAAAGGGATATATGTCAAAGTTCACATCTCCTCTAGCGCTAAAAGGAGATGTGTCTGATGAGCCATGAATTGTAGGTAAAAATTTATGTTGAACATTTTACGAGAGTTTTGGGATGATTGAGGTCTCTTGTTAAAAAGTCATGAAGAGAAGGAATATATGTCAAAGTTCACATCCATTTGACACATGCCGTAAGAATGAACTCCTTCCTCTTTCATTACTAATTTTTCACTCTTTTGATACCGGCATTACAATTTATACAGATAGATCCAAGCTTTGTCAATTCCCTTATTGATTTTGAAGTAATTAGAGTTGTCTAAGTTTACATACACTCTTGATAGATAGGAGTATTGCTTTTCTTCATGTTTTTGAATTCTGATTTCAAAACGAAATTTCCTTAAAATCTAAAGTAAATCTAAAGTTCTACGAACACATCTAAGCAAAATAGTCATACTTTGTACCTCAAGAAAATAAGGAAAATAATTGAAATCTCTCTTTTCCCCTTTTCATCCTCTCCTTTAATCCCCTCTTCTCTCCTACCGTGGTAGACAAACTGTATTTCAAATTTCCCAGCCAACATAATTCATGCTTTAAGCCAGTAGTTTTTTTAGGGAATATACCAGAAATGGATGGCACTGGCTCAATTTCTTCATCCTGTTCTGCATCCTCTCCAGCTTCATCAGGTCCAGCACTTGTCTCTGCTGGACCTCCGCCATATACAAGCTCCCTCTCCACCTTTCTCTGCATTAAGTATTAACTTAAAAAAGTTAAGGCACCCAGAAGTACTGAACATAATCTGGTTCCTGAAGGGAGAACCTCTCGCCAATGATTATTTTAGTATAGAATATATCACATAGGGCATTCTGCTAGTTGCATAGTTGGTTTGTGCTCAATCAGTTAGTGTACTAAAACCTATTAAGCACAGAAGCTAAAGAAATTTATAAAACTAGATGACTCTGCAGCTTTTAGCTAAGATCCACAGGAAAGCAAGTCCAGAAATTAAAAGTTAACATAGATAAATAGTAGAATGAAACAAGTTTAAATAGTAACTTATAAGTTGCAAGTTAAAACATCAGTCAGGTGTCCGAAGGACTAAATAACAAATATTTTGCTTCAAACTATATTTTGTATCCTACCAAAAAATATGTTGACTAGATACAAGTGAAATGCACCAAGGCCAAAACAAAAGCGTTCTAAACAATCAACAACAGTCATGTAAAGAGTCAAAAGATGCATGGAATAAAACTAAGTGCAGCAACATCAACATGCATGTGGTCAAGAGGAAGAGGAGATCTTGTCAAAGCTTTCAATTCCATAGTGGTAGAAGAAGAGTAAAGCAGAACAAAGAGAAAGAGAGTATGAGATGGGAACAACAAAGAGCCCAACAAACAATAAATTTGCCATTTGCAACCATTCCAGATCAAAAGAGCATGGCAAAATTAAAGTATGACTTATCAAGAATTTTAAGGATGCTAATCAGTAGATGATTGACATCACAAGGAGGCACAGTGAACAAATACCATAGAAGCGTCAACAAAGTTAGGTGGCTAAGCCTTGATTGTAGGCAAGACTAGGCAAGACAATGGGGACTACCAGTCCCCACATTTGTGTGGACTTTCAGGGTTGGATCAAAAAAGGCAAATCTAACAAGAAAATAAGGTGATCCGTGCCTTTTTCCCCTAACAAATGTCAATCTAGTGTTCCTAAAGTCATTATTCAATGGCATCAATTACAACACGGATATTATAAATAGAACAAATGGATGATTCTTTGAATAAAAGGTAGCCGTTTCCATAACCACTGGCAATACAATCAGTTACTTACTTGTTTGATGGTTTACAAATCAATATAAGTCGAACGGACTCATTATACCTATCCCCTCTGACCAAAACAAGCGTAAACTCCCAACTCCCAAGAGATATCTTCCTACGAATCTAAGCTTTCGCCCCAAACCAACTTGAACAAAGTGGAAATTTAGAAAACAGAATAAATTGGAACCAATCCCACCTAGACCCATTTTTTGCGCCCTATTCAAGCCATATCTGCAACTCTTTCGAAAAATTAAAAAAATTAACAGCATCTATAATATCAACTAACAGAGAACATGAAAAATAAAACAAGCTCTTTGATACTTGCACTCCGACTCTCAAATGTAGGAAAACCATAAAACTAAATATAAGTAGATCACCTAAATAAATAAAACGATTGAACATGCCATCAAGCCGATACTAAATATCAGAGCAGGTCTTAATACATCATTTTGTGATTGTACAAAATCCAAATTGTCATGTAGGATCATAGAATCACGTCAAAAGGAACCCATTCCAATCCCATTGTAACCACCACAAAGAAAGGGTTAAAAGTTCATACCTTTTTACGTGCCTCAATGCGCTTTCGCCGATGTACTTCTTGTAATTGCAATTCAGCTTCCTTTCTCCTCTTCTTCTTTCTTTTGTGAAACCCGGTCACGTAATCCCTTTCAAACAAAACCCTAGTTAGACAATCACCATGAGAACCTCCAGCATGACACAAGACAATAAAAAGTTTGTATGAAACCGAGAAAATGAACCTGATATTGCAATCCTCATTGCTAATTGGTCGGGTTTTCAAACTATGTCACCAAGACACCAACAATAACTACAGACTAGCATATATAATTGAGGGTGTATCTACTCTATGCACTAAAACACCCCTTTTAAAAACAAAAGCCAGACAATAATATGGGAGGACCCACAACACAATGAAACAAGGATTCGCCCGAAACCCACAACAAGAAACCAGTTGACGTGACCCTCCTGAAATTTCCTTTACTTACACTTGTACCCCTATCTTAGAGTATTTGTTATTTGATCCCCTAAAAAAACTATGTTCAAAGTTTCAACCCTAATGCTTCTAAGAATCTTTAGCATTCTGAATTATCTACAACAACTCCAACCTTTAAATCCTATGACCTTCTTGTCTCTCCCCCTCCCCCTCCCTCTCTCTTTCACTCTCACTCTCACTCTCGTAAAGTTTCAAGTAAAAGCTACGACTTTTAATTCTGTTTTATTAGAATAAACTTGTTCCATTTCTAAAAAATTAAGCTAAGATTTGGATTTAAATCACTCAATTTGTGAGGTGAATCTAAGTTCTATAAAGTACAATAAGTTTTCTCCAGTGGGACTTCTAATTCTACGTTTTTTATGAGCCATAGCTTGGTAAGAATCAAAATAGTCTATCATTATGCAATTTTTATTTCGTATTTAGTGACTATCGTGCAATTACTAATCATATTGTACTTGATCACAGAAAAATATGTTACACATTTATGATGTGTATGTGCCCCTCCTATATCGAATTCCTGAATCCGCCACTATTTGTAATACTGATTGCCAATTAGTCAGGCTGGTTAACCATTTCACCACAAACAACTACAGAACTTACAAACTTTTGAAAGTATATGCATAAATACACCCCTTCTCAAACAAGAACCCTAGTTTGATTCCCCTTGGAGGCACTTGGGATTTAAGCGGGGGGCGGTGGGTTGCTGCACTAGTCCCCGTAGGTGTACATTGCATGGGGTGGTTGCTACGTCATCCAAAAAAGAAAGAAAAAGAACCATACTTTGACAATCTCCATGCCAGAACCCACACCACACCAAAGCACAAATTCGGAGGGAAGCCACAAAATTAACTAGCTAGTGCAACAGAAATTGAGCAGGTTTTAACCACTTGAGCACCAATACGTAGAGAGTTACATATATACGTGTGGGGGTATGAGAGATATCTGGTTACCTGAGGTCTTTCTCGTCAAAAGAAACGGAGAGAGCCTTGTTCTTGAGAGACCTCTTCTTGATATGCCGAGCCCGAGTGAGCTGGGTCTCTCCTGCTTCCTCTGCTTCTTCCATGGATGGCGATTCCCAAAGCCGCCTCTCTGTTTCCTGCCAATTGAATATCTACTGTGTTTGAAGGATGGAATACTTTTGTTCTTGGTTCAACAATGAAAAGGAAGTCGAGGGCACGTTTGGGCTTTGTGTTTGGACTTTGGAATTTTTTTTGAACTTGGAAGGGAAAATTACCGGCTAGCTGAGGAGATATCCCTTATTTACCACTTCCATGATCTACACTTTTGAAATCACAAATACATGGTACCATCACTAGTAATCACCAATACATGATAAGCATAACATCAGTGAACCAGTTTAGACAATTTTGACCTTTCATTTTAACACGACACCGTTTCAAAGAAATCTCCCCAAAACCCCATATTTCGTTCTCTCTTTTTTAGACGACTGATACACCATTCTCTTCCTGTCTCTAGGGTTTGGTTTTCATTGTTCTCCTCTATGCACCACAAGAATTCCAGACATGCGCGTACTCTCTCTGTCCATCGATTTCGTTTCAACCGTTACACCGGACGCTATGTTTGAATCCGTTTCAATTGTCCTGGCTTCCAACGTTTCCATTGACCATGATTCATCAGATTTGATTCTGTAATGACCCGATTTTTGGGAACGTTAATTTAATAAATTTTCAATATTCATTAAAAATAAATTCATTACAAACTAAATTCTCCTTAATTTCAAAGCACATTTAACAAATATAATAGGAAGGGCACTAGAGTAAACTATACTCCTTGCGTTGTTCTTCTTCATTGGCAAGACTCTGAGTAGCACCGTACTCTTCCAAATTATCTGTTCGTCTCTAAACTTTGGCATAAGATGCCAGGGTCACAATAGTAACGCCGTGACCAATTAAGCCCAATAGCTAACTCCTACCTCTATGTCCCATACAATAACAAAACAAAACATATAACAATTTATCATTTCTATAAAAAAAATTTAGCATCACCAAAATAATCAAAGGTGTCGGTGTCTTTCAGAGTTATCGCAGCATGTTGTAAACCGTGTCATTATTTTCCAAGTATCGATTCCACTTTCCATTTTATTTTCTCAAGCATTGGTTCCGCTGACCATCTTTCAAGACCTACCAGGCTCCAGGCTAAGTTCAGATTTTGCTATCCAAAATCACTGATTCCGCTAACCATCTTTCAGATTCCATCGGGCTCTGAGGCTCACACACGCACACCTGAGCCATGATTTTCTATCGGGTTCTCATGCTCACACAATTATTAATCTTTCACAGTTCATTTTCTTTTTACTTTTTGTATTCCACTTCCCATTTCTCGTGTCTCGTAATCATGCATCATTTTCTCGCGTTCACATTATTCTTTCAAAGCTTGCTACAATCGTGCGATAATAATAAATCACTAATTTCATGCATCTCTATTTTTTATTACATTGAAAATTATAACATCACAACTTATCAACAAACATGCAGTTAATTAAGCATTATAACGATAAAATCAACTTTTCAATTTAAACAATTTAATCATGTGATATCCTAAAAATAATATATAAATAGTTAAACATATAGCACATCAACATTATACTTAGGTGAGCAGATAAGAGGTTTCTACCGTTCTTCTTGGCGGTAGGGCAGCTACGGAGTTCGTCGGGTGAAAATGCGGGCGGAGTAATGTCGTTTCGGCTTGATCGAAGAATAAAAAAGAGAATAGTTTTATTTTTATTTTTTTTGGTTCCTTCTTTCCCTCTTTTCTTTCTTCCTCTCCTTAGCCGAATTTCCTTCCTCTCCTTTCCCTCTCTCTAAAACTCTACCATTGGAAGCACATGAGTGAAGCGATGTGGTGTGTGGATCGAGGGAAGGGGAGGCCTATTTATACTAACAATCCTACAAAATCCGGTGGATTCTAGAGGATAAGATCATAATCTTATAATAACTAATAATATCTAGTAAAATCCAAACAAATCATAATGTATCTAAGTATATCTTAAGATATCCAATCATATCTTATATAATCTTACAATATCTAGCAAAATCTAATGAAATCTAATCCAATCTTAATATATCTTATAAAATCTAGAGATATCGAGGAAAAATCTATGTCAAATCTCTCTCTCAATCTTCTACAATAAACTCCTTAGATTTGAGGGAATCACAATCATATCATATCTAAAGAATCAAATCAAATCTAGATCATAATCTTATAATATCTAATAATATCTAACAAATTTATATAATATCTAGCAAAATCTATATAATATCTAATAAAATCTTATCTAATCTTATCCTAATCATATCTAATAAAATCCAGTCTAATCTTATCTTATATTTTTAGGAATATGAAGTAGGGCTATGGTTCTATAATAGTTGGATACAAGGATATCATGGTTCAATATATGAAAAAAATCCTATGATATCAAAGGGTTTTTAGTGGCTAGCTCCTAGAGTTAAATTACAATAATACAATCACTTTAATAAATGATAAAATAATTATTAGTAAAAGAATTATAATAAAATGTTTTATTTTATTCAAAAAAAATTGACTTGAAAATTTGGGTCATTACAGATTCGTAGTCGACATTTAAGTTTTTGTACGGATTAGTGTTTGAAATCTATGGATTTAGGTTGCAATGTTATGTTTTATTTTATTTTGTTGATAAGTCTGTTTTTATTTTATTTTGCTGCTACCTTTGAGATAGGTGGAGGGTTTAATGGTAAAATCGTTTATTTACTCGAACACTTTGCACTCGATATTAACACCTCAGTCATTGCACCTCACTTTGTTCCTTAGTTGATGACAATGGAGTAAGTCTAGGAATGGCAACGGGGCGGGGTAGGTTTTGATGCACCCCGACCCTAAAATTTCCGAACTCTCCTAATGGAAATTTCCGAACTCACCTCAAACCCCGACCGGGTAATGGAAATTTCCCCCACCCCTATCGGGTAACGGGTTTACCCACCCCGTCTTTTTTTTTTTTTTTCAATTCTCCATCAAAAGAATGCAACCAATAATGAAATAATTCATTCTCAGATTTTCTCAACAACACAACTAAACAAGTTCATCCATTTGCCAAGGGAAAAAACACAAACAAACAAGTTCATCCTTAAGCAACTAGCTACCCGAAAGTGTTCGACCATAATAACAAACAATAACCGACAAGTGATCTTGCAACAAGTTCATCGAAAATAAAATTAGGAATTTCAACAAGTTCATCCAAAATAAAACCCCCAAAAGACTCGTAGACAATTTTTCCAACTTCTGTGCAAAAGTGAGCCATTCCAATCCACAAAGCTTAGCCGTTTCAATGCAAAAGTGCCTGAAAAAACCAAAAATATAAAAGTGAGCCATTTCAACCCACAAAGTGCTATTTTATTTTAGCAGATTCGACAAATATGACAACAAATATTTCATAATTAAACTTACCAAATTAGTCTTCAGCCACTGTAACACAAGACTGAGAGCTATTAAGATCCATGTCATCAAGAACCGATGCAAACTCATTTGAATTATTACCTTAAAAAGAAACAAAATAAACTATATGTTCTTTAGATTAATATCTATCCAATTCAATTGCAATAAGAAAAAATAAGACCCTAGAAAAGTAAACGAATTTAAATTACCTTCAGATTCATGAGCCAATAACCAACTACGAGCGCACATCAATGCTTCTATTGTCTTGGGATGGAGCCTACTACGATGTGGAGTCACAACCCTCTCACTAGTGCTGAAAGCAGACTCGGACGCTACAGTAAAAACATGTATAGATAACACATCCCTAGCAATAACCCTCAAAGTTAGAAACTTCATGTCATTTTTCCACCAAGCTAAAACATCAAAGTCTTGATTACCTCTCGGTATCACATCTTCTTCCAAATAACGATCCAATTCTGACTTTTTAGCTGAAACTTAGCTTTTCTGATTACTTGTAACAAATACATCAAAGTCAGATAAATCATCATCAACTTCCGTGGTAGACTCAACTTGGCATGAAGAAGCAATGCCACCATTGTTAAGTTTCTCTTCATACTCCTTAAGTAGCTCCTTCCAATAATTGTGAACCCTCTCAATCTCAAAAATTGCATCCTCCCCGTATATTTGATTGAAATAGTTTTCTACCAACTTCATCTTGAACCAGTGGCGGATCCAGGAATTCCATATACTGGGGGCACCTATTATTTACAATTTTGAAAAATATTTCTCTGTATATATACCACTAAATTATCGCTAAATAATTGAATATTGATCACTCATTCTATTCCGCAACCGATTTTTGATAATCTTCATGTTTGGAAACCCTTTTTCAACTATCATAGTGGCAACCATAAAATTAATAGAAAGTAAACTAAAGAATTTAGTAATTTGATTTTCATAATATTTTGGATTGAGAGAAAAACACATAGAGATATGAAAAAATTAGAGAAATAAAAAAAAGCGGTAGAACAAAAATGGAGAGATAAAGGAAAGAGGTAGAACAAAAATGAAAAAATAAAGGAAAGAGACAGAAACAAAAATGAAAAAATAAAGAAAAGAGAGAACAAAAATAGAAAAAAACAAGAAAACCTAAGCATTGGCATACTGGGGAATCAAACCTAGGTTGCCTAGAGCTTTTCACAACACACAAAACCACTCCACCACACTACTGATTAGTACCAATGTAGGAAACTTTTACATATTTATATCAAAATTTTATTTATTTTATTTTATTTTTAAAAATGCGTAGGGGCATGTGACCCCACGTGCCTCCACGTGGGTCCGCCCCTGTCTTGAACCTAGGATTTAACACCGCCACAACACCCAAAATACTATAATTTATTGTCCAATACTTCTCATATTTCTCAATCATTTGTGCTACCATATCTCTCATCATCTCCCTTTTTCTCTTGTGTAAAGATCTTCCATCTCATTACATTCATTCAACTCAGTCCATTCTGTTAATGCCAATTTTATCCTACAAACCTTTGCAAAAAACAAGTTCGATGTTGGATACTTTGTCCCATTAAACACCTCTATGGCCTTATAAAAAATTTTCAATCTCTCACATACTTCTTTGGCTACCTCCCAATCACTGTCCTGTGGACAACTCTTGTATTGACTTTCACGAATTTTCAAACGAGAGAAGACATCCTTATATTCTATGGCAGTTTGAAGCATAAAAAACGTAGAGTTCCACCTCGTAACACAATCGACAGACAATTTTTTACCACCTAAAATACGTAGTTGCCGGGTGTTTTCTTCAAACTTCTCCTTTCTCTTTAGCGACGCTGTCCAATATGCGACACTTTCTCTGATTTTTTCAATTCCCCCCATAATCACCTCTAAACCATCTTCACAATAAAAAAATTCAAAATGTGGGCAGCTCATTGCATATGAATTAACTTTCCTTGGGACATAAGAGATCGATTTAGGTTCTAACTTTCCGATGAGAATAGAAATCATGGCGTCATTACTAGAACAATTATCTACCGTAAGAGTTGAAAGATGTCTATCAATGTTCCAATCCAAAAGAGTCTCCATCAATGATTCACACAACACTTCCGCCGTGTGGGGACATGGCACATAAATAAACCTAAATTTAAAACACATACAAAGTTTAAGAATTGCTTTAACTTGAAATTTAAAACACGTTATTTTTTCCATACAGTTCATGTAATATATATATATATATATATATATGTATGTATCTCAAAATGATGCTTTGTAACTTCCAAGAATCATCAACATAGTGGCCCGTGATGACCATAAATCCTCTTTTTTGATTGCTTGAAGTCCACATGTCAGTCATCACGGCAACCCTACTTTGAATTTTCTCAATTGCTTTCATTGCCTTCAACCTTTCACCATCATATATTTTAAAAATATTGGCTTTGAGGGTGTTTCGAGAAACCATTTGAAATAAAGGTTGAAGCTCCAATACAAAACTCTTACACCCAACGTGTTCTACCATGGACAATGGATACTCATACATTGTGATCATGCAAGCAAGCTCTCTCCTAGCAAAATCTTGGTCGAAAGTATAAGCTTTAAGGGTTTTTTTTTTCCATCCCCAATCATAAAGCTTTGAGTTAGAACCTTTTGTGATTGAAAACCCTAGATCGCCTAGGTTTATAAATATTTGCTATGTATGAATTCTTTAATAAATAAACCACCAATCAATCCAAATGCAGGAACGAAAAACAATCAAAAGATAACACCAGGATATATGTGGAAAACCCTAAACGAGAAAAAAACCACGGGAGGGAATCAAGTACTACTAAACACGAGGCTACAAGAACTCTTACTATAAGTTTGAACTTCACAAACCTAAACCTAGAAGCTCTTGCCGAATCCACGTACACGTCTCTGAATGCTTGACCGCCGCTGCCTTGAATCCACAAGCCTTCCGTTCGCCTCCCAGAATCCACCAAAGGACTTTACTTAAAGATTGATTTATCAATGTTGTTGTAGAACAAAACCCCTCGAAGATGATCCTTTAGAACATAGGTGATGATATACCTTCACTAGTCTTCGAGGTGCAGAAACCCTAGCCACCAAAAGAGATGGAATATGAAGAATACGATCTCAGCCTTTTTATCTAGTGGCTACTATATAATATGACCTAATAGGTCGATATTTACAGGCAGACTTCAATAAGCTGACTTCTTATTTCCTTAATAATCAAATCAATTAATTGCACATCTCCAATTGATTTTCCCACGATTCAAGCTCCCCATATTTCCTTGCTGCCACTGAATATCAAATCCCTTAATTGCCTTAATAATCTTCCACTACAACTTCCTAAAGACTCGAACACTCAATTACAAAATATCATTGATTTCCTTCCACTTTCCTAAACAGACACTTTAAAAAAGAATTAAAAGAAATTACAACTCGATAATATAGGATACATACCAATATGTGTTTTGTCGTGAAATTGCCAAATAAGACACACCATGAAAAATGGACCATACAGTGATGCTCATTAAAAGCTTTGGTTCCATTCTTAGTGCTAGCCGCAAGCAATTTTTTGCAATAATGACATTTTGCCTTCACTTTTTCATTGATTTGACCCTTGCCAAAATGCTGCCAACAATGAGCATTTCCTTTAGACAATGGTTTCCATTGATTTATACATTTGCCTCCACCACCTTCATCTCCTCCACCACCATTTTCGCCTCCATCTCTATCTTCCTCTCCCTCTACATCCTCATTGATGTTGTCCTCCAGTGTTTGTCTTGTTGGAGGTTTTGGTGGTAAAATTGATGCTATCGAAGAAACAATAGTAGAAACGATATTCTATTGTGAAGATGAGCATTAGTGGTAGAGTGGTATCTCAATGCAGACATTTTCTCTGCGTAAAAAAATTAAACAATGTTAACAACTAGCTCACAGAATGTACTTATCCAAGCCATATCAAGCAAGCCTTTTATTCCCTTTGACTAATTGCACTACAACAAATTCTACATTTTATAGCGTCTAGGTACAATGTTCTTTTGAAAACGCTATCTACTATGGTCCATCTATAGCATTTTTTACGGAAAAGCAATAAATGATAGTACTGGAACAGAGCTTTGCACTTTGATAGCGTTTGCTGGACTTTTTCATAACATTCAAAAGCTCGACCTGAAAAAATTAGAAAAATTCACGCTCATGCTCAAAGCTGGGCGCCACAATTTTCATGGGTTTTTTTAATTCCCCAAGGTGCTTTCTTAGACCTAATAGAGGATAGAAGAGCTTCTCTCTCTACAATCTAGCCAGAGAAAGCTTTCCCCTTTGTTTCTCAATATGTTTCCGTAGAGACTAGAGAGTTTGGTCCTCTCGTTTCTTTTGTCAATTCTATGGTTGGACTCTTAAACGTCCTTCATCATCTTGTTTTTCTTGTTGATTTTTTGGAAAACGGTTTTGGATTTTCAGACTCTTCATCTTCTTATTTCTCTTATTGATTTTCTGTAAAATGGTTTTGAATTTTTAGATAGATTTGGCGATTTAGAGTCTTTATTGGTGAAATGAACTTTTCCAGATCCATCTATTGGTGATTTGCGCCACTTGGTGGTTTTTCTTTACAAATCTGTTCCGCAACTACTCTGTTGTGCCCCACTTGGTTGCTCCGATTCTAAGACCGCGATGCCGCTAACATGCTTCTTTGATGGAGAATTATATTTTTGGATTCGCAGGTACGTCTCTCTCTCTCTCCCTCATGTCTCCATCTTTGCAGCCCTTTTTCACTAAATAGCTTGTTTCCGATTTAATTACGTGATTAACTGTAATTCTTGATTTTGATTAGTTTACAACATCTCTTGGATGAGTGGTTTAATCGAGATTCCTATTGATGTTGGAGTATTGTTCTACCTAAATATTATCGTTTTTTTCTTAGTTTTTTCACAAGAGTAAGTGCTAATTCTTCATTGAAAGAAACTGTTATACCTGTAGTTGAAATACAAGTGAGGGTCCTCATGAAATCTGGATCTAAACATTGATGATAGTGATTGGAGAAAAAATTTAGCAGATGCTTAAAATGGTTGGTGAAATGAGTTATAACTTATAATCCTTTTAACTTTTTTTGAAAAACAAAAGAGGAAGAGATGGGTATGGGTATGGGACCAATTGGCACTTGAATCCTTCCTTTTTCACGTAATAAGAAACCTTTTCACATATCAATTTGGTGAACCAACTTAGATCTCTTCCTATATATGTTGTGAAGCACCAACGCCCTTTTTAGACTGGGGTTTAGTCCCTTAATAGATGATCACATGGCATCAGTATAACTAGAAGAAGGCATATAGCTTGTTTGATTTTTAAAATTCACATATTTGCTGCAGAAAGAACAAGAGCCCCGCACTCCCGTAAATTGAGTACTAATTGGACTGATTATAGGTATCAAACATAGATTACACGAATTTATATCAGTTTGCGTTTGATCCATGCATTATGCCCAGTATCCTTTACCGGAGCGGAGTTTCTTATCCTGGACTCTCAAGGATGAGTAGTTTGGTATATATGGTTTGCCAAGTGTTATCCTTCATTTTGCTAAGATATTTGTGTTGAAGTTGGATTCTTCAAGATGGACTCTTTTTTTCTTAATGATCTTGGTCTAATGGCTATCATTAGTTATGTGATGATTCTAACTTGTTCCCCACCTTCCCACTATTTGCTTATGTTTTAGCTAAAAGTGTAAGCTATTGCTGTTAATTTATGGTAATCACTTGGTGATAGGTATATGGTAAATATTCCACTAATTTAAATTACATTAAATTGCTATAATGACCTAATTGGCACACCTAATATATATACTCCATTTAGAAGCAGACTCGGACAATCCCTAACTAGGGTGGAAAAGGAGCATACTACAAAGCTGGGCTGCTGCATTCTACCTTGAATGAGTTCATGAGAATCCAATAATGCAGCTTGATTGAGGAAGACAAGTGGTTAACCATCATAATTCATAAAGTATGTGAGTTAAACAATTTTACTAAGAGAAAACTTCGCATGAGTTTCACATGTTTGCTATGATACATCGAGTACATGTGATTTTATTTACAGCTACAGTTAACAGAGACCTTTTCTTTTGTTTCTTCTTGTTTAGGAAGGTTGCAACCACATCCATCAGACACTCCAGGTTACTCAAGTTCCTAGCTTTTATTTTGGGTGAAGTCCACCAACTATCATATCCATATCTTGGTAAGGTAATAATTAATAACTGAGATGCAATCAAATGTGCTTGTATATACAAATCTCTTAATACTTGTTGATGACGAAAATGTGCATGTATGTCATAACTCATTACATGTGCTAGGTCATTATATCGTGAAAACTGAAAAGGTATGAAAATTGACATGAAATGATTGTTATTAGCATTCATTTAGTTACATGCTATGTGTCTATGTGTTTGATTCATGTCATAAATAGCATTGACTTTGTTACATATCATGTGTCTGTGTTTGAGAAAATGCAGATGCAGTAGGCTTGAAGTTAGCTTAGTTTCATGAACATAGTAACAAAAAGTTCCAACGTTAAAGCAAAACAAGTGATGCATATATACTACATCCAGGTCTCCAAGTTTTAACGTACAAGGGTAGCCAAATAAAAAGTATTTGAATATGCTAGCATAGGACAAATATGTGTTGTTTATTACCGTGAAATTCTCTATTCTCACAGTATTTCTTAATCAACACATGCCTAGTTATTCTTCTTGTTAGGGGCATTGTATCTCTTACTTAAAGATTAATTGTTATGCATTAATTTTTGTTTTGGAAAGGGCTGAAGATTGATTTCCTCAAGATTGAATATCTCATTCGTAGGGTCGTGTTGCTCAAAAGATACACCCACGAGGTCTGACTTCCATTTTTCCTACTGGGTTTACTTTTATTATGCATGAATGTGGGCTCCCTCGACCGGCGCGCGCCCAAAAGAGTCGCCATCCGGATTTTTGAGATGGATGATCCGAGAAACCGAGAACTTGATTTGAAAAGAAAGGCTTTTGATCTAGGGAAATCGTTGAGATTTTGGGTTCGGGAGCCACGTTACGAACGGGGAAGGTTTTGTTGAAAAGCACCCTGCTCGCCCGGTAAAAACCGGTCTCTACTTAGCATTTTAAATGGGGGATTTAATATCATTTGAAAAATATAACTTTGATTAAAAAATGTACGGGAAAGGGACATGGGGTTTAATATAACACATTGTCGTGCTTGTGGTGTAAACTGTACAGTATGAAATGATGAGTAATGTACAGAAAATGAAACAACAGCATCACAGCAGTCTGCCAATATCAAGTGAAATGCCGCGCGACGGACCGAATGCATCGCACGGTGTAACTGAAACGCCGTGCGATGCACCTGTCTATGCATTCCAGAATTAGTTCGCTTTTACATGACAAAACAAATATAGGTCCGCCAAATAGTTTGTTTTATATTTTTCGAATCTCTGAAAGATGATTTATGAGACCCATTTGTTCATCTTTATTATGTAAAATAATGTTAAAAGCTTTTTGAAGTGTTAAAAAAAAATTTAATAAATCAAAAAGATGACTTTTAACATGAAACTTGATTCTGGAATGTACCCGCGTAGAAAAGTAATAAACAAACGAAACAAAGCAACATAAGATGGAATATGTACAAGAAATAAAATAAAGTGCGGTGTAATACACTACGCCGTGCGGCATCGCAAAACGCCGCACGATGTAATGTATTTCAGTGCAGAAACTGTTTTTTTTGTGTTTTTTGAATAAAAAGCTCGTTTGAGACCCAAACTCAGTATATAAAGACTGAGAAGGGCCTCGATCGGCTCCCCTCAAAGTTAAAAGTGGTTTAGCCCAAGGAATATGTTTATACCTTTTGATCGAAGCTTGGATGTGCTTGAAGATGGAGGAATGGAGGTTGATTCGGATTGAAAACTTCTTTGATAAAAGCTTGAATGTGCTTGAAAATAGAGAGTGAATGTTGATTTGGATTGAGTTTTGAGAGACTTGAGAGCAAATGAGTGTAGAGAGAGAGAGAAATCAATTTGAGATTGATTTCTCAATAGCCCAACTTGCGGGTTGATGTAGAGAGAGAAAGAGGAGTATGGTAATGGGTGTAAGGAGTTGTAGAGAGAGAATCAAGAAGGGGTCCCTTTTCTCTAAGAGGAGGGGTGTATTTATAGGCAAAAATATGCTTGAAGTGCACCCAAAGCCGAAAAATGTGAAAAACGTGCTTAAAACAATCTGACAGATGCTCCTCCTGTCAGAGTTTCAAATTTCAAAATGCCGGGTGGCGTATTGAAATCCCGCGGGGTAGAGTGATTTTTTTGAATTTTTTTGAAATGCCGTGCGGTTTTTCAAGACAGCTCAGCACACCAAACTTCGCAGGGGCGCTCTGGACACTCCCGAACTCAGATTTGGGCATTTTTTGAAGCGTTGGAAAGCTTGTCGAGTCCTCTTTCTAACCCAATTGGTTTCATTCAAAGATGTTTTATACATTGAAATGTGTGCCCATTTTACCATTGGTGTGTCATAAAAAAAGTTGTTTTTGACCAAGCAAGCACGTTTTTCTCTTTGCAATTGAACCGGGGGTCACCCTACATGTTTGGGAAGGGGTTTTCTTGAGGTTTAGAGGAGGAGTAGTAAAGGAGCAACAATCCAAGCCTTGAAGGTATATCTTTCCTTATTTCATCATCAGGGAACTTAAAGATTATTCGGAGGCCCAGATTGGGGTGTCTACAATGAACAATATGACTAATAGTTCTTAATTACTTCTTATCATCCTGTTGAAAGGAAAAAGTAGTAACAATAACAATAGATGTGAGGGTAACTCACAGCTAATTTTAGATGTATTTTAACTTTTGTTGTGACGATCTAACTTCAATTTTAGAAGTCATTGTGGACAATATATCTAGGTTATGTTTGATTGGTAGTTCTTAATTACAGGTATATGTTCGTCGTGGGGAGCAAAAAAGCAAAGAAGTAAGATTCAAATAAAGAACATCTCTGCAGGTGAAGAATTAGGGTACTTGAATGAGAGGGCTGCTAGTTTAGGATAAGGTTTTCTGGAAAGGGAGATTACATTAGTGTTTTTTTATGAGTTTATATGATTAGTTTGACTCTTAAATGTAGTTTCTATTGAAAAATTAGGGTTATTTGCAAGGACACCCCTTTAACTATCACATTTTGTCAACTTGACCCCCTCATGTTTAAAACTCATCAACCTCACCCCTTCAACTATCAAAACTCATCAACATCACCCCTGTGGCAAAATCCGTTAAAATTTTTGGACGGAAACGAGTGAAAAGACAAATATATCCTTCGTATGTTAAAATAGGATTTTGTACTGGGTGTTCGGACAAATAAGCCAAAATGGCTTATTTTTTATCTTTATTCAAATTTTTTTCGTATCACTTGGCTTATTGTCAATTTTCTGGGGATTATTGCATCCTTACGACAAGATGAATCTAAAAACTAAAAAATTTTGACCGAAATCTATTTTTTTTGAATAAAGACGATAATATTGACATATTAAAATTTTTTCGTTTTTATTATAAAAAAAATGGATTTCGGTCAAAAAATTTTACTCCCTCCGTTCCATAATGTTTGGCACTTTCACTATTCCAGCCTTATGAAAAAATTAACTATATCTTTTAATCCAAAATATTTTTTATAAGCAATATGGATCTTGTTTGATAGAGTTTAATTTGTTCTATTAAACAAAATTCAAAAAATCGCTTAAAACATTATGAATTGAAAGATTTATGCAATTTAAAAATGGCACGCATTCCCGAAATTGCCAAACATTATGGGACAGAGGGAGTACTTTTTAGATTCTTCTTGTCGTGAGGATGCAATAATCCCCAAAAAAATTGATAATAAGTCAAGTGATACGAAAAAAATTTGAATAAGGACAAAAAATAAGCTACTTTAGCTTATTTGTCCGAACATCCAGAAAACTACCAATATCAACAAAATGGAATAATTATTGCTTTAAAATCAAACCCAGAATCGGGAAACCATAGACGAGTTCATGTCGACTCTCTCGCCGGCGACGAGTTCATCGTCGAGCAATGGAATTATGTTTTCATTTTTCCTCTTTCAAAGTCTCTCTCTCTCTCTCTCCCTCCCTCTCTCTCTCTCTCTCTCACGCATCACACATACACAAACACACAGATTCCAATTAAAACAAAACCCATTTCAGATTCAAGTAATCTTAACCCCTCAATCAAACTATCTAATCTCTCTGTTTCAGACGCACACCACACACACACTCGCACAACACACAGCAGTAGGAGCGGCAGCGGCGGATGACGTCGGCGATGGATTTAAGTTTGGTGTAGAGGCCGTGGAGGGTGGAGGTGTAGTGGAGGAGGGCGTCGAAGATGGGTTTCTATAATTGGGGGCGCCGCCGCCGACGGCGTTTGTGGCGGCGATGACGGTGGGTATGGAGGTTTCAGATTCAAGTAATCTAAAACAAAACCCATTTCAGATTCAAGTAATCTAAAGCCCAAAATCAAACTGTTGTCTTCTCTGATCTCTTTCTCTCTCTTTCCTTCTCATAGACATACACCACACACACACGCACACCACACAGTAGCTAGAGTGGCAAATGACGTCGGTGATGGATTTGACTCGGTGGAGAAGAGGCGGTGGGTGCGGTGGAGGATGGAGGCATAGTGAAAGAGGGCGTCGAAAATAGGTTTCTGTAATTCGGGGCGCCGCCGCCGACGGTGTCTGTGGCGGCGGCGGCGGCGGGTATGGGAGTTTCGGTGGTGAGGAGAGTGAAGAGTGAGGCGAAAAGGAAGAGATAGATGCGGTGGTGGTTGGACTGCAATATTTTTGTCTGGTTGGGGTGAGAGGGTTGGGTAGGAGAGAGAAGAAGAAGAAGAAGAAGAAGAAGAGAAGAAGAAGAAGAAAAAGCGGTGAAGGGCATTTTAGGGTTAGAATTCTCTTTCCGTCTCGGTTACATATTTTTCTGTCCAAAATGTTTACATTTTTAACAGAATTGGACGGAAGTGGTGTAGTTGATGAATTTTGATAGTTAGGGGGGTCAAGTTGATGAGTTTTAAACATGAGGGGATCAAGTTGACAAAACGCGATAATTGATGAGTTTTGTCAACTTGATGTTGAATGGAATACAGAGTTTCTGGTTCTTGATATAAAATTTTGGTGTTGAATGGAATACAGAGTTTTGTCAACTTGATCCCCTCATGTTTAAAACTCATCAACTTGACCCCCCTAACTATCAAAATTCATCAACTACACCACTTCCGTCCAATTCTGTTAAAAAATGTAAACATTTTGGACAGAAAAATATGTAACCGAGACGGAAAGAGAATTCTAACCCTAAAATTCCCTTCACAATATACTTATTAAAAGTCTTAACTTTCTACAGCGTTCATTGCCTGTTGTGAAGAACTTTCTATAGCATTCATTGCCCCTTGTTAAAACCTTTCTATAGCATTCTTTGCCCACTGTTGTAAACTTTCTATAGTGTTCATTTCCCGCTGTTATAAACTTTCTATAGCGTGTTTTGCCCACTGTTAAAACCTTTTTATAGTGTTTTTTGCTTGCTATCCTATTTATTTTTACAACATGCAATGAATGCTATTGAAGATAAACAATAGCCTTTTGTGAATGCTATCTTAGCCAATTTTAGCAATTTTTTTTATTTACTACAAATACCAATATACTAGTATTTTCAAACAAGATCACCAAAATTTTATATCAAGAACCAGAAACTCTGTATTCCATTCAACACCAAATATATTATCGCGTTTAAAACTCATCAACTTGATATAAAATTTTGGTGTTGAATGGATATAACAAAAGTATTTACATAGAGATTAGAGATTGAATCAGCAATATATTACTCCATATACAAAGATTTACAATCAGCAATATATTACTCTGTATACTACTATATAAAGTTAATCCTAAAGTCTTTCGCTCTTTCTTTTTCAAACCATGGAACACAAGCAATCAATCACTACTATATATTACTCCGTACACTAATATATAAAGAGAAATCTCAAGTCCATAACACAAGCAGTCAATCAAATAAAAAGTGTGTAGAAATCAAAATATAACTGAGTCCTACACATGCATAATGTATTCACGTTCAATACATTGAAAAAAAATACAAAAAAAAGTAAGAGAAAACGCTAAACTAATTTGGCCACCAGTGAGACGGAATCCGGTGACCGGCGTTTCATTGCGAGAGCCAACTCAACCTAGACGCTTAATGGATTGGTGGTTTCACTGGTTCAATAGTCGTAACTTTGTAAATTGTAATCGCCGCACTTGAGAATTGAGATAAAAGAGAGGGAAAAACATCAGTTTTTATCCCAAAAGTGTCAAACCTACACTCCTCCTCTGTTTAATTAAGTTGTTAAATTAGCCCCCTGCACAAAGATGAAGAAGAGGAGAGTGAACAGAATATCACACCAAAACAAATATTACCACTATGTCTTTCAGGAATTTTCAACTTTCTTCTTATCTATCTCATTTTGATTTACAATTGTCCCATTTTTCATGAGATACAAGATCTGGTCTTCAAGTCTTATACGATTCAAGTTTTACATATTTCTAGTGGCTTCTATTTGATAGTATATAAGAGAGAGAGAGAGAGATGAGTTGAGAACTTGAGATATAGAGATGAGGAGAGAAGAAACCAATCGGCAGAGAGAGAGGGGGAGGGAGGGAGGTTAAAGAAGAAATAAATATGAGAAAAAAGCAGAGAACTTGAGGGTAGAGATGACAAAGGGAGATAAATGTCATGGCATTAAACAAAACACTCATGGCATTATCCCCCTCCTAAATGCAATTGTGTAAAAAATTTCACATGATAGACGGAAGTCCTATAGATTAGTAGCAAACGATTCCATGATTGAATAAGCAGAAATTAAAGACCCGGTTAAAGAAATCACGAAAATTCATGAAGCAGTGTTCGGGCTTTAAACTAATTTTAGTCCGTGCATACTTTCATACTAATTTCAGTCCGTGCATACTCTCATACTTCCATTCTGCATGATTCTTCATGAAACATGTAGTACCGTGCATTGTTTAAAAATTACCCAGGACTTTTGTGTATATTGGTTTAAAAATTCTGCATGATTTGCATGAAACATGCAGTATTGTGCATAATTTAAAAATTACTCGGGACTTTCGTGTATATTAGTTTAAAAATGCTACAAAATTCCAAGTATACCCAGTTACGACTTCCATGTATATTAGTCATGTTTCATAATTGTTTCTATTTTAATAGGTTAAAAGATTGTCATGCAAACTATACGGGAAAGTGGCAAACTGTACGATTCTAAGATTGTCATGATTGTTTCTATTTTAATAGGTGGGACAAATAAATATTTATTTTGTTAAGATGAATTCATAGTTTTGTTAATTTGCTTTTTATCAGGTTTATGAAGCAGGTGTTGGTGTTGTAGATGGTACAAACTGCATGGGAGAGCTACGAAAAAATATGGCGATTGAGGTGGGTGGGTGCAAAAGGATTACATACAAAGGGTTCCAGTTTCGTGCAAAAATATTGCAAGACATGAGGTCCTCCTACTATTGCTAGAGGGAGATGAGAATAGAGGATTTGATTATGGTAAGTAGTGAATAAGGATTTGAATGGGATGACGTGGGTTAGAACGAGAGTGAGAATCTGAAGGAGGATTCAAATGTAAGTCATGATAAATTGGGGTTTGAAATGTATTACGGTGGATTGTGTTTTAATAGGTTAGAGGACATAGATGGGTCGCTCGCTGGTACTGAATCTGGTTTTTTTGACATGCAATCAGATTACGTTTGAACATTTGTAATTTATTTTGTTTCAAGTGTGGCTAACTTTTAATTCATTTTAGACTTGTTCAAATGATTCTAGATTATTCGATGTAATCCCCACTAAATAGAAATTGGTTTGTGTTGGGATCAAGTTATGTGGGTGTGTTTCCAAAAAAAAAAGAACTTACGAGGTGTGTGTGTGTCTTTAGGCACGTGTAGTTGCCCACACCTTGCTAACAACGCTCAAAACTAGTTATAATGCCACATTCTTAGAGCTATGCCTTCAGGCACGGGCATGCGCTAATATATATATATATATATATATATATATATATATATATATATATATATATATATATATCGGGGTGGGTATTTCGGGGCGGGTTTAAGGGCAGGGCACTATTACTCCGAACCCTACCCAAACCCGACCGGGAATTATTATTTTTACCTGACCCCAACCTGAAACTCGAAAATATTACAGAAAACCCGCCTCGTTCAGGGCGGGGTGGGTTTGATTGCCTAGCCTAGGAGTAACCCTAACCTATAAATTCAATAATGTATGGATCTTTCTGAAGAAAATTCACTCTAACCTCCTTCTCCCCGTTTATGAGTTTCAGCATAAAAATTTGCATCACTATTTAATTGGTCACACATTATACTAATGAGTTAAAGTTTTTTTTTAAAATTTTCTCAAATGAAGGATGAATAGAGAACAAAAGGGATCATGAATTACAAAAATGGGCAACACATTCAAGAAAATTATAATGACCAATCCCTATCTCATTTTCAAGTATGTATTTTTTAGTCCAATGTTATTGATTGGTTTGTTAATGTGTTCAATTCCATCTTCTGTTCACATTAACTAATATTCCTACAACAAAGTAACACTTGAGTGGTTAGTTAAAATTTGTCCTATTTTCTACAGAATGCATGCATTTTTAAGAATGAGACACTTATGTGGATGTAGACATGATTGTGGGTTTTATGTCCGGAGGTTTATGGAGCGCTAGATAGGGCGACGGTTTAATACATCAAAACTCGAGATAAATATTACCTAAACACTTGTTCATAAGCCGTATGCAGAACACAAATTTTAACTAAGAGACTTACACATGTACTTGCATTACAACATTTGGAGGAAACTGATCTACGAAAGAGGCTAATTTTATGGTTGGTGTTAAGCTCGTTCAACAAGAAGAAAGTTGTGCTTCTTAGTAAGTGCAATTAAATTTGTTCAAGCGTGGCCCATGGTATTAGGTGGTGGTTGGGAATGACTTTTGATGAAACATTGAAACAATTACATTTGAAAAACTTCTAGTAGTATTAACCCTTTTGATGAAACATTGAAATTACAAACACTGCAATGTTTCTACTGATGGGAGACTAAAAACTTTTGATCTTACGTATCTGCTTGTAGTGAATTTGTAGCTTTGTGCTGTTTTAAATTTGATGGTTAATGTAGTTTGCCTAAATGAATTAGGAGTTTCAAATGTGAGACTTAGTGGACTTGTCTTATACTTTGTGGTTCAATATTGAATCTTGTCTGTTATCTATGTCAAAATTGAATCACAAATGGGATGATAGCAGACAATATTCAATGTTGAATAACAAAATATAAAACAAGTTTGCTATAGTCTCACATTTGAAACTCTGAATTCAGTTAGGCAAATTTGTTACCATCCAACAATGAATAACAATTAGTGTCCGGCAACATATACCCAGATTAGCACACCATGAAGCCCAAAGTCGCCACACCCAAAGTGTTGATGAGGTTGATCTAAAAGCAGAGGAAAATGAAGGGGAAAATGGGAGAGGGAGGGAAGGAGAAAGGATCGGAGAAAAGGATGAAAGAGTGGAGATAAAGAGAAAGGGAGAGAGGGGGGGGGGGGGGGGGGGAGGCACTACGCCACCAAGGGGGAAACCTAGCGGTATCTTCAAGCGGAGAGAGAGAGAGAGAGAGAGAGAGAGGGGAGGGGGATTTTTTTTCTTTATCTTTATATCAGAGAGAGAGAGAGCGTGGGGGGGGGGGGGGGGGGGAGGGGGATTTTTTTTTCTTTATCTTTATATCAAACCATTTGTTTTAATTTAGCTCTTAACATATTTATCAAAAAAATATTTGGGTTAAAATTCATTCAGTTTTCAGTACTTAATTTTTTAACTTCCAGCTTTGTTTTTTTCTTATGGGGCTAAGATTTTTGTTTGAAATATTGCAGCTTGACCTCTCGATACAAGGCCTTTTTCCTTCAGAGTGCAAATGCATGATTATTTCATGAGTAGGTTTTCATAGTTACAAGAATATGTGACTGGTTTTTGAGATATTTTTCCCTCGGTTGATTAATATTGGACAATTAATCATTTGTACATGGTGTTTATATTTGATTATTTATATAACATGATATTATATGTGTGGACGAACTACACGTGGTATGAATCATATCTGACGTCTATGATAACTGCCTCATAGGGTGACAAATTAGACAATCCTAAATTTGGCTACCATTAAAAAATTGACACATCTATAAAAACGTAGGTTTCAAAACTAGGTAGATGATTTTCTGAACTAGTCAGTCTATAACTAAGTATTGGAATGGTTCACTTATTGTCATATTAATCCAATTTGTCACATCCATGTTTTCTTTGTTTACTAGCTAAGCATTGTCCTGGAAAAAGAAAACAAGAAAATGAGGGTAATATGCAATTAGATGTGACATAAATTCAAATCATGTGTTTTTAGTATCATCAAAAAACCAAATTATATAAATCCTTACGTTTTGTCTATATCAACTCTGAAATATCTTCACCTCGTTCTTTATATACATATACTAGCGGATACCCGTGCCTAAAGGCACATCCTAACGAAATAAATTGTCTGCTTTACTCATCAAATATAACCTACTTACTCTTTGCCTCACTTTAAAAAGCTCATGCCAAGGCAGAGAAAAGAAATAATTTAGAGGTTAATTATCAACCCTAATGAAATAATATCAACTTAAAATGAAAAAAATCAAAAGGTAATAAATTGAAAAGGAAAGTGTACATTAGCAACAAGTCAAAATATAACTTGAGGAAACATTCTCTTAATTGGATGGCTACGATCTTAGTTTAAAAGCGATCAACGGCTATAGAAGTGCTCATGTTTTTATGTGTAGACAAAAACTGCTCTGTTTTATAATTGTGGGCACATGCCCCTAAAATCTGGTTTTAAAATTGGGTGCACCCTTTTTGTAAAGCGCGGTGAAACGTTTCGATTCAGAGTCGTCACTCGGGTTTTGTGGTAAACCACCCAAGGAACCGAACTTGAAACGTTTGCTACGTTTTTTATTGGGAAAGGTTTTGTAGACTGGTCCGTCGTCACATTTGATATCTGAGGTTCGGGAGCCAGGTTACGAGAGGGGAAGGGTTTTAAGGCACCCCTTTCGCCCAATCCGGAGATCGGTCTCTACTCGAACATTTTGTAAAACATTTGTGCTTTTTTCTCATTAATCATTTTTTAGCCAATTAAGGCAGGAAAACAGTTAGAGGGGATTAAAACTATAGCAGACTGGCAGGATGTGATAAAATGGCATGCTCGCTTTATTGAAACAATTAACATAGGATGAAAACAGACTCCTGTGCGAGTTTTAAACAAATTGGAAGACATAGTTCTAGAGAGACGTGAACAAGAAGAAACCAACATGAACTGATCAAGTCACTGCATGTTGATTCCACCTGCGTACGCCACTCATGAACTTGCGTACGCTAGTAAGCCTAAATCCACAGTTCTTATTTTCAATCCTCTGTTCTTTGGAAATGACCAGTTCACACACAGGGCAAACTAAGTAGTTTATATATAGTTCTAAGTAGTTTGAATGAGCTCATAGGCCAACAAAAGAATAGAATACCCCATTAACAGGGATGAAACAGAGGCCAAGGCCTAGTTGCCATACAAGGGCCACCCACTGGACTGGGCTTGACTGGCATACGCGGGTAGGATACTACCGTATGCCTGTTCTAACTTCTTGTCTAGTGCTTGGTTTTGCACTTTCTGGGTTCTGAGACATGTTCAAATAGATCCCAAAGGCATTCCATAGCAGCAGATATTAATATTGAAACATAAAACTAACAGTTTTATCAAAAGAAAGCAATAAACTGGTTCTTAACACACTCACAGTAATGACTATGGAAAGAAAGACAAAAAATAGCTAGACACTGATCCCCACGCAAGTACTGCATGTACAACCATGACTGGCGTACGCGTACATGAGACCGGCGTGTGCCAGTTCTAGCCACCACGGCTTTGAAGCCTCGACCCTGCCAGCCCCCCTCCAGGGGTGGACCTACTCAATGGCAAGAGGGGTCAGGTGACCCCGCTGGGTTGGAAATTATGCTCGGATAGCTATATGTAGTTCGGATATTTTGGTAATTTTGCCCCAAGAGAAGTCATACTTTGCCCAAGTTTCTCAAAAATATTACAGTCTTTGCCCCAATATATGGTTGTCCCATAAAACTTGAGAATGATTAACTTCTAATCCACTTCCGAGTACAAACTCACCCACACTTTGTACTCTCTCTCATTTTGAGGAAGGCAAAGTAACACCATGATCATTATCTAGTAAAATTTAATTCCTGGGCTCCAATTTGGAAGCTATAAACTGGAAAAAAATAATTGAACAACAAATATAAACTTGAATTTTAGTGCGGGCAAATTTGACTATATATAGCTTTAGGAATTATATGTAGCTCAGCAAACTTGAATGATTTGTGGATTAACAAGTCAAACTAAATTTTACATAGGGTTATTTACCGAGACACCCCTCAACGTTTACCCGTTTTTTACGGGCAGTCATTCCACACTTCACCGGAGAAGATGACCGGAGTACGGCGCGTGAACAGTACGCACTGCGAGTAGATCTCACTCTCTCCGCACATGCCACCGTTGACCGGCGCGTGCTGTCTCCTCCAACCACCCCCGGCGACCTTCCGACCACCGTTGTGATCGTCTTGAAGAGGCGAACAAAGCCCAGTGCTTAATCCTCGTTTTCGAGCAACCACGGCCATGGGCTTTGCAAAATTGTACCTCGCCGCCACTCCACCGCTTTTGACTGGCGATTGCCACCACCTCCGAGCTCCTCCGGTGACTTTCCGACCACCGTTGTGATCAACTTGAGAAGGCGAACAAAGCCCAGTGTTGAATCCTCGTTTTCGAGCAACCACAGCCATGGGCTTTGCAAAACCGTACCTCGCTGCCACTTCGCAATGTCGTCTCAACCCCATTCTTGCCCCAGTCGAAACAGCAAAGAATTGAACACTTTTAAAAGCCCACGATTCTCCTCATCGACGACGATCCAACTCTGAAGTAGGCGATCATCCCATCTTCACGCCGTCTCAATTGTGGCCGAAACCCCGATGTTCGAGTTCTCAAATCGTGATGTGGATGTTGTGAAGCGCAACAACAAGGGTTTATCATGTGAGAGTTTGGGTAATTGGGTTGGATTGTTAACATTTTGAGTGTTAATATGAATGTCTTTTAGTTGTTTTGGATTATTTTTACTAGTGGTGTTAACGGTTCTAATGGTTTTTAGGTAGGGGGGGGGGGGGGGCGGAGGTCGAAGGCGGCAAGGGAGGGGGAGCGGAGGACAGCGAGGAGGCAGCGTGTGTGGTGGTTGACGAGGACGCCGAGGAAGGAGGAATTAAGGGGTAGGGAGGGGTGGTTCGGGGGGAGGAGGGTGGCGGTGGTCGGTCGTGGTCTGTGATCGGTGGTGGTTGGAAGGAAGGATTGAGGGAAGAGAGGAAACATGGTTGAGGGTAATATTGGAACATTTTATTACTTTTGAAATAATTTTAGTAAAAAAATTAACAGAACTGGACGGAACTCTAACGGAAGGGGTGTACGGGTAAAGTAGAGATAACGGAGGGGGTCTAGCCGTAGCGAATTTCGGGGGAGGGGGTGACCGTGAAAAACGGATAACGTTGGAGGGGTGTCTCGGTAAATAACCCTTTTACATATTAGATAAGTTTTTCTCCTAAGGCTCGATTGCATGCATGATGATTATAAGTATTTAAAAATATAATTAAAGTATTACTGAAATATCACTCTTTTGCATTTTGAAAAAGCAGTATTAAGCTCTCTTACTAATTTTATGTATAGGCATAGTATATGTAAGAGTTTGAAAAATTAGAAGCCCTCAAATTTTGATAAAATTGGGCTTCGAATGTGACTGCATTCTCAGTGTATCTCAGTGTATGCTTAAAAATGGCAGTGGTTCCATAATAAGTTCATAGAGTTGTTGAGATATATGCGTTATATTGTGAGCCATTTGTATTCTTTATGTTTAATTTAAAATTTGACCCCAGTGACCTAAAATCCTAGGTCCGCCCCTGCCCTCCTCTAGGATCAAAACAGAGAGTTGCCATAAATGTGATATACCTTTGATTTTTTAGTTTGGAAGGATGTTTGAGCATGAGTAGTGGCTTGGATGATGAATGGAAAATGTATATGGATGGATGAGTGTTGTGGTATATGGTGTTGATTGTTTATATCTTCCCTTAGCAAGGAAGAGATGAACAAGAGGCTTGGAGGGTTGTAAACTTGTAATTTGAGACTTAGCACTTGGTAACCATTTGCATGGGTGAAGAGGGGGGTATATATAGGAGTTGAAAGAGATGTAATCAACAGAAAGATGGCTAGTTAGCCTTGGCCAAGAAGTCTTCATGTATTAAGTGCACAAGACAAGGTGATGGGGGTTAGTTGTGAAAGAGGAGAACATCCCCTGCCCCGAGATTGCTTCTCAGACGAATAAACAGAGTCTGGGGTGGCCCAAAAGTCCTATGATCATGGCTGAATAAAGGTGATGGGTCTAGGTTTGACTAGCGTATGCTGGTGGTTGACCTGCATGTGCGGGTCCAAGCCTGGTCAACGGTCAAATTTGATTGATGACTGACACATGGCAGGTTTTGCTAAGGCTTTTTGGCTCAGGATTAAAGGGTTTTAAACACTCGAAGCTCAAATACACTAACATTCCCAGGGTGTTCTTGATCTTTTTCATCATCGAGGAATCAAATACCATGAAGCCCAAAATAGGGTGTCCACAATAATATAAATATAGATATTGTATATATGTGTGTCCAAGCCAGCTTAGCGTAACTCAAATAAATATGGGGGTCTAATTCCACCGTCAAATAGCATGAACCCTATTAAAATTGGGACAAAATCTCACCATATATAAAATACCCACATATGAACAATGGCGGATCCAAAAATTTCAGATAGAGGGTCACCTTTTGACATAAACTTAATAAAAATACTTACAATCTAATATAAAGAGAATATGCATTCAAAAAATATAATGAGAATAAAAAATGAATGTACTAAAATTTCTACATTTTCACTAAATCATTTATTATATTTTTATTTGCGTAATTGATAAAAATGTATGGTTTGGCTTTATGGTACTACAACTACCTAAGTCTAGCATATACCAGGTTCAATCCCTATTTGGAGCAAGTTTTGAAGAATTTTTTTTTTCCAAACATATAAGTCGGTTAGTTAGAAAAAATAATCAAAGAGCATTACCGTGTTTCAAACACACGACCTTACAACTTGATCTAGGCGTCCATCCTGCTCTATTTTGGATAGTCTAATATATAATATTTTATGTTTGGATTCACAAAAATAAAAATGCCAATAATTTCAAAAGGGCCATGTGGCTCTCTTATGCCTATATTGGATCTGCCACTGCATATGAAGCATGTGTTTTTTCATTTAAATTTATATTCGAGTTGGATTAAAGCCATTAAACGACTAGTGAACCACATTAAAGTCAAATGAAGAGTGTAAGTTGTCACTTGACACTGTTGATGAAATTAAAGTTACGAGGAGAGAGTAAAACTTTACTCAAACTAAAGGGACCAAAAGTGAAAGTTCTCTTTTGTCCGTCTTCCAAAACAGCCTCCAAAATCTTGTGCTCCCTGCTTGTGTCTAGGCCATAGGAAGGGAGTGATTATTCACAAGCAATGCTACATACCCCGAAAAGGTATCCCGAAAATATCTTGAAAATACCCAAAATGAAAAATCAGTGAGTGAATTTAAACCGTTGATTTCTCTTTTTGGAGTATTTTTGGGGCACCTTTTCTGGATACTTAGAATTATCGTTTTGAAACACCCATTATGTGATGGTCTAGAACATTTTATCACCACGCATTAGAGCAGTGTGACACGTGTTTAGAGTAGATCATACATCAATTTGAGTGAAGTATCAAATGATATTTTCGTACTTCAAGGGCACGAAGTAGTTTTTCCTAGGAGTGAGGGAGTATATTTCGTAAATAATATTTCATTTATGCTAAATTTCTTGTTAATTTTTTAGCGTATATATTTTTTGTAAATACTTTTTGACCTACATGGTCTTTTATAATCATAAAAACTTTGTTCAATATAAATCCTTGACATACATCAAATAAAATTCGTGTCACCGATAAAACATTTATCTATTTAAAATATAAAATATAAGTATTCCTTCTTAGAGCATCTTCAATTCTTACTCATTTTATTATTCATATTCAAAATTTGAGTAAAAAGCCTGAAAATTTATCTCCAATGCTATACTCATTTACCTACCCATTTTGAGTTTTACTCTTTTCCTCACCAAAATTTTGAGAGACCCATACTCATATCTATTTTTCTTGCATATTCTTTCATTCTTATTAATTACAAGTTTGTCACTTATTAATTATGAATGTGTCATTTAGTGATAAATTTGGATTAAAAAAAGGGTTTAGCACCGGAGATGTTTTACCCAAATCAAACTTTTGATCAAAATCTCTACCCAAAATTGGGTGAAGAAAATGGTCAGGGAGAGTGATGGTCTTAAGATGTCTGGAATGGTAAAAGTGGGCCACTATAAATTTGAGACAAGAGTAATGGCAATTTTTTTTTTGGTGATCTTGAGGTACGCTACATGGTGTTTAAATATTTTTATCCACTACACATTTTTGCGAAGTTCAGTACTAAATGTAACCCCACAAAATATGTGGTAGATAAAAACGTGAAAATATGATGTAAATCTAACAAAAATTTAGAAAAGACTTAACAAAATACACAAACAAAAAAAAAAAATCACAAAATTGGAGTTAGATAAGGGTGCGCGGCACAGCCGAAGACCACCAAATAATTACTCGGAGTAGTGCGGAATTTCCCCTTCGACGACGACGACGGAGCTGGGACGACGACACTTCATTGTAAAAAGAGAGAGTGAGTGTGTGAGTGACAGAAGTACGCCCAAACAAGAGAGAGAGAGAGAGAGAGAGAGAGAGAGAGAGAGAGAGAGAGACGACGCCAGTCACGACTCAACGTGTTTCTAAAGCCGTGTATCTTTCCACATATATCTAATACGCACACATCTACTCTCTCTGTCTCTCAGTCCTCTCTTATATTCTCTCTCTCTCCTCTCTCCTCTCTCCTCGCTCTCTCTCTCACTAAAACTAAAACCCTCTGCCGCAAGCCTCCTCCCCCTCCCTCTCTCTCTCTCTCTCTCTCTCTCTCATGCTCACAGAACGGCAACCTCCACCAACTCACCCACTCTCACTCTCATCTTCCACTAACCTCTTCTTCATCGTATCCGTTCCCTTCATTTTGAAACACCCTATAGATGCGTAACCGTCGTTGTCCTACTCTCTCTCCTTCGCCGTCTCTGCTTTCTCTCTCTACAGTCGCCTAGGGTTTTACCTCCGGTTCGTCCGTGAGTGCCTCGATGTCGTCGACCAAGGTCTGCTTCAACTCCAACTGTAAAGACGCGTTGGACCGGTCCAGGAAAGGCTGGCGGCGCCGGACCGGCGAGTTCGCCGACCTCTGCGATCGTTGCGCGTGAGCAATTTCTCACCTTTTTTTGTTTTTGTTTTTCCTTTGTTAAGTGCTGATTTCTGTTATTTGGAGACTTGTTGATTTGAATGGTTCAAGTGGCTTTTTAAATGAAGTGCCTGCTCTTCTTTATCCGGCGCACCTGAAAATAGTAGTGAAACAAACCAAACCAAACCCAGCCGATTCTTGTGTCCAATCAATTGGGGTCGGCCACATGAACCCTATTTTACCATTGAGCTCTGTCCAGGCCGACCCGTTCACTTAGATTTAGAAAGTCCAGTAGTGAAACAAACAACGTTAATATTTTTATTTATAGCTTTGTAGAGTACTTTCTTCATTTGCTTAATTTTGGTTGGTTATTGGAGGTTTTGTTACGTGCTTCTTCGGTGACTATCTCTGCGGTTGTTGACTGGTTCAGTGGTTCAGGCTCTGTATGTCTTTGCTGTAATTAGGTTTGATTTTCAGTGTTTGGGATTTGTGGAATGGTTTAAGTGACTTCTTTTTGATGTGGTACTGCCAAAGGAAAAAAAAGTTAGAACGGAGAAAGTGCTTGTTTTTGGGTTTATTTTTCTTTATTTTATCGATTTCATTGCTTAGAGGAGGTTGTGGGTTCGTCTGGAATATGGGGAAAGGAAGAGAAAAGAACGGGAAGTTGAGAAATTACCCCTTCCCTTGTTTGGTTTGGGGAATGGTTCAAGTGGTTTCTAGAAGCTGTTCAAAAAAAGTGTAACAAAGGAAGTGTCTTTAGGGCTTTGGCAAGGCTTTTATCTTAGTTTGCTTGATTTTGGTTGCTTAGCGGAGGTTTAATTACATCAATGTTCTAAAAGTCGTTAGGCGCTAGTCGGGTGGTCGGCCACCTTCGAGCGATTAACCGGTGCATATTAATTAGTAATCGGCGATTAATCGTTAGTCGGACCTAATTGGATAGGCCCCGGCAGCGATTAATTGGGGATCAATTGCCGATTAATTCCTTGTTTTAGAACACTTAATTATGTGGTAATGGACTAAGTTGTGGTGCAAGATGAGACCTTTTTTAAGGACTTGATGCTGAATGGTGATATTATTGTTATATTTGCTTGATGAAATTGGAAGTTTGTGGGATGCATTTGCTATAGTAGTAGAGTGTTATTTTTGTCATATTGAACTGCTTTTTAAGAAGGGGTTGCGAAGCACGAGTTTCAACTTTTGCCCGATTCCACGTGAGAAATTGCACATTGCGGTAGGGGCTGCAGCAAGGTTGGGTTAATGAAAGACATGGTAGACCTATTTTTTTTGCTAAGTGAAAAATCGTAAGCGCCAAAATGTGCATAGTCTTGTACGCAGGGAGGATAAAACGAAAAGAGCAACCAAAAGAAGATCCAAAAAAACACTCTACTTATCTACCAGGATATGCAAGTCCCGTAAGATCAATTACCTGGATGTTCTACAATTCGCAAAAATTGACAAAAGCATCCAACAAAAAGTGAAATGCCCTCTCTAAACCACAAGAACAAGGTAGAAAGGACCATTCTTTTAAAGACTAAAGACTGAAACAGTACTTTCAAATTACAAAACGTTCTAAAGATCTATTTCTCTCTCCATACGCTACAGTACTACATTTAATCTAATGAGGCACCGCAGCCTATACATTGCGATCACCTCTTTTAGGGCACTAGGGCAACACGCAAAATAGGCCCTGCATGGAGCTCGGCATGACCCATGAAACATCGATGTCTGTGGAAAACAGGTCCCAAAGCTCAGAAGCTACCGGAGAATCGGATAAATGATGAGTAATGGAGAGTGTCTTGCTAAGTGTCATTTGCAGTTGTTTGTTTGCCAGCAACACTGTGTATGATGCCGTCTTCTTGGCACTGGATATGTTTTCCTCACCCATCCCCCAAAAAAGGAAAAGAAAAACAAGAATAACGAGAGAGAGAGAGAGAGAGAGAGAGAGAGAGAGAGAGAGAGAGAGAGAGAGAGAGAGAGAGAGAGTTTCACTAGCTATTGCAATGAAGCCAGAAGCTCGGGAGTGGGGTTTATTGGGACAAAAATCTTTAAGCATTTATCTTCATTGATATTGCTGTTTGTAGACCTACTTGTATTGAATTGGTTTCTTAAAATAGGAAGCAAAAGCAAGCCAATTAGAAGTACAGATGGCTAAATTTAGTGGGTTTGTAGCCAACCAATTGAAACTTAAAAGCTCGGTTGGATTCGTTAGTCTGTCTCGTTATATGGCAATGGAAAAGATGGCAGCTGAATTGAAGTTGTTAGCGTTCCTTGATCTCATAAAACTAGTTGTAGGTGTGTTTGTGCCTCCCAAGTCCCAACACTGGAGGAGTCCTATATCGAGGAAAGTTGAATGTGAATAAAATTTTGAACAGATCCATGCTCGCACATTATTTAGTTTGCTATTGACCACGGATTGTTGCTGATGCTGAATGCTATAATTTACTTAGGTGCATACAGCCAATTATGCTTGCAAGTTGCATCCATATCAAAACAAACCAATCCCTTGACATTATGATCCATACACCATTTTCTTTACAGATTGGTGATATTTTTAAGGCCACTCTAGATTGTATGCTACATGGATCCATTTTATATTCAGTTATTTTGAGATGTTGAACACAGTTCACTGAAAACTCATCAGTGACATAGAGCTGGAGATAAAGCATAATTAGGTTGCATGCATCCATTTCGAAACAATCCTCGCTTGACATAATGATCCATACTTCATTATCTTTACTGATTGGTGATATTTCCATGGTCACTTGTATTGTAAATTATGCGGATCCAGTTTCTGTTCAGTTACTTTTGAGATGTTGAACACAGTTTTTTGTGTCCACAGTTCTGCTTATGAGGAGGGAAAGTTCTGTGAGACTTTCCACTCGAATGCTTCTGGTTGGAGGTGTTGCGAGTCTTGTGGGAAGGTGAGTGAAATATTTAGTTCTTGTTGGGCCTGTTTTGCAGAATTCTAGACCTTCTTCTGTTGAAGTCAATGGTGCTGACATGAGATAAACTGTACTTTGTCTCTGAGACCTTTTTTTTTTTTTCTGAATCTTTTTGTAATTTATTATCCAGATGTTCTGATGAATAGTTCATCTTTGCAGAAAATTCATTGCGGATGTATAGTGTCATTTCATATGTTTGTACTGTTGGATGCTGGAGGTATTGAGTGCATAACCTGTGCAAGGAAAAGTTTTATTTTGGTGAGCTGTTTACATTATTGTTATGGTTCATCTGCTTTGGGAACCACTAGATTGTTACTTGTAATCTATTATTGATGAACTCCTTGCAAACTTGAATTGTTTAATGCTGATTCTCGACTTGGGTTGAGTTTTTTTTTTTTTTTGAACTGCTACTTGGGTTGAGCTGGGTTGACATTCTGCAAATAAACTGAGGTGGTCATATGATTCGCTCGAATTGGGGATGGGTCCATGATCCAATCTGGTTTAAGATAGCCTAGCCTAACTAACATTGATCAATCCTGATCCCTACTCAAAACATCTCTTTGACCTGAGTTTTACCTGACCAGATGAATCTGTGTTGTGAACAGATCAGTTTGTTTCTGTTAGTTTACAATTCATGTAGCAAGATAAACTTGGCGTGCTCCATGTGCCATACCCATTTAGGTATTTGCACTTCTTGTAGTAGCACACTAGTTTGGTCTAATTGTATTGCGAGATATCTTCTGTCTTAATACTTCATAACGAATGCCTTTCCCCTATTGTAGCACCTGCTTCTACTGTATCTTGTAGTATATCTGCCTCCTAGTTTTGTGTGAACGTTCATCTTTGGTACATGGCATTATTGCATGTTTCAGACGCCAAATCCTGCATGGCCGCCGCCATCTCTCTTCCTTCCTGTACTGCCTGAAAGAAATAAAGACTTCTCTTCCAAAAACTGGAATCAGATAGCTGGCTCAGGTCCGATGCCATGGCGGCAAGCACCCAGTTTGTTCAGTTCTTCATCTGCTCAGTTGGAATTGCAACCAAGGATCCCTTTTGAAGTTGATACACGAAGTGGCAGTGATAGACTTTTTAGCATTGAACGCCTATCTACCGCCTCTTTGGAAAGGAAGACAGCAGACAAGCTATCTGAACGGTTAATGAATGGTAGCCTGAAGCTCGGCGCATCTGATGTACTAGAAAATGGGAATGCAGGTACCTTTTCCTACGTACACATGATCCAACTAATAAAGAAAAGTCCAGGATGTGCTATGTCCAGTCGATTACTTGCTTTGTCCCTCCAGCCTGCTACATTCTATTGAGCATATTCCAACATTTACTTTGAGTTCTTGATTATCTTGATGTGACCATTGTGATGCAGGAATCAACTGGGCGGAACAAGCTAATGTACGTGTAAATGTTCCCCAGAAATCATCCTTTTCAAAAAATGACACTTCTACTTCGCACTTTAGTTTGGCTGTATCGTCTCTATCCCCAAATGATGGGAATGATCAAACAAAGGTTCCTGGCACTGCTGCTCCAAGACCAACTCCTACACCTGTAATTGGGAAAATTGGAGCCGGATTGTCTGGTGAGGCCCAGATACGAAATGGAAGGCCTAGGGGAGAAGCCCGACCACGAACTCAGTTACTTCCTCGGTACTGGCCGAGGATAACTGATCAAGAGCTGCAGAAAATCTCTGGAGAGTATCCTAATGTTGGACATGTTTCTATGTTATGTTATCCAAATCATATGGTAATATGGTATGTAGTTATAGTAGTAGAAGTAGGCTCTTCTGAATTCATGATTTCCGATATGCCCTTTAATTATTTAACATTTGAATTTTGGTTTCCAAAAAAGATGCTACATTTATAACTTATGTTTGACGTTTCCTTGTACATGTAAATTTGTCCAATTTGCAAGTGAGCAGTTTATCACCTTATTACCTTAACCACATATAAGTTCAAACTCTGTATTTACTCCTTTATTTGAGAAGATGCTAAGTGCCAGTGATGCGGGGAGGATAGGGCGCTTAGTGCTTCCCAAAAAATGTGCAGAGGTGAGTCTTTATGCTTGGTTTCCATCTTTAACCTTCCACTTCGTCTATCCTTTTAAATTTGCAAGTTCCCGGTGACATTAAGTGATAACAGTGATTGCATGTGTACTGTATACCAAAGGCTTGTTGAGTTGAGTTTTGTATTTTTTCTGTACAGTAAACCTGCGCTTGAAAAGTTGTCTAGTACCTGATTAAAAAAGGATTTGGAATCCTGAAAATATTGAGTTCACACTGTATCCAAATAAAACGGAAATAGTACATGCACACTGTATCTAAATGGCGTGTACATAAATGAATTACATTTAAGTGGAAAACATAACCTTGATTTCTTTGGTAACTATTTAATGATGACTTTGTAAGAACCCAAGTAGCTAAAAGCCTGACAGCTGTAGTATTCAAAGCTAGCTTCTCTGAGTAATTCATCTGATATTGTGCTGATACATTAATTGTGCGTTGTCAATGTGAGACAGACCTACTTTCCGCCAATTTCCTCACCAGAAGGTTTACCCCTCAAAGTCCAGGATTCAAAGGGGAAGGAGTGGATCTTTCAATTTAGATTTTGGCCAAACAATAACAGCAGAATGTATGTTCTAGAGGGGGTTACTCCTTGTATACAATCAATGCAATTGCAAGCTGGTGACATAGGTAACTTTCCCCTACATTACTAGACCGAAATTCCTTTGTGCCTTTGAGTTATTTGAATGGTGCCTGACTGCCAGGAGATACTCATGGTTTAGATGCTCTTGGTTGAGATGGGGTTTGTGACATAATAAGTGTAATGTTCCAGTTGGCCAGATACCTCGCTTGGAGGCTTACTGTGCTCCCTTAGTTATTCCTTCTTTTCCATCATATGGACAATTTCTTTGCATGGTTTTCCTTTTACTTGCATTTCTTTCCTTTCTTCCTTGACTATAGAGGGAGACTCAAACTTGAGCCTATTTGTTCAGGGAGGGTGACCTAAGCCTTTGGGATGTTTCCGCTAAGGGACATTTGGTCTTAATACGTTTTTTAATACTTAATTTTTCATCAATTGAGCTTTTCATATTCACCAGCCATAATAGTGACTTTTATTCTTCTCCATTTTGATAATCTTCTAAGTTTCTGCAGTTCAATATTTTTTTTTTGATTATCTTCCAATTTTTGTTTCTCCGCCGCTTTTTTGTGTCCTCTCTCCTCTGTGCCCGTGAAATTATTTGATTGTTTCGTATAACGAGTTCTTTTGTTTTGGTGCTGAGGTTTGATGTTGTTTCTTCAGTAACATTTAGTCGGATAGATCCAGAAGGGAAGCTAGTCATGGGATTCAGAAAGGCCTCGACTGCTCCAACATCTGATCAGGTTTGTCTTTCAAAATAAAGCAGTGCTTTTTGTTTTTTTAGACAAGAAAACCAGCCATGGTCTTTAGAACCGACCACATGGTAGAGATTCGACTCTGGGTCCCAAGTGTGCATGCAGTATATTCCCTTTTCTTGGTATCAGTTTTGCACTTGGAGAATGCTAGAGAGTTGACAGGCTTGTTTATTGTTTGCTAGGCATGGTTTGTTTCTATCACTTGTCATAATTCATTATGCATCTAACATTGTTAGATTCCCTTAAACTTCAGCAAAGGCTTGGAATTCCTTTTGTGTCCGCGCGATGCTGTCAATATTTTGCTACTTTTTATTTGTAATAATAGAAGGGATAGCACACGCTATACAAATTGTTTAGTCCAATCTGATTCTAGAGGGAGCAGCACACACCATACGTTGGTGGAAATTGTAGTTTGTTTGGACTGTTTGATTAGATATATTTGCTACAGTCTTAAAGTGTTACGTTTAACTGTTAAGAATGAAGTAGTTAGTCTTTTAGTAGAGTATAAAACCACTTGTGAAGTAAAACTGAAGTTATGGGTGGGTGGGTTGGGACTGGATTCATTGTTACGTTATAGAAGTTTCACCCCAAAATTATCTTTTAAAGTGCTGCACATTCACTCCATTCCTATCTACATACAGGGCAATGAAGCTTTCAATGCTAGATCTGGAGATGCTAGTACGAAGAAAACAAAAGCTGGTGAAGTCTTTTCAACTCCTCATCAATTGAAAGGTCGCTTAGTATCACCTGGCATTTTGCCAATCAACCAGGCTAATTCAGCTGATCAAACAAGTCCATGGCCCAAAGATGATATATCTCGGTGCTTAACCAAGGAAGTAGTCGGAGCTAAAAGGAAGAATAGCACCTTGGGTTCAAAGAGTAAACGCCCAAGAGTCGAAACTGAGGAATTGATAGAGCTCAAACTAACGTGGGAACTAGCTCAGGGACTATTCCGACCGCCACCAAACAATGTCTCAAGTGTTGTGGTGATTGAAGGATTTGAATTTGAAGAATACGAGGTATTACACTTTTTTCTCAGTGCATGTTTGACTTGGTCTCTAGGGTTAATGCTTAATTACAACAGTATAATAGTCTAAAGTCCAAATGAAACAACCCCATAGGGGCTTTAGTCCAGCCTAAGTTTTTGTGATGTGTAGAGTTCATTAATAAAAATATTTTTAGAGTTTAGAGTCCGTGAAAAGACAAAATTGCCTTTAATGAGACAAGGGCTTTGTTTGGCTAACACAGAAACTGTCTTTTTTCATTTAAATTGTCTTAAATGAGACAAGGGCCTTGTTTGGCTGACAAAAAATGTCTCTTTTCGTGATTTTCGATCTTGTTGCACTTTCATAGGGTACCCTAGGGTTTTAGGGTTCACTTTCCTATTATAGGGTTTTAGCGGTTTAGGCACTTTCACAGGGTACCTTAGGGTTTTAGGCACTTTCATATATAAGGCACCCTAAGGTTTTAGGCACTTTCATAGGGTATCCTAGGATTTTAGGCACTTTCAATGCCCGTCAACCTTGGGAGGGTTTCTTTTGTAAATCCTGGGCAGAATGTCCTTTTAGACTTTCTGGGAAAATATTTATGTCATTATAGCAATAACCCTTATAGTATATCCTTCTACTCAATTTACCCTAATTACAATTCCCGACTTCTTGATACAGTAAGAGTGTAGTCTAATTTTGAAGTAAATAAGTGTCCCATTACGGGATTCAATAATACATCCATAAACACGTTCAAATGTGCTTTATCAATCAAGTTAACAAAGGGAACATGCCACGGATGTATCCTTGCATCTAATGATGAGATTTTGGAACGTAGAGGCATGTTCGATGGATGATAGTTATTATGGGGACAAAGCAGACCAAACGTAAATCCAGGTGTTTGATTGTCATATGTGACTTATGTAGCACGCACACGAATACGAATATGAACATGGACATGGGACACAGGAATTCTAGAAAGATGTGGACAGACATGGAGAAAGAAAATTAGTACAAACACATATATACATAGTATCTTTCATACTGATGGATATATATTGATGAAACTTGAGAGATGGTGGAGGAGTGTGGTGGTTGCAAAGTATGGTAGTGGGTGGGGAGGGTGGTCCAGGTAATTTGAGGTTGCCTTATGGGGTGGCACTTGGAGGGGTATCATGAATGGATGGGAAGGTTTCGCTAATAATACTCACATGTCGGTTGGTGACGGTAGAAGGGTAAAGTTTTGGGGCCATGTGTAGTGTGAGGATGTGACTTTGCGGGAGCCTTCTCCGAACATCTATCTTTTGGCTTGTGATAGGGATGCGACAGTCTCAGATTATCTTCTACTGCATGAGGGGGCATTGGTCTTGGGACATTCGGTTATGAAGGCATGTTCGTGATGGGGAGGAAGAGTTGATGACTTTTTTTTCTAGAGTGTATGATATGCAAGGGATAGGAGTAGGGGGTGATGAGATGCGTCGGAATTTGTCAAAATTAGGATCTTTCAGGCCAAATCTTATTACCAAGCGTTATGTGGGAGTGAAACTGTATCCTTCCTTGGCATGCAATTTGGAGAACAGCGGCACCGTTGAAAGCGAGTTTTTTTTGTTTGGTGTGCGGCGCAATGGAAGATTCTTACCATTGACAACCTGATCCGAAGGTGGAGAATCATTGTTAATTGGTGTTGTATGTGCAAGGGAGATGCGGAGACGGTGGATCATCTTTTAATCCGTTGTCCTTTGGCTTGGGAGCTTTGGTCTGTGGTGTTCTGCAGGTTCGGTTTACAATGGGTTGTGTCAAGGAGTGTTATGGAACTCTTAATCACTGTGATGAAGGGATGCTAGAGTGGGAAAAAGAAGGAAGCATGTTTGGGCCATGATTCCGCTTTGTTTGGTGTGGACTATCTGGTTTGAGAGAAATGCGAGATGCTTTGAACTTTGAAGTAGTAGAAAAGCCTTATTTAAAATCAAAAGCTTTGTGGTTAGTAGTTTGTATAGTTGGGACAAGGGAGAATGCAATCCTTCTCTTGATCAATTTCTAGATTGGTCTGAATTGTTTATCTCACATAGTGGTGTATATAGACCTTTTTGTCTATAGCCTTTTTTGTATACGGGCGGCATCTCCTTAATGCCTTATTTCTAATATAATTTATTTACTTATAAAAAAAATATTGATGAAACTCAAGATATGTATGTACTGATATAGTTATGCATAGTATTTATATGTCCATGCCTGCTGCTTTAGTAGTGCTGCATCATACATACGTATATAGTGATGCCCCCCACCACCACCCATGCGAGCACAAATATACATTTTCCATGCTTGCAGAGATAGATGTAAAATACATATGTATGTATTTCATGGGTGGAGAGGCTGGGCTTCTATGGAGTGTTTCTTTTATCTTTTGGGAAAATGGGTCTTTAACCCAAACCATTGAAGTGATATTATATTTGTTACAACCTAAGAAACAAGGATATGGACGCATGGACACATTATTCCTCTGAAAATTAGGACACAGACATGTTGGGGACACATCAAATGTAAAGTGTATCTGTATTATAGAGGTCAATGAATTCATATAAATGTTGGAGACATTTTAACATGTCCTTAGTATGTTCCAGGAGTGTTCCCAACGTACCCTGGGGTATCAACAATGTGCCTAAGGGTGTGTTCCACTTACTAAAATAAGTACTTATTTTTTGAATTAAAGGTAATGTATTGCGAGAGGATGACGTAAAGTGGGAAATAAGGACTTAACAAATAAGAACCTTAGTGGAATGAGACCTAAGTAAAAGAAACATAATAAAAACATTGGACAAGTATTAGGCATGTTCAATACATGTCCGGAGAGTGTCGTGTCTGTGACCGTGACCGACATGTGTCGAACATTGATACGTGAGGCATGTAGATGTGTTTGTGCTTCTTAGGTTACATCCCCTTTGGCTGGTAAGAAAGGGTGAGATAGAAAGGGGAGCCCTTTCTATCTAAATCTCACCTTTTTTATGAGATTGGGTGAGAAACGGAAAGAGCCTATCAAAAAATTTTATTTGTCTTTTTCTCTCCATTTCTCACCAAAATCCTCGATCCAAATGACTTATTGGCTAGATACCATAACCCTTTCTTTTCTTTTCTTATGAAATCATTCAAAAGGGTTGTTAGAACCAATAACCTTGTTTCGTTTTGATATAAATGTTATGGATCATTTGTTTACCCTTTCACCTGCTGGCCAGGGTCGCATGTGTAGGGGAGTGTTAGAGTTTGTTCCATGTTAGTTAATTATATCCTCCATAAATAGTATATGAGCTTGGGTGGCCTCTCTACTTATTGCCAATTGGTTTTGAATTAGATGTTTTAACAAAATGATGTAAAACAATTAACAAAACCTAGGTCTCCCTGTACCCAAGGGTGCACAAACCTTAGGTATCCCTGTACCCAAGGGTGAATTGGAATCCCCGTACCAACTCAAGAAGCAATATTTTTATAGATTTAGACAATAATCCAAATAACAAATGAGAGCCCCAATAAATAGGCTTCCCCAAAGAGATAACAACTAACTAAGATAAACATCACCTAACAAGAAGGATAATCAATCTAAAGTTCTAATGAGATAAAACTCAAAAAGAGTAATCAATCTAGATGAATATTGAATAAACAAATCTAATAAAATCTAGATCGGCCCACAAATATCATCCTCCAACCATAAGGACACTGGTTGGGCTATCTTCTGACTCTGGCGCTCGTAGAGTTGCAAGAATCGGCTCGGGCCCTGGTGTCCTCACCAACTCTCCTGGGTGAGCAAAAATCGACTCCGTCAAGTCAGGGGAATGCTGCTCTGGTAAAATTCAAGTAAATCAGGAGCAAGTTGCTGTAACTCATCTCATGTCATCCATGTGGAATCCGATGCACGGTGGCCACCCCAATGAACTAGGAGCTGTGGGATGCCTCCGTTCCTGGTGGACACAATATGATCATCTAAAATAGCCTCAACGTAATCTTTTTGTGCTGGTTGGACAGGCAAGGGAGTAGGGTAGAGAAATGGAAGGTCATTAGGTGGGTCGGAAGGGTCGACAAACGGGTCAGATGGGATAAACCCGGGATTGTGATAAGCACTCAAGCCTGCAACATTAAAAGTGGAGCTAATACCATACTCGGGTGGAAGATTGAGCATACAGCCATACACGCATTTGGGCCAACTTGTTTTAAGACTTTGAAAGTGCCTGCACTACGAGACTGTAATTTTTGAACAACGCCAAGCTACCATACTCGCTTTTTTTAACTCTTCTTTTTTTGTACGAAACAAATAAATAAACAGAAGAAATAGAGCAAACTAGCTCTTTGCTTATTCATAGAAATAAATGGACATAATGAAACAAAATCTAAAGCTTGGAACCTGGAATGGGGGTCGATGATGCAACTTGATTTCTTTGCCGCCCTTGAATCCATGGTTGCAGAGCTAAGGGTGTCTTCGAACCCCCTTGCCAATTCAAGAAGCAATATTTTTATTCATTCAAACAAATCAAACAGTAATCCAAGGTGACTTGGAATCCCCATGCCAACTCAAGAAGCATTATTTTTATTCATTCAAATAATTCAAACAGTAATCCAAATAACAAATGAGAGCCTCAGTAAATAGGCCTCCCCAAAGAGATGAGAACTAAGTAAGATGAACATCACCTAACAATACTGTTTGAACATCACCTAATCAAGCTAAAGTCCTAACAAGATAAAACTCTAAAAGAACAATCAATCTAGATAAATACTATTGAATATACAAATCTAATAAAATATAGATGGGCCTGCAAATATCATCCTCCAACCATGAGGACATTGGTTGGGCTATCTTCCGATGCTGGCGCTCGTAGGCTTGCGAGAATCGAGATCGGGCACGTGCGTCTGCTCCACAATATTTCAGTGTTGTCAAAATCGTACGCTACGCGATACGTATCGTACGCTACGCGATACGTATCGTACGCTACGCGATACGTATCGTACGCTACGCGATACGTATCGTACGCTACGATATCGTATCGTATGTAAATATATACGTATCGACCGTCGAACCGTATTTGAACAGAAATCGTAGGACACACTTGGCGTATCGTACGAGTCGACGCGTATCGTGATACGAGGTAGTATCGTCCGATTTTCGAACACAGTAAAAACTTACCTTTTCAAACCCCCGATTCAACTTCAACCTCATACGGGCCATACCCTTACTCTTTTACCCACCGAGATACACCACGGACGACTCCTAAGCCCTAGCCGACTCCACTCTCCGACGAGTCTCTGATGCAATCGACGGTGAAAAGATTCCTCTCTCCGACTGCTACTCTTCGATCTCTCTCCAATCTCTGAAGCTGTGCTCTTTTCGTTGACTGAGAGGTATGATTTTCTTTGGTCCGATCTCTGAAACTGTGCTCCTTTCATAAATTTGATCCTCTTGGAGACTTTGAGAGATTTTGTGCTCTGTTTTCTTTATTTTTGAGCAAGTCGGTGCTCTACTGCTCTGTTTTTGTTGTTTTCTTTAGTTGTGTATGTATAACATATATATATATGGACAGTAGCAGCAGACAGCAGACAGCACCGACCCTTTATAACTTTTTATATATATATATATATATATATATATATATAGAGAGAGAGAGAGAGAGAGAGAGAGAGAGAGAGAGAGAGAGAAAATACAGTAAAAGCCCACTGAAGTGGCCAAGTGGGTTTTATGTTTGACTGATTGACTTTTAAGTTTTAAGCTTTTAAGTTAGCATATTAGTAGTAAATGATTATAAACCATGCAATTAAGGTGGATTGAGGACGTAAGTCTCTAATACTTGATCTTTTGGTACACCTCATTCTTTTGGAACACTTTAGATGGCCTAAGATGTGTTATTTTGCATCCTAAATGCTTTTCTTTTTCTTATGTCCTATCAATTTGTAGTTTATTGCAATGTATTTATGATTAATTAGTGTAAATTAACTTTTGTTACCGTATCTTACGATACTCGATACGTATCCCGATACGATACGGAAAATCATAAAAACGATACACGATACGTATCCCGATTTGAAAACCTTGCAATATTTATCCCTCAAGTTACAGATACAACCCCGTCACGCCCGTCCACAACACGCCCCCCACCCCCCCCCCCCCCCCCCCCCCCCCCCCCCCCAATGTCCTCGACGTGTCCCACTGTGGAAAATAAATTAAATGTTATGGGCATGCCAACCATACGTTTTCCTGCATGTCCATTTCCCCGCGCGTGTCGTACAAGGGTACGGCAAACTCTTAGGAGTGTTGGTGCTTCAAAGTAAGTGGCAATGTCGTCTTTGATTTGTTATGTCATGTGTGCACTTCTTTCAACGTGAGATGCTGCCTCAAACTCATTAACTCCTTTGGTTCTAAAATCAGCATGCGAGGCTGTTGTTATCTGCATGTAGTTTCTTAGAAATGATTTTCTACTAGTTGTGACTTAATTTAAAGCTTCTGGTGAATATTTTCATGTGTGTTTGTAGTGATATTTAAGCTAGCAGGGTTCTGACTTGATTCACTTTGCAGGATGCACCAATTATTGGGAGGCCTACAATTTTTGCAACAGATACTTCAGGGTAAATCACTTGAATCGTCAAACTTGTACTAATATGGGATTTTGACAACAGTTTCTGATCCTAATCCATCGAGTTCTATCTGTGGTGAGGGAGTGTTTTCGACAGGATTCGTCCCAAGACTAAAACAAGTAAAATAACCTTGTGCTATATGGGTCTTACAAGTAAAGCTATGGCAATAACTACTTATCTATTTTCCGGCGTCTTTTCGATTTTGTATGAATTTTAAGGAATTGATATCTTTGGATTGAACACCCCTCACCTTTGCCAAATCCTGGGATTTATCGTGGATTTCATCAATTAAAGAATGCATTCTGCAAGTTTCTGCAACGTTTATTTCATCCGTATTTGGTCTTTGTATGGGAAAAAAATACCAGAATGCTTTTTGTCTTGAAATTATCTTGTTTCATTTTGCCGTGATGTGTTGCCAGATGCCAAGGTCTTTCTTCAATTTTCTAAATTGATGTAATTATTCGATTTACATCTCTTTGTTCGACTAAATACCCATGCTGTTTCGCAAATATTCAGTGAAAAGATCCAATGGGCTCAATGTGAAAACTGTTTTAAGTGGCGCAAACTTCCTGCTGATGCTTTTCTTTCCTCAAGATGGACCTGCTCTGAAAACTCGTGGGATCCAGAAAGGTGAAATGGACATCCTTTTCTGTTTATGAAACCTGATTCTGTCAATATATCTTTTGGCCTATTTGTGGATTACCCCCAAAACAAGCAATGAATCCACTATATAATCCTCATCACCTTGAGGGAATGCATATTTGTGTACATTATACAAGTAGGTTTCCGAAATGCGTTTTATTGCAGCATCATGAATTTTTTTAGGTTGCTTGGCTATGTCGGTGTTCTGAGCTGTGTGGTTTGTATCAGGGGCTGTGATGCTTAGATCACTATATATATCCTGGTGGTTCGTTTTTTTTATTAGTTTCAAACTAGTTATGTTTAGGACTGACGCACAGTATTGAAGTTGTTAAAACAGTTGACTATCATTTTCTGTATCCTAAGGTCCTCGTTGCATTTTGATTTTTTAAATTTTTCTAGAGAGTTCTATAAAACCTTACTGAAAGTGTCTGGAAGCTTGCAACCTCAAAATGTATTCTAAAGTGGCTCAATCACTGTGGTAAAGCATGCTTCCGCATTGGTTTTTGGTTTTATTTGTTGTTCTTAAACTTAGCTTCTATTCATTAGCAAAACATAGCGCTTCCAGCAATCCGTGGTAGGCAGTTTTTTTCCTTTTTGGGCATTGCAACTCTATTTGCAACTGCCTATTTTTTCCGCGTTAAATTGCCACATTTCCAAGCTATCTTGATCAGCTGAGTTATGGTTAACATGGCTCTCACATCGTTTTTTGGTATTTGCCCTGGTTTGCATTATTCCTCCCATTAGTATTTCTTTTCTTTTTTTTGGTACATACATTCCTTTTTAAATTCCAAAATTGTATTGGGTTCAGCTTTTGCTTATCATCTACTCTTCTCGCAACGAGTGATATGGGTAGATGATCTTCAAAGTACGTCATGAGCACCTAAATTGGGAAGCTCTTGTTCAATCTTCCTCATTGGATTCGCTCTCTCTTCCCACATATACATGTCTTCAATTTTCCTCATTTTGGTGAGCAAAACCTTGCACTCTCCAGGCCCACGGTGGGAGTGGACTTATTTGGGAAATGATCGTCAGTTCATTTTTAAGCAAAATAAGAAGGGCGTCAATGTGTTCTCGTAATCATTATTTCCATCGAAAGTTCTCAAAGTATTACCAAATGAATGCTTCCTTAGGTCTCTCAGTGATATCTTCCCTCAACTTGAGTAATTTGAATGAAACAGAGAAAATCCGATGGTACCTCTTAAAACATTCGCAATTGAAGCTTGAGCACTGATGTCTTCGCCCCAATTCATAGTGGTCCTTTCTGCCACCCAAGTACTCCAATGGCACTTAAGGAACTATGTTAATATTTCCCATTTCTGCAACAGGTCTCCGTGCTCAGCAGCTCAAGAATTGACAGCAGAAGAGCTTGTATGTCTGCTGCCCACTAGCACTCAGGGTATGGAAACATGTATTTCTCTTTCTTTCTAAATGTATCCTAATTTCACTCAATAAATGATTCTTCAAGAGCCTGAGGAAAAAATGGATGGAGGGGAGAAAAAAAGTTCAATCTGATCGTTGGATCACGTCATTGTGCTAATGTGGTTTTACAAACCAATTGCAAACACTATCATGTGGAAAGTGAACTACTATGTAAATATAACCAATTGATCCCCTAATCCCGCGAAGCACAACATCTGCATAGTGGGGTTTACCACACACACACATGGTAGTTATGCTCGGTATTGTCGACTAAGCGATTTCACTTGTGATTGTGATTCTGCAGCTCCTTCTAAGAAAATCAAGGCAGCCAAACGGGACCCAGATTCGGATGAAGCTTTACAGGCACTCGATGCACTTGCCAACCTAGCCATCCAAGAAGAGGGTGAAAACCTCCCAGAATCCTCACAGGCCACAACAACAAAGCACCCGCGCCATAGACCCGGATGCACATGCATCGTTTGCATTCAACCCCCAAGCGGAAAGGGCCCAAAGCACGAACAAACCTGTACCTGTAACATCTGTTCAATGGTGAGGCGCCGTTTCCAAACCCTAATGTCTCGGCGTGAGAAGAAACAATCGGAGAAAGAAGCAGAAAAAACCGCTCTTCAATATCCGGAACAAAATCCCGAGTTTCCTCTTATTTTTCCGGATGACGAGGAATTCCAGCTGTGTACTATAAGTCCAGTCGAAAAAACAGTAAACCTCGCTTCACCGTTGAAAGGCAACATTATTGACCTGAATATACAGCCAGAGAGAGATGATGAAGTGTCATCTGGTTCGGATTCCGGTGGGATGATGAGGTTGGTTCAAGATGCTACTGAGAGGTACCTTAGGCAGCAGAGATTGTCGAGCTCTAGGAATGGGAATTTAGGCAGCGAACAGACATTGCTTAGCGGGGTTTTACCTTTGGGTACAAATGCATCAGCATCCTCATCAGTCACTGAGAGGTAATAGGCGAGACCTATGTTTTGAAGATGGGAATACCTTTTCGTTGTATATTTATTCGCATTGGCTTTGTGCAGTTGCAAATCTGTACATAAGGAAGAGGACGGGTAGGAGATGGACCGTATGGTGTAGGAACCTATAGTTTTGCTGATTTATGTTTGGCATTTTCATCCTCCTATCTGTAGTAATAGAAGTGGATACCATTGTTGCAATGGAGGGAAAGATGGTAATGTGTCTGACTGGGTAGTGGGTTGAAGCTATTCATTTCTCTTTGTTGGAGCTCACCTTGCTGCCTTTAGGTTTATAAGATGTAACTAAGATATATGGATGTTTTTGTTCATTTTACTTTGGTCAATTGACTTGAATAGAAATCAATTTTAGGTAATTTGTGCGCGCACTCTCTCTCAAAATACCAACTTTTGTCAATGAATTCAAGGTTACAGTTGAAAACCTCTGCCTTAAATTTACCAATGGTCCCCAAAGTATTAGAGAATTGTCAATTTGATTCCTAACATACAAATTGCGTCTATTGCATCTCCAATGTTTACAATGTGCGTTTAAATGATTCCAGGGGTTACCTCCGTCCACATTTACCGTCAACTACAAGGGCATGGTTGTCAAATCCCTCTTCTTTTAACCAATGGTCCTCATCGTATTAGCAAAATGTCAATTTGATCTTCAACATACAAATCATTTTCTTTTACACCCAAAGATTGTATCTATAACATATACAAAGCCGGCAAAGCCTGCATGACGAAGAGAAGAGGTTAATGGCTATACTTAAAATAAATGGCCATCTGGAGATGGTAACGAAAGAAAAAAGTAACACGGGTAAAGAAAGAAGTACCGTAAACAAGGTAATTCGAAAACCACAAAGCATGAATTCAAAAGCTCATTATGAAGAGCTTTCTGAGATTAAAGGACTATTGACAATTACCAGCAACAATGAAATTTCGGATACGTGCAACACTCGTCCCTTCTGAATGATATCTATGATACTACTCTACCAAGTCGCGGCAAACACAATATGCAATTTATCACTGCCTTTGAAACAAAACGACCATGTTCGTTCCACTTTATTTACAAGCTCACACAAACCAGTCAAGTCCCAGAACCGGGCAATGCCGCGATGGAAGAGTTGTTGGACGATTCCAAATCAAAAAGAAGTTGCCGAACCTGCTGCTTTGTCAACTCATCCGCTGCTCCCATCTTACACAGGATGGCAATCCACTCCATCTTTGTCTTCCCCTCAAAATCAGAGGTCAAAAGGGCAAGCTTGTTGAGTGAAGGATAAAAGATCAGAAAGCAACGGGTGGACCTGGTCAACCGCGATCATATTCATTTGTAACGCGTGGGAAGCTGCTTACTATTTATCAAAGAATGACTCCAGGTCTTCCGAATGGCACGCAAAAGTCAACTCTTAACAAGTAGCACGTATTATAATATTTTTAAGCGAATAGGAAAGTATTAATCGAAAGCATCCGGCAAGGGTTAAGGTTGAAAAATCGAACTAAAATATTTTCCCTCAGTTGGATTTGTGATGCAATTTAATCCCATGATTATAATCGTTGGCACAACTTGTAAAGCAACCGAAGTCCATCTTTTTTTTCTAATAGAACCAATTAGAACTTCGCGAGTTTGGCATTGAAAATTGTAATTAACATTCACCTTTGACTTAATCTTAAAACCTAAATAGTTCAAAGTCAGCCCTCATTCCATAAGCAACAAGACACGGCTTACCATGAAAGCCTATCCTGCGGGTGGCAAAGTGAGCGCCTTGCTTGGCATTTTTTGACCGTCTCTTGCAGGCTCCCGTGATTATCGAATCTTCGAAATCAGTCATCTTTTTTTTTATCGATATAAGTAACATTTTATAAATGATAGAGAAAGAGATTCCAACCAAGAATTGGGGAAAATACCGCCTGTGGGACAAAGCCTAAAACAACACCTGAAGGTCTAAAGTGCCCAGATAAAAACAATACAACTCAAACATACAAAAGGCCAAAAATGTCAAAAATTAACAATGAAGCCCAGCTCAATGAAAACCCAAAACCTAGCCCTAAGAAGACTGCCCTTCCGAAACAAACAGAAACATCCACAGCTGCCGGATAGCCACCACCGAGATCCTCCAAGCTACTGCTGGCCACTCCTTCGGAGATGCCTCCCGGAACCCAAACATACCAACACTGCCGCAGATGCTACCCTTGCCGTTAGGCGAGAACCGGGCCATCCAACAATGACCACGACAGGAGTCAGGCCAACCACACCATCGAAAAACTCAACAGAAAACCGACCGGGCTTTCACAGGCTAATTTGCGGCCGTTAAGCGGGCAATACACGAGGGTAGGGGGTTGAAAAAATAGAGGGGAGAAAGAGAAGACAAGGAAATCGAAAACCATAACTGTCATCTTTCAACCATTTAAACCAGTGGTACACTGGTACTGATTCAGGTCTGGAGTCAGATGAGGTAAACCTTAGGCTATATATGCCAGACATGAAAGAATTGTTTGATTCAGTTGGTAGTCCGCCTGGCTTGGTAGCTTAAGACACTTTCGTCAGTAGTGTAGTGTACCATAAGTGGATCTCTCAAAGGCATAAGTTGACATAATCAATTAGTCATCCCTTGTTCGGTCTTTTTCTTTTTTCTTTTTTCTTCGCGAAGCGAGGAAGCACAGTTGCGTGATTCTCCATAGCCCCGCTCAAGGCTTTTAGTACAAAGCACAAGCCCCTGATTTGGAAGCTTTATGTGAAATTTCATGAAGAAACAAAAGTGTGTGACTTCAAGCGCATATCTGTATCGACTCAATCACTCTAAGGGTCTAGTTGACGGAACTGGGAACCATGTGAGCTGGTTAGATCGGTTAGTTAGCCGGCAAGGGAGAAAGAACCTCTAAATCCTTATAAGAATTAACCTCCTAACAGTACCTTCAATCATTTATACTCGTATGTAAATGAGTTCTTACTCTATGCATGGTTTGCTTAAATTTAAGAAGAAACTCAAAACTTTCAAGGTCATTTTTGGCTTTTAAATCAACTGGTCCGGTCCATAATATTGCCAAATTTTTTATTTATCTTCCCAATAATGGTAATCAATGTCAACTCTCAATAAGTGGAACTTTATCATAATATTTTAGGCTAATAGGAAAGCACTAACTGAGGGGTTAAGGTTTATATGTGTAGTTCAAAAAAAAAAAAAAAAAAAACATTTAAATCATGAGCTAAAATGTTTTCCCCCATGACATGTAGTATAAGTAGTGACGCTATTTAACCCCATTATTATAATCGTTGGTGTAACTTGTAAAACAACTGAAGTTTATTTATATCTCCAATAATGGCAATCAAGGTCAACTCTCAACAAGTGGTACTATACCATAATATCTTAGGCAAATAAAATAAGTAGTAACTGAAAGTCTTAGGCAAATAAAATAAGTACTAACTGAAAGTATCTAGCAGGGGCTAAGGTTGAAAAAATCGAACTACAGTAAAATATTTTCCCTCAATGATGCTATTGATAGTGCCAATGAAATTGGAATCACAAATTCAGCAAAATCCTACTTTTGATATGCAAGGACCAACTCCAGCACTTGCTCAGATATTGTAGTAGTAAATCTGATTGTGTGAGGAAAACCTCATTAAAATCTCTTCATACGCACATATACATGCGTATTTTAGCTTTAAATAAAGAAAGAAACTCAAACTTTTCAAAGTGTTTTTGTGGCTTTTACATCAATTGATGTTTAATATTGCCGCTTATTAATAATTCTTTATGAAACTAGCAATAATGATTATCAAGATCAACTTGCAACAAGTGGCAATTTTTTTAGGTATTGTATCGTGATTGGCCGATCGATACGTAATGGAATCTTTACATCAAATGCACAAGTGACAATCTTCGGCACAACTTGTAAAACAAATTAACAAAGTCAAACTTATTTTTTCTACCAGAGCGAACCAATTAACGTCCGTCCTTGTTTGGAATTGGAAATTGTAAGTAGCAGTCACCTTTGAAAAATTCAGGGGAAAATCCCTGCCGTTTGGTACCAAAATATGTAATAAAACTAGTTCCAACCTAGCTCTTTCAGTTTCAGACAAACTCCTACAGGGTTGGAATCGCACATTCAACAAATCTTGGTTATGATAAGGAGGGCATTTCCTTCTAGCAGTTGCTGTAGTCCTGAATTAAATCTGTAAGTCTATAGACCATGACCTTTATTGGCAAATCCAATGACTAACACCCACATATTTATTTGTATCCCTAATTATCGAGTTGTAATTTATTTATCTTTTATTTTTAGAGCGTCTTTTTAGGAAGTATATCATTATTATCGTGTAACTTGTGAGGTTGAGAATGTTAGGTGATTAGAGTGGAAGGAAATCAAGAAATTCAATAGATTTTGTGCAAATATTAGTTCAATAAGGAAAGGGGATCACAAAATCAATGGTGCAGAATTATGGAAATGAATATCAGAAACAAAACTCGAGCGACTCCAGAAAAGCTTTAAGTACTAGTGCTCGAGTCACTTGACAATTTCTTCTATCTATTTATATGTGGCTCATTTGGGATTTCTAGGTTACCGAACATATTTGTGCCATTCCTCTCTTGCTCCAAAATAGAAAAAATACTTAAGGGAGATTCTAGTTTGTCTTTTGGAGTGATCATCGAGCTTTCAGAACAACTCCAAGAATTCCTTTCAAATGATGATTCTACTTAGTGAATCATTCTTCCGGTGGATTCTGGAAGTATCTCGAAGGACTTGAGGATTTAAGGCATTCGGCAATCAAACCACTTGGTGCGCTGTATGTTGATTCGACATCACGATCTTTGGTCAATCGGGGAGGATTCACGATTATTTTAATTAAGATCATTTTGCAACTGCACAATAATTATTTTTAGTGGCTTGATTTCCTCTTGTGGTTTTTACCCTTTTCAAAGGGGTTTTCCATGCACATATATCCTTGCATGTGTTAATCGTTTATTGTTTTTCAATTCCATTTATTTTGCTTGTTGATTATTCGATAGTGAAAACGATTTTTTCAAAATCTTCCTTGTGTAAAACTGGATGTGACCGGTTTTGTGGTTCGGGCGATTTTCTTAAGCACCCCTATAAATAAGCCACCTATTTATATCTCGATTCTCAGGAATAATGGCAATCAATGTCAACTCTCATAAAATTTTAATTCCACACATAATTAATTTAATTAAGCCATTAGCATCTAATATGTGATCAGAATAGTAAATAAATTGCACGAGATAGGGAAAGGTGACGCCATGCAGAACAAACAAGCTAATTAAATACAGAAAACAAAATTGCCCTAGTAGATTGATCTATTGGCTGCAGAATGGATCTGTCAGCAGCAGATCATGTTGGTTTAATGTACCGATCGACACATCAAAGTGCCAGCCAGTATTCTTCTCCCCTCACCAAAAACAGATTTAAGTCAAAATTAAAATACTGAAATTATACCAAACCAAAGGCCAATTGGCCTCGCCACCTTGATCCATAGTAACCGGACTGCTCGGATTGAGGGAGATTGGAGTGATTGCTTTATGATACCCTAAGAACTTGGTGGGTTCTTTGGGGTTTGATCTCTCGAATGCGGCTGCTTATGGGGGGTTAGGGTTTTTGTAAAGGGAGTATGAGAGGTGGATTCGGCAGAATATAGAGGTAAGAGACCGGTTGATTGAATGTATATTTCAGAACCCTAAAGCCCTCTATTTATAGGTTTTGGATGACTCACTCCGGTCAATCAAATCACGGGATAAATAAGGTAGTTTAGGGCTACAACTCTAACTCTATGAGAACCTTAAACGTGCCCACCAAGTCGGCCAATAGACACGAAGAGATTGAGTTCGAATCAAACGCTTACAAAACTGTCCAGATTTCTCGAAAAATCGATTTGGCGGCCAGTAGAATGACGTACCGGCCAAGAAATTGTTCTCATTGGTAGGTTTTGACTGCAAAGATTCCACTGGGAAAGAATTGAACTGATGGCCGACACAAAAAGATTCTCCTTTAAAATTGGATTTTTGGCTTTTGGGCTTTCTGGTTTGGGCTCTCTAAGGAGCTACAAAGGTTCACAAAGTTCCTCAAGCTTGTATGAAGTCAATCAGAACAATTTCACAACCTATCATCGGGATGATCCCCAAGGTGGGACCTCAAAGCTAAGAAGCTGTATTAATGATTTTTGTTATGCTTGTAAGGGTTTTGTTATGCCAAAAATTACGGTGTCCCCAAAATGACCGGGGACACCATAGCATCATCCAGAGAAATGTAGTAGTATACTCCCTCCGTCCCATAATATTTGTCCGTTTCACAAAACGAGGACGTAAAAATAATACAATTTTTGCAAGAAAAATTAAAAAAAATTTCAACAATTCTCTAGATATCGATGAGTTCTTTTAATTTATGAAAAAAGTTTGAATTTTTTCTTAAAAGAAAATGCATTATTTTTGAGTTCTCGTTTTGCAAAATGGCCAAACATTTAGGGACGGAGGTAGTAACAAATTTGTGGAAATAATATCTGACGAGAAACCAAAAGTTCACTAAAAACACAAATGTTGCAAAACAATTAACTAGTTTTCTACAAAGCTAAATAACTATGAGGATGTGCTGTAGTAAGAGTATCCCCAGAGGAGCGCTAAAAATTCAGGTATTAAAGATTTGCCTGAGTAAAAAGTTAGGACAACGTTGGATGCTGAAGTGTCTACTAGCTAATAGTAGATTGAAACACATTGAACACACCAACGAGTTAGCTAAAAATTAGGGCGACTTAACATTAACAATGATCGCTCAATCGGAACACACATTTGTTTTCAAGAAAATAGACGAACCATTAAGATGAACAAGTCTAATAATTGAGCAAGAAACCTTAGTGGTTTCTTGATATTTCAACCAAAAATAAACTGGGGAGACGTTACCTCCATTTTGAAATCTGTATGCATAACCAAGTAACCAAGTTACGTTCCAGACATGTATCCCCTAGTTGAAAAATAGGATGGGAATGTAAAAAGTCCCAGACAGTAACCAAGTTCTTATTAATTTAGTAATGTTGTTTCTTAAAACATATTTTATCACAAGGTTGTGACAGATTTCTGCCCATATAACCTTGTTCCAAGCTCTTCCTCTCTTCCATCATTTGATTTCAACTCTCTCTCTCTCTCTCTCTCTCTCTCTCTCTCTCTCTCTTGTTGGAGCATAAACTTGATTTAGTATTTTGGCCCAAGAAAATTAAGTCCAAGTCAAGCCCAATAAAGAAGCCCAAATAGAAGATATTTTTAAGAGAAGCATAAATATCTTGTTTCTAGAAGACCTAGGTTCTAGAAGAGTTCTAGAATATCCCTAGAAAATATCTAGATATTTGTTGAACCTAGTTTCTAGAAGAGTTCTAGAATACCCCTAGAAAATATCTAGATTTTTTGTTGTAAGTAAAAGATCACATGTATAAATCTAGAAGGTACTTAGATATTATCTTGTAAGAAGATATCTAGAACCTTCCATTGGGTACTATAAATATGGAGAGGTTCTAGCCATTTTGTACCATGTCAAAAAAGTCCTAGTCATAAGTGTAATACAAGTACTCTTCCCCTTCAAAAATCTTGTCCAAATTTATACTAGATTCCCTCCTCTTCCAACATCTCTGACCCTTATGAAGTTCAAGTGGAGAGCTTTGGCAACTCTGTGTGCCTTGATACTATTCCACATCCTCATTGTGTCTTCACTTCATCTCCCCAATGAAAAGGAGATTAATCCTAGAGAAAGAAGCCAGGAATCAAGGGAACTATTTTCCTCTAGGAGTTCAATTTCTGAGAATCAAGACAAGTTGAATAGTACTGTAAGAGAAAGAAGAGAGACCAAGAAACTTGTGGTTGTAAGCAAGAGGAAGGTGCCACCAAGTGGTGCAAATCCTACCCAAAATTGAAAAGTCAGCTTCATTGAGATTGAGTCAGATAAGTTTCAAAGGACAAGTGGATAATTGGGAAAAGAAAAACGTGGAGAACTATTCCTCATCAAGCTTGAAGACTTATTGAACTTCCGTAATATGTTTTGTGATTTGAACAATAAATGTGAGTTTATCATATCTTTGTTTTCTTCTTAGGTTTTGCCCTTTTCTGGTTGTTCGGGTCTTGAGTGACGTTTTCCAACGCGTGTGCCCTTTTCTTTTTGTTGGTAAAACCCTCTGTGTGCCCTCGTTCCTTTAATTTCTCCATATTCAATGATTAATAAATTATCTTTTACTTAGCAAATTAAAAAATGAGTTTGGCTCCACACTGATCGGTATAGAGAGACTTAATTCCCCACTCAAACACACTCAACTAAATTCTTTTAGTCTTGAACACCCATTACAAAATAAAACAGATTACAACTCATGTCTCACTCTTTCACACTTGCAACTCTCACACACAACTCATGGTGGGGGAAACCCCCCTGGGGGGCTCCAATATCTCTCCTCTCCTCTGCTCTCTTCTCTCTCTTTTATCCACACATTATACAATCAAACAATGACATACTTATACACCACATGAGTCACTCACCACCACAAACTCAAAGCACCTCAACCTCCCCATTTAAGCCCACCGAAATACACAGTTGGGCTAGGCCCTCTCTTTGGTGTTTGGATGTTGCATGAATCTAAATTTTTACCGAATAAAGCTTTAGACGTTGGGTTAGGTGACGATGGTGGTATTTATCGGTTGGTAGATGACGGGAAAGATGGGGTATGGCGGTCAAGGTGGATGGCCGGCAGTGATTATGGTTGTGTGTGGCTAGGGATCAATAGGATTTTTTTTATTTTTTATTTATCAGCATAGGGATAGGATTATTTGCCCAAAAATGTTCTTGTAGCAACCCATCATGTTCAGCGATCTGGGTTAATTTTTGTATGGTTAAAATAATGCGAGACGCGATTTGCATATTGGGGGACCAAATGGACATCTCTTAGTACTTTGGGGACCATTGGTAAAAGTTAGCGGGAGTTTAAAGAAAAAATTTCAAAAATACCCATGTACTCGACGGTGAACACAGATGAAGTTAGTCGCAGGGACCATTTAAATATGCATTGTAAATATTGAGGGTGCAATAGACGCGATTTGTATATTGGGGATCAAATTGACAATTCACTAATACTTCAAGCACCATTGGTAAAAAATAAGCCCTTTCAGATTGATTCAAGTTTTGATTTTTATCTGATAGATCTCAAATTTTTTTATAAGTCAATGATTTCAAAAATATAAAACATAATACATGTCGAGAGATATAAGCTATTAAAAATACACGCAAAACCGTAATGGACAATTAAATAAAGACAGAGGGAATAAAAACCGCTAAAGCCTACATAATGAAGAGAGAGGTTAATAGCTATATTTAAAAATGGCCATCTACTCATCTCCATGGTATCGAAAGAAAAAAGAAACACGGGTAAACAAGAAGAACCATAAACAATGTAATTTGAAAACCACAAAGCTTGAATTCAAAAGCTCATTATGAAGAGCATTATGAGATTAAAGGACTATTGACAATTACCAGCAACAATGAAATCTTGGATACGTGCAACAATAGTCCCTTCTGAATGATATCTATGATTCTACTCTACCAAGTCGCGGCAAACGCAATACACTATTTATCACTGCCATTGAAACTAAACGACGATGTCCGTTCTACTTATTTACAAGCTCACCCAAATTTGTAGGACGACTCCAAATCAAAAAGAAGCTGCCGAACCTGCTGGTTAGTCAACCCATCCGTTGCTCCCATCTTAGACAGCATGAGAATCCCCTCCTCCATTGTCTTCCCCTCAAAATCAGAGGCAAAATGGTAAGCTTGTTGAGTGAGGATAAAAGATCCGAAAGCAATGGGTGGACCTGGTCAACCGTGATCATATTCATTTGTAACGTGTGCATCGTCGTTATGAAGTTCTGGATGCATTCTGCCACAATGGAAGCCGAAGTGGTTGGCTCCATTGTTGCTGCTGCTGCCCTGTGCTCCCCCGTTGCTGGCACTCCCGTAACCAGAAGGCAGTTTAGGGCGGCAGGGCAATCCATATCGTATGTGTCATGGATTCTTTTAATTCTTGGAATGGTATCTTTGAGAGTGGAAGCTAGTGTTTTGAAATGGGCAATCAGTTTTTGGCACTCAGGCTTGTACTATGTTGGCGAAATGATGTCGTGAACATAAGCCTTCTCGAGCTTCTCTATGGCTTTGATGATGGCAAAGAACTCTGCAAAATTTTGATACATCTCCCTCTCACACTTGTCGTTCCACAGCTTAACCTCCATTAGATATGAAAGTTGAGGGTTTTTCTGTTTAATCAGTTAGGGCTTCAAATCAGGAATGGAGAAGAGAACGGGACACCTGCAAAGGGGACCAACCTTCTTCACTGGACAACAATCACATTACAAAGCAAAACCCATCCGGTTAATGAAACTAAGAGTATCCACAATGCTATAATCAAAAGTAAAATGTTTTTAAAATTAACAGTACTGATGCAAAATATGGCTCACAATGCTATAATCAAACTTAACAACCTCCTTAAAAATAATCAAATTTTGAGTTTTGGATAACCAAAATTAACAACCTTTTGACAATAATCAAATTTTATAGACCCTACATAATCTCAATCAAATACACCAATCATAATACAAAAGTATTCTTTCTTTCTTTCCTTTTCCTCTCTCTTTTTTTTCGAACAATATTTTCGGGAAAAAAATTTATTTTCCTAATTTTTTTAGAAAACATTTTTTTTAAAGTAGTTTTTTTCCCAATAAAAAAAGTTTCACAAACTATTTTCTATTTCTAGTAAATAGTTTTTATTAGTTTCAAAACTATTTTTCAAAAAACTATTCCCTACTGTTCATAGTTTTTAGTTTTTTGTTGTTTGAAAAAATGATGTGATAAGTTTTGGTTATCTAATTTTGATTATGCCATTGTAGACATCTACATTGCTAACTTTAACAATCTCTTAAATGAATAATCAAAAGCTGATGTGGCAACTTTTGGTTATCAATTTTTGATTATAGCATTGTGGACACTCTAAGTCGAAGATTAGAACGCTAATGCATAAGCAGACCTTAACTTGCATACTTATATTTACAGATCCCTATGCTGAAAGCAAAACCCATCCGGTTAATGAAACTAAGTCGAAGATTAGAACGCTAAGACATAAGCGGACCCTAACTTGCATACTTATATTTACAGATCCCTATGCTGAATGCAGAGCCAGAAGCAAGGGGATTTAGAGCATGCCCAATCCAAAAGGCCTTTTTGGCCATCCAAAATGCCGAATTTGCGCATGCTACAATGGTTCAAAATGTCAAAATATGGCAACCAAGCTCCAAATTTGTGCAACTATATTTCTTTTATCTTCACAAAAAACCAATTACAAATGACAGTAAAGTAGTATTATTGGTGTTCTGTGTGATGATGTTGTTTATATCCTAAAATATACCATCCAATGAGAAAAATACACGTGTCATCAAAAAACGTGGTGACCAATCAGAACATGTCTCAATTAGACCCGAGATGCAGAGAATTACGGGGTTTAATGATGACATTATTTTAGTACTAAACGGTATCGTTTTGATTGGAACCGACGACGTTTTGTTATTACATATGGATGATTTTAGAAGTGGTGGAATTTAACCGTTGATTAAACCTTGGGATCATCGAACGGTGCCACTGCTGTCATAATTTGTAACGGAAGTTAAACACAATTGCAGGGAATTATTTGGGATAATCGTGTGACACTAATTCACGTTGCATGAAGATAGGAGAACCACAATCCATGGAGAAGCCACGAACACCATTATCAAAGCATGAAGAGAGACAAAAAGTTCTGAAAATATCAAAGTAACCGTTCGAAGGCCCCTTTCAACCGATTTATGTGGCAAACGTGGGTATCAACCAAAGACGTGGGAAGTAGAAATCGAAGGCATGTCCGTCGTCTATAAATAGAAGAAGCAAGTAAAGAGAGAGCCCGGACAAAAATTCATATCATCTGGTAATTCATACAACATGATTACTCAGAGATTTATCGTAGATTAGTATTTAGATTAGTTTAGAATAAGATCTTTTGTAAGTTGAAGGCTTATTTGCATGTAAGATTACTTTCGATTAAATTCAAGTTCTCTTATTTTCTTTTAAGTTTTTTCTTACCAAAGAATAGTCGTTTGTAAGTCCACTTTCGATTAAATTCAGTGTGCTTATATTTCTGCATTATTCTTGATAGAATCTTAAGAGTGTTTGTATACAAATATACCTTTGATTAAATTCAGGTTTGTTTGTGTTCAATCATCTTTTTTGATTCGAAGCGCGTCAATCTTTTATTTAGTTGATACCTTAAGGAAAAATCCTCTTAGTTGAGGTAATCGAACGGATAACACATTTGCCTGATTTAAATTAGTTGTTTCAAATCAATTTGAAAAGAATAATTTCTTTTCTGAAGTTATTTCTTTTTTGGCACGCCCGCACACAATCATTTGCCATTTGATTGAGCTAATTCAGCCCAAACAGATGTAAGTTGTGAATAGTAAAATAGTATAATTGGTGTGTGATGATGATATGAGCAATGTTCGAATATTTAAGTAGTTGTTATGAGTCTTGTCCCACATTGGTTAAACAAGTCTTGTATCAAGTTATCTCTTAATATAAATAATAGTTATTTGTGTTAGGCTTTATTAACACCCTATACTATTTTCTTATTCTCCCAAACAACATGGTATCAGAGCTAGGGTTTTCGGAGAATTTGTTCCCCCTTATTTGTTCCATAAGTGCACCATTGTTTATTGTGATCCGTGAATTCTGGATCCTTTGTTTACCTCTCCATGTGCGAGTCAGGGGTCGCACGTGCGGGAGAGTATTGAGATTTGTCCCACATCGATTAATTATCTCCTCCAAAACTAATATATGAGCCTGGGCGGCCTCTCCACTCTTGGCCAATTAGTTTAGAGTTAGATGCTTTAACATTACGCCTATTAAAGGAGGGCACCCTTTCATTGTAAAGAATCAAGTCAGTTAATATACTCCTCTCTGTGGTGTTCTCTCTATTGCTCTCATCGTAGGGCTTGCCACAAGAGAGGAGGAACAAAATCTCCTTCCAAGATTTGGCAATAGCCAAAGTTTGTGCTTGATTTTGCCAAGCCTTTTTTGCCACCAGTTTGGTGATACATTGGAGAGCACCAAAAATAGGTGATGGCACATCCACTTATACTTTGGCCCCAAGCTTAGCATTGGATTTCCATTGAGAAAAATTGGCTTCTAGATCACATCAGCGTGGGTTTTATGTAAGCTATTCAAGAGAGTCGAACTGGGAAACAAAACACACACGATTATGCATGTAGAGTAGACATTCTTCCAAATTACATATGCCCTGCATGTGTCTAGATATTTGTCCAAAATATAATACTTCATAGGAAGCACCTAGCATAATGTATGAGCTGAATGAAAACAAAACAAACAAACCAGAGCAATACGATTGAAGGAAGTGTTGGGAAACCGAATCCCCAAGACTTAGTAATGACGCGTAGGAGAAACAAAGAGAATCATGGACACCAACGATAATTGAATACGGAATGTGGATGTGTTATCGTCGATAGTATGATTTCTATGATCTTTTGTTTGTAAGTTACGGGTTAGTGGGTAGGGTTTACTCTATTGAGCTTTCGTAGCTTACGGTGTTACCTTTTGGTGACCCTAGCATATTGTATGGGTGGCGACGCCGATATAATGTGTCAGATCTCATAGACGGACAAACGAGATCTTCACCTTGGAGGCCTTCGGAGCCGAGGAGCTAGCCCGGATGGAGGATGGAGCGGAGCAGTAGATAGGAACCCTAGTTTCCTCCGTTATTTGAATAAAAGCACTTTGTAAGGTTTATGATGTAATAACGAGCCAGACTCGATTCGTTTTTATAATAAAATGTTTTATTTAACGTACCCAAAATTCGGGGCGTTACAACTTCTGTCCTCGATTGCAATTTATCTGCGTTCCCATTCAGCACGTGTGCTGGACAACCCCAAACCCGAACATGCTGCAGACTAGGTTTACGCCCAGTCCATAGTTCTGTGGGTGTAGATGGTACTGACTTAGATGGTACCAAGTTAAGAATATACGCTGCTGTTTCTAGTGCATGTCCCCAAAACGAAATCGGTAAATCTGAATAACTAATCATTGATCTTACCATATCCATAAGAGTCCTATTCCTTCTTTCTGCTACACCATTTTGTTGTGGCATACCTGAAGCTGACAACTGAGATGTAATCCCTTCAGCTGACAAGTAGTCCCTAAACTCTTCCAAGAGGTATTCGCCACCACGATCAGATCGTAGTGTTTTGAGACATTTACCCAGACGCTTTTCCGTTTCCGCCCTATACTCCCTGAATTTCTCAAAGCATTCGGACTTACGGTGCATCAAATAAATGTATCCATACCTTGATTAATCGTCAATAAAAGTGACAAAGTACTCAAAACCATCTCTAACTTGGACATTTATAGGCCCACACAAATTAGAGTGAACCAATTCTAATGGCTCTTTTGCTCTATATCCTTTTGTTGAAAAAGGCCTTTTGGTCATCTTACCTTCCAAATAGGATTCACAGACTGGAAGTTCCTTAACTTCTAATGAACTTAAAGGTCCATCTCTAAATACTCTAGAAATCCTATTCAGATTAATATGACCAAGACGTAAGAGCCATAGATACGTTTGGTTCAATGTAGAAGGCTCTTTTCTCTTACATGGTAAATTATTAGTGTTATTCGATTCATGCAGTTGCACTGTAGGAAATATATGATTAATAATGTGGAGATCATCCACCAATGAACCAAAACAGATAAAACGTTTATTTAACTTAATAACCACAGAGTTACTAAAATAAACCAAATATCCATCTTTAATTAACTTAGAAACTGAAACCAAGTTTCTTCTAATAGTAGGAACATAAAGACAATCTCTCAAAATTAAACTCCTATTACTACTAAAATTTAAAAAAACATTTCCTATTGCAACTGCTGCCACTCTCGTAGCATTTCCCATATGTAGATAAATCTCCCCATCACTGAGTCTTTTGGTTTCTTGGAACCCCTGCAATGAATTGCAAACATGATTAGTGGCTCCCGTATCTACACACCAGGTACCGGTAGATAACACCGCTAAACATGTTTGAACAACTAGTGAAAAAGATTTACCTTATTTGTTCACTTTATTGAGAAAAATCGGACATTCCTTCTTCCAGTGTCCTTTCCGCTTGTAGTGAAAACACTTGCCCACAGGCTTTTTCACTCCACCTTGAGGCGCACGAACCGCCCCCACAACCTTTTTCTGAGACTTATTCTGTTTCTTCTTGTCTTTCGGCTTAGAAGTAAAAGCCTTCTCTGCCACTAACACTGATGGTGGTTTCTTCACAACCAAAAGACCCTCAGCTGCTTGGAGTTCCTTAAAAAGTTCCGCCAAAGATAAATGCATTTTGTTCATAGAATAAGTCAGGCGAAACTGCTTAAAACTTTCAGACTGCAGTGAGTTAAGAACGAAATTGATCTAGGTTTCCCCATGAATTTCAGCCCAAGGATCTCTAGTTCATTAAGAAGAGTTATCATCTTAAGAACATGATCCCTAATCGGGGTCCCTTCAACATGGGTGATACTCACCAATTCTTTCATATCAACTAGCCTTGTTGCACGATTTTGATCCCCAAACATTTTTTTGAGATTCAACATCATATCGTACGCAGTTTCCATAAACTTATGCTGATGTTACAATATATTCGACATAAAAGTCAGAATATAACACCGCGCCATTTCATCAGCCTTGACCCAATCCTTATAAGGCTTTGCTTCCTGCTCTATGGCATTCTCATTAGGTTTTAGAGGGCAATCCTCAGACAAAATAAATTTGTGCCCCTCAGCAGTTAACACAATATCCAAATTTCTTTTTCATTCGACATAGTTTTGTCCAGTAAGTTTATTTTCTTTGAGAATAATAGTCAAGTGGATTGAAAGAGCCCATTATTGAATCTGAGAATCAAATAACATAACAATCAATTATGAAGGGCAATAAAAACTTGAATTTCATTTTAATATTGGTTCCCTTAACCACATGTTAAAAGAAAAACATTGGCAACCCTACACACCGTGAAGAACATGCCTCGATGGGAAGGTCGTCTACTCTTCATCATTCGTGTAGATAGGCATAACCTTTTAATTTTACTATCTAGACACTAGACCATGCCAAGCAAAATTAAATAGCCAATATTCCTTCGGTCCTATAAATAATAATAGTGACTCAGATGGTGAGGATATTATTATTTACAGCTAAGTGTATACCATTATCTAGCCCCATGATCCATTGTTCCGTTATAAATTACCTCAGATGGAAAAGTAATTCACACAACAATTATCATAGACTTATCCTTTAAGGAAGTTTGTATCGATGAGTCCATATATAAATAATTTGCCCGATGGGGAAGAAGGTTCTAAAACCATCACACAAAATTAATTACATTATCTATATACTAGTAATGGAGACCGTGGGATTTATAAAAATAAACTTCCTCTCCCACTTAGTTATTTAAAAAATAATTTGTGAGGGTTATCTAACTTTTCGAGTTTGCAAATCCGCAATCTAGGTCAAAGCCAATTATCACCATGTTGTTCCAATATGGTAAACTATCACATATCCAAACATTATGGAAACACAAATAATAAGGAAACACAAGATACAAAATCCAGCTATTATGATCAAAGATTCAATTTTTGAGTAACAAGGAATCCTTCCAAATTTAAAATCCTTAAGTAATAAGGAGTCCTTCCAAACTTAAAATCTTTAAGCAATCTTTCCAAACTTGAAATCTTTCAACTATACTTGTGTAGAAGGGTTTAGATACTTTGAATCAATCAAGAAAACCAAAATCCAACCGTGCTTAAGCAATAAAATTCGGATTTGACATATTCCCGCGTAAACTGCACAGCCTTTGTATTTTGGCCATATCTTCGTCATCCGACCTCCAAATGAAGTGATTCAACTTGGATTGGATTTCAAATTTAATTATCTACAACTTTCGTGAAGAACAGATTTCCCAATTCCAATGTTTACTGGGTCGAAACAGCCCTGCAATCAGACCCTATGAATCTGAAAAAAATCTGTTGCAAGCCAAACAATTTGTATCTTTTGTATCTACCATCTTCGATCTCCGAATAACCGTCGAATGCTATTACAATCTATGAAACATACAAATATTGATCTTATGCCTCCATTGGAGTTCACATGCTACGTTAATTATTACAACCACGAAAAATAATTGTGGCACCCAATAAATAACACATGCTATGTTAATTATTACAACTACGAAAAATAATCGTGGTACCCAATAAATAACAATAACCACGAAATAAATTATCATGGGATCCAATCACATAAAATCAACAAAAATCATATGACCATAATAACTGGATAAGAACGCTGCAAAACAGGGTTAGCACAGTTCTACCTTCTACCTTCTATAACCGACGGATAACATGGCATGTTTAATCCATACGCATGATTGCAACCTGCTCTGATACCACTGTTGGGAAACCGAATCTCCAAGACCCAGTAATGAAGCGTACAGATTAGACAACAAAAATTGTAAAACCCTATAAAGCGGAATTAGGGTTCTACCGCAACTCCCTGCGACACGAACGCTGGTTGAACTTGTTATAGCACGTCTTGCTATAAATCACGAATATTGCTCGATCGTATCTTACGATCTTCTACCGTATTCCCCACACGTCTAGAACACGAACCAAGTGTGGATTCTTTCGTGATCTGTTTGCTCTCTCTAAGCCTGCCTCTATTTACTGAATAATAGAAAAACATCCATCTGACCTAGAGAGCATAACACGTATATATAGGGCTACGATAGAGACCTAATGAGTAATAAGTTTGGGCTTCCTGTGTAAATAAGAAAACATAATTCCACCAGAATTCTATTTCTTATTTCACTAATTATAATTCTGTAACGCCCCGATTTTCGGACACGTTAATAAAATCATTTTTAATTAATTTAATAATTCATAAAACTGATTTAAGAAATGAAATTTTATTTAAACAGAGTTTGGCAGGGGAAATCTCAAATACTAAATTCAAAACTACTTTATTGTCTTACAACCCAACGAAATAAAACAGAGTTTGACAAAAGTGATAATACTTTTTAATATTTAAATGACAGTACTTCAAATTAACAGAGCAACTAAGGGTAAGGCAACCAAGACTCGACAAACTCCCCTTCTTTAGCTGAGAGGTCCTCACCCTGGTACTGATCATCTTGTAAAGAATTCTGTTCTTCGATCTCCTGATTACCTGGCATGAAACGCCAGCCCAATGGCACTATAATGAGTTTTGAAACTCAGTAGATAAATCTTACCCATTAACCCTTACTTTACAAGCAATCACATTTATAATAAAAGGAGGTAAGAATCGAAGAACACAAAACTTATTTCACTGTATAACCATCAACTTAAGTAAATTCCAGAATCTCAACTTCTATAATCGTTCCAACACCGCAGTATTCACCACGTTCCAAACTCAAAACTTCACTAGACATACTTTTCAGGTCCTACTAGGCTACCCTCAACATCTAGAGGTCCTAGTAGGTTACTCTCACAATTCTAGGTCCATCAGGCTGCCCTCAAGGTCCTGCTAGGCTACCCTCAATACCTGAGGTCCCGCCAGGCTACCCCTGAGGTCTTGCTTGGTCACCCCCACAATTCTAGATCCATCTGGCTGCCCTCAAGGTCCTGCTAGGCTACCCTCAATACCTGAGGTCCTGCCAGGCTACCCCTGAGGTCCTGCTTGGTCACTCCCACAATTCTAGGTCCATCAGGCTGCCCTCAAGGTCCTGCTAGGCTACCCTCAATACCTGAGGTCCTGCCAGGCTACCCCTGAAGTCCTGCTTGGCCACCCTAGCTACACCGGGTCTTTCAGGCTGCCCTCAAGGTCCTACCAGGCTACCCCCGATCACACGAGGTCCTGTCAGGCTACCCCCGAGGTCCTGCTAAGCCCACAACCTTTCATCTGTTCCCTTTTTCCGTTAACCAGAGCAACATCCATATAATTTCTCTAAGCCCACAAATCATCCAATATCCATAATGTCTTTCTACGTTCTCGATTCAATCAACAAAGCAATTATTTAAACGAGTAAACAGATCATGCTACCACCACATACACAGGATAATTGAACCACTATAGGTCACCTCCAGTGAACTTAAGTCCAAACTAACGTCACAACAATTTTGATACGTTTCAATACCAAAGTAATTGCAAGTGGATCAATAATAACAACAGTTCATAAAGAGTTAATGAAACATAACATTATCAATAGTTCAAAAGAGACAATTTGAATTTCACATAAAGTAGTCGAATTTGTCTTTGTGACTTTTGGGTTTCATTACGATTTCACACATAAGTTCTTTTTAGTAATTTCTATTATTGGGTGAGGGAATAGTTATTTCATAAGCCTTGGGTTACTTTTCTGATAGTTATTAAGTTGAAATCCAATATGTAATTTATAAAACACTAAAACTATCATTAGTCTAAACAATCTACTGTATTGGAGAAATACGTTTGAACTTGTAAAACCTAAGGTAAATTGATAATACTAATAAAATAAAATTTGTTCAACAGTGACAAAAAAAAAAAAAAAGTACTAAACTAAAGTATCAATTAAAAGCTTACATCTTCATTTAATAAAATTTATCCTTGTTTTACTTAACTATAAGTTAACTTTTACACACCAAATTTGACAAGGTCCGTAGGTAAAAAAAATATAGTGTATGTCTTTCTCCTATACTTTTTATTGACCACTAAAGTATCTTATATTACCATACTACTATTTCCCATGGTTATCATTATCAGACTAGAACTTTAATATAACAAGGCGAGAGTTCATCAGGCGTGCTAGCTCTTAGCATAACTTGTAACATCATTTTTTTTTCTTTACCAAATTACATTATGGTAGCATGTGTTTCGATTTGATTATCATCAGCTTTGAATCAACATATAAGTTGGAAACACAACAATTAATAACAGTAGGCAATATTAGTAACAAAACACGACCCACGTAATCATGTAATTATTCTTGAGCATAATGGAATTCAATGAGCAGATAGTGGTCGTGACGATTGACTTTCCGACCGCGAGTTTTGATTTGGCGGCCGTGATATCGAGTATGCATATGGGTTTCAACGTTCGATCCTAAAATCTACGTTTTTCGAATGGGTTCGTATAAAGCCACTCCAACACATAATAATCACATAATATACTTAGAGTTAAAGGGTAATGAAAAATCTACCTTGATCCTTGAAATTCTAGTTAGGATTTTAAAGAGGATGGAAGTGATCGGCGGCGACAACGGATGATCTTCTTCTTCTTTCTTCTTTTTCTCTTTTCTTTCCTTCCTTTCCAGTCACTCTTCTCTCCCTCTCGGAAAATTAACAGAAGGACAACACACACAAAAAAAAAAGAATATGGAATACAATGTATTAATTCTCCCTCTCTCTCGGCAAAATATGATAAAGAAAAGAAGGAGGAGATAGTGGAGGATGAGGAGATGGTCTCTCTCTGCCGAAAAAAAAAAAAAAAACAAATAGGAATGGGGACGCTTTGATTTCTTTTAGGGGAGTAATATAGAGAGATGGGAGTGTTGGAGGATAAGGGTGGAGGTGATGGAGTATGGGAGGGAAGTGGAGGTTTAGTCTCAATAGGATTCTAGCTTGGGTTTAAATAGGAAGGGTAAGGGATAAATGTATATCTTTAAAGATAATATATTTCGTTAATGATTTTCAAAGTAATAACAATTATACACACAATGATGTATTTTAATTAATTAGTCTAACTTATTATTGAATTAGTATTTAATATTTCAAATTTGTATAAAAAAAAAGATTGGTCAAAAATCCGGGTCATTACAAATTCACCCCACTACAGAATTATAATTGCACTCTCGTCCTTATCTCAATTATATTACGAGCTCCATAATATTAAATACTTATTAATCTCCCCACGTTAAGATTACAGATACCTGTTGATTAAAATAAATTACTAAAAGGAAGATCGAAAACCTGTGTGAAAACTTAGGCTTACTAAACAAAAGTACCATATCTACTTGCACTAATTTCAGAACCAGTCAACCAACAAAAGAAAAACCCAAGTCGATCTCCAAGTCCGTCACCTAAAGAACTCTCATCAGGAACTAACCGACCGTCACCTCAGTCCCTTTTTTTTGGGCGTAGAATCAGGTACTGGAAGCAGTTTAGGTTGCTTCGCTGGTGGTGGCTCTTGCCACTTTTCAATCTTTCTATGAATCTCATCGCGAAAGGCTCTCCCTGTCTTTCCAGTTGGATCTACTTTGTTAGAATCAAAACGTGCCACCAGTGTTGATTTTGCAGACACTAGCCGGCAGACGCGCATCCTTAGAAAAGGGGGTGTACTCTGAAAAATCTCTGCTTGTTCAATATAGCCCACACGACACTGGGATGTTGCAGTAGAAAAACCTGCCAAAATTTAGCATTGCTTGCTAAATGGTGGTGGAGATTCCACAAAGACAACAATTCCTTATGGGTGAGAGTGGTGAGAGATAAATATAGGTTGGACCAGAGGAGTTGGTTGCCGGTTTGCCCAGAGAGAGGTTCAATCTCTTCCATTTGGAAAGACATTTGTTCGATTGGTGATCCCGGGTCAAGTATTGGAGGAATTGTGCAAGAGGGTTTCAAAATCCAAGTGTTCTCGGGTCAGAATACTTACTTTTGGAACCATAGATGGTTAGGTCCTCAAACTCTCAAAGAAGACTTTCCCAGGTTGTTTCTATTATCCACTCAACAGGAAGAGGTTGTCAGTAACATTTTGGAAGGGGTGGGTAACGGAACTTGGGGGCTGGAGTTTAGAAGGGATTTGCGTGACAGAGAGATGCTGATGCTAAAGAATCTGGAACTAAGATTGCAGTCGTATCACATGGATCCATCCAAACCTGACTCTCTAATATGGAAATGGACGAGTAACAAGAACTTTACGGTTAGATCAATTTATGAGCAGTGGGAAATGCAGACTCAATTCCGAAATCCTATTTTGAGCTCCCTGTGGAAAAACATTTGTCCCCCTAAGGTGGAAGTTTTGACGTGGAAGGCTGTTCAGGAAAAGTTGGCCACTCGATCTGTTCTTATGAGCAAGAATATTGTCGTTACTGATTCTTTATGCCCATTTTGCTCATTGCATTTGGAAACACCCAACCATTTATTCCTTCACTGCAAGTTCTCTTGGGACATTTGGACCCAAATCTTGGATTGGTGGCACACTAAATGGGTTTGCCCGCATTCGATAGCGGATCTTTTGTGTTGGTGGTTCGACAATAGTTTCCGTAACTTGGAAAAATACATTTGGGAAGCTTGTTTTTATGCTACAATTTGGTCCATTTGGCTGACGCGGAATGAGTATATTTTTAAGGATGCGACTGCAAGATCTGAAGAGGTGGTGGATATAATTAAGTTTAGGGTGGCTATGTGGATTAAAGTCAAATTCAACATTAGGCTGTACTCTGTGGAAGATTTCAAAGGGTTTTTGGATGGTATTCGTTCATTAAAACTGTAACTGTTTTGGCGTAAATCATTCAAACTCCTGCTGGATGATTTGCGTCTCCCCTTCCCCTAGCTAAGTTTGAGCATGTGTGCTCCTCAGCCTTCCCTCTCCTTGTATCCTTTCAAGTTTTATAAAATTTCGTCTTTTGCCGAGCAAAAAAAAAAAAAAACTTCTTCTTCTTAGCACCGAGGCACAGGACATTGCAACCAGGCATCTCAGCCAGTGCCGATAGACCACCAGCAGTCCCCATAAGTTTCGCCGCAACTGCACTCCCAACAATAGCAGCCAGATTCGGTGCAATATATCCCATTCTACTCTCCACACAATCAAGCACCTTTTTCTTTGACGAATCAAGAGCAAGAGCATGATCACACGCGTCAATTTTCTTTCTTAGGACTTCCTCCGGAAGTGGTTTACCGCTAGTGGTTGAAGCAGCAATGGAAACCACCATGATAATGGCAGATGGTACAAGGCCTTCCAAATCGACAACGGTCAAGTCCACCTCATTGCCGATCCTTTTAACCACTCGGGCATAATCAATAGGGTGATGAACAAGTGATTCGAGCTCGGGAAATTTCAACCAATACCTGTCTCAGATAAAATTATGGATGATGACAATCTCATTCTCAATGTCAACTAACAATGCATTGCAGTCTATCATTAGCTGGTACTCGGGACCGTCTTCAAGAACTGCGCCGTTCTTCGGCATATCAAAGCCTTTTTCAAGGGCATCTTCAACTTTCAGCATTGTATCAATGTACCGCAGGTTTTTCTGCAACTTGGAGACACCGTCTATATCATCATAATTAAGGTTTTCTAAATCAACCATGTTGCCACCATCAACCATCGTGTTTCCAAAGGCGATTCCTGCTCGATTTTGGGCAGGTTCTGAATCGTCTTGTTAGAAAAGTAGAATCGCCAAGAACCTAACTTTCGTTCACATTCTAAAACATGATTCTAACGTATCTTTATATAGGCTAAACGACTTGGTGACCAATAAACCTTAACAAACTTGCATGACAAGAAAACCTAGACCAACTAGGAAATACGGATATTAACCAGCCAGGAAACATAATAAAAAAAAACGGTTTTGCCAACGGGCGCAACGACTGGGGCAGAGCTATGTTGGGGCCCGGCTTCCCGAGCATCCAAAATTTTTATTTTGTATATTTCCGATTTTAAATATTATTGATAATTATTCGTGTATAGCTAGTTCAAATCTTAATAATTATGGTTCGATTTGATAAAAAAAACTACTTATTTTACATTCTCATTTCTCAATTTCTTTCATAAATAATAAAAAATACGCAAAAACCTTATAATATAATAAGTATACGTTTCGATAAAAAGAAAAATGTCTTTTAACCCGGCCCACAGAGTCAAAATCCTAATTATGCCATTGCGCAGCGAGGTTCCTGGTAAAAAGTATAAATAGAAAATCTTTCACTGAGACTTTTCATCTTCGAAGCTTCTTTGAAAGCTAAAACATCACGTTGGACTCATCTCTTTTTGACTGACCCTTAAAGAGGATAGAATTCCTGATTTTTCATCACTTAAAACTCTTGGAAAATTACCAATTATCTGCTAACACAATTGGGGGTAAAAAAAAAAAACTCAAAGATAAAAAAAAAGAAAGATAAAAATTGGGGAGTGATTTTGTCACTCCCCTTTTTGCTAATGCCATTCTCTTTTGTGTCTATATAAAATGATTTATTTTGTGAGAGAAGGTGAGTGGCATTAATAAAAAGGGAAGTAGCAAAATCAATTCCCTAAAATTACCCTATATTGAAACTCAGACTTACTAAACAAAAATTCTACATTTACGAACCTTTCAGAATCTCAATAAGGGGAAAAATAAAAACCCAAGTCATGCCTTTAAAAAAATCACGAAATCGTCTTTAGTTTTACTAATAAAATCAATGATGCATGTATAAGAATATGGATTATATATGCAGAAAGAGAGAGGAGGAGGACTTCCGAAAAGCAGAAACGCAGGGTTGAGGAGAGAGAGAGAGATTGCGGACAGAGTGGTTGCTTATGGAGTTGCCAAAGAATACGGAGTTCGGTTCCTCTCCAAATCCTCAAATTCTACATCCAAAGGTGAGTGAGGATTAATCTATTAACTAGAGCTTGTTTGATAACCTAAATTCAGCACTTAAAACTGAATCAATTAAGTAACAAGTGATTCAGTAGGTTTGATAACGATATTATACATTACTTAAAAAATTAAGTGCTATTTAAAATGTAGGTTAAAAAGTTTAAAAAAAAAATTAAGTAGTTTTGAGCTACTTAATTCTTATTGAATTTTTGTTTCTTACTGAACTCTTGTGTACTTGCATTTAATCACCATACCACCACCACCATCACTTCGCCGCCGCCGCCACCACCACCACTCCCCTATCACTCCATCACCACCACCACCACCACCACCATTACCACACTGCCACCGCCACTACCATCCCGTCGCTACTGTCACCATTGCACAACTATCACTTCACCAACACCAATCACTGTCACCATTACACCATCGCTCCACCGCCATCACCATCATTCACTGTCACCGTTACATCAAAATCACTCCACCACCACCATTACACCACTATTATCAGCACTCTAACACCACCACCACCACCAGTACATCACCACCAACACACCACCACCATCACCGCAACAGTCACTATTTCACCATTATTATAAGTACAGTATGACCATTAGTAAATTAAGAGAGAATCAGAACTAAAATTAATTTATTATTTTTTTAATTCAGTAATTAATATATTTACCAAACAACTTTTCAGCTTAAAAAATTCAGCATTCAGCTTTCAATACTTAATTTTTCAGCATTCAATTTTCAATTTTATTAAACAGACTGAGAATAAATTCTTTCACATCACTGGTAAAAATATTTATTTTCTCTAAATCAATTGAACGGCGACACATGCTACCCTACAAACCCAATTATAACCCCACTGATATCCAATACCAACTAAACAAAGCCTAGGCTACGTTTCCCAGCGAAGGATGGTAAACTCTCTCTCTCTCTCTCTCTCTCTCTCTCTCTCTCAGTAGATACATACATGATGAACCTTTGTACTGCTGTTAGGTTTTCAGTCTTCCAGAAATACAGTATAGAATCTACACAAACAATCATGTTCTAATCTGATCACTATTTCTGATTTTCTGTATTTCTCGATGTAAAGATAGAAGATTAGATACATACATGATGAACCTTTGTACTGCTGTTAGGTTTTCAGTCTTCCAGAAATACAGTATAGAATCTACACAAACAATCATGTTCTAATCTGATCACTATTTCTGATTTTCTGTATTTCTCGATGTAAAGATAGAAGATTTAGGCGTTAAATTTATTGTTTCTTTACAATTCGAGTGATTTTCTGTGTTACGCAAGAAGACGACTCCATGATGACTTTAAGAAGCACCAGTGTTACATTAGACTCGGATTAATTGCATAAGAATTCAGTTGATTTGACAAGAAAACATGGTAATTTGTTGCAAATTGGTCTTTGTTTTATTGCGGGGGGGGGGGGGGGGGGGGGGGGGGGGGGGGGGGGAAGGTGGGGAAACGTCGGTAAGGGGAGACAACTATTGGGTGCATATTTTCTGCATCCAATAACACAAAACAATGGCTAATTGGTTGAGCCTCGGGTACTTCTTTTGAAAGATAGAGGTTAGATTTATCTTTTCTCTAACAGAAATGCGAGTTGGTAGTTACTAGTTATTTACTCAGCTCGATATGCCTATCGGAAATCCTCGTATTGTCAAGTGGGTGCTAGTATTGTTTCTCTTGCTATTGATTCGTAGTGCATTGGGGACTCCGTACCGTTCGATAATGGTTTGATCCCACGCACGTGCCATATGGGTGGATCAATCACAACAGTAAGATGTTTTGTCTCGGGGTAAACTTATAGTTTCTTTCAGTTCGATTGGCTTCTTGGATAACCCTTGATTGAATGGAAAAAATATTGCAAAACTCTATGAAGACTTGAAAGTATAGGAAGTTGCAGAGTTACAACAGAACTCGGACTAAGAGGACATAAGAAATTATTCCACACAAAGAATTGCTGGATCGGTAATTTGTTGAATAGTTGGCTTGGGGGAAAATGGGGTAAGAGGGACAATTGTTGGGTGCATGTTTCCTTGAGAACCTGTCTTGTGAAAGAGTTAAGTTTGATATTTTCCCTGAACGGAGAAGGCTAGTTCCATATTATGCTTGATATACCTACCGAAAAGTCATGTGGGTACTAGAATTGTGTCTATTGAGTATTGACATTGGTTTCGATGGTGCTTTTTCTTCTGTCCATTGATAAATATATAATTTCTTGCGATTACTTTTTAAGTGATTACTGTCCATAGGTTTGCCCCATGAAGTCATCTGACTTATTGCCTTGCTAGTGTGCTTGAGGTTTAAATGACTATAGAGTCATTATCTAGCTTTATATCTGTAATTGTTATTATTTGGAGGAGAAGACACCAGCTAACTACAGTTCTTTTTCTGCAGTTGAATAAGATATATCTCTCAGGTACAATCATAATCTGTCATTACCCCAAAGGATTGTAGGGAACCTATGGGTTTTTATTTTTGTGCGTTCTTGAAAGACTGATCATCATATAGTGTGTTCTGATGAGGTGTTTGTGCTATCTTCTAGACTCGTTTCATATTTTGAGCTTACGGTGGATATATCTAAATACCTTTGTTTTATTGTCATATGAAATATCAACTCGACTTGGCATTCAATCATTTGGAAAGATGGTTTTTCTCATATATTCTTATCCATCAGTTCCTACTTTTGTTGCTAGCTGAAGCACATATAAAAGGTTGATTTTGCCGAGGGGAAAAAGGAGAGTAAAAAACCAGTAGTAGTGACAACATTAGAGAATGGTGAAACTCTTTGATTCTCACTGTCACCTCCAGGACCCAAGAATCTATGCCAAGGTCCCACAGCTGATTACAACTGCCCTTGAAACTGGTGTAGTTTGTTTTGCTGTGAATGGGACCTCTGAAAAAGACTGGCATCTGGTGAAGCAAATGAGCAATCACTACCCTAGCGTAGTACCATGCTTTGGGCTCCACCCCTGGTTTGTTCCCGAAAGAACTCCCAATTGGTTCGCAACTTTGAAAGCATTCTTTGAGTCTACTCCCTCCGCTGCAGTTGGAGAAATTGGCTTGGACAAAGGCTCACATGGAAAGGAGATCGATTTTCAAGATCAAATAGAAGTTTTCAGAAAACAGCTTGAACTTGCCAAAGAGTTGAAAAGACCGGCATCCGTCCATTGTGTTCGTGCCTTTGGTGATCTTCTTCAGATTATGAAATCCGTGGGGCCTTTTCCTCACGGCGTAATTTTGCATTCTTATATGGGGTCCGCTGAGATGGTTCCTGACTTTTCTCAACTTGGTGCTTACTTTTCGTTTTCTGGATTCCTAATGTTGATGAAAGAAAGCAAAGCGAAGAAAATGTTGAAGTCGGTGCCTTCTGAGAGGATATTATTGGAAACGGATGCACCGGATGCCCTACCGAAATCAAATGGCGTGGATTCTCTTTATCCAGTTGAAGGTGATGATTCTCTCAATCAGTCCAAAGATGCAAGTGCGACATCAGATCAGCCTAAAGAAACACTTAATCATCCGGCTAACATCCATAATGTGCTCAAGTATGTCTCATCGTTGATTGAGATGAGAGAAGAACTTCTTGCAGAATTGAGCTATAGGAACACAACATGCTTGTTCTCTTACGAAGGTTCGAAAGTACAACTGGAAGGTTAGTTTACTTGCTGCTTGTGTCTATTAAGGATTTGATCATATAGTTGCAGTCTTGAAGATAATTTGTAACCTGCTGCTTTCACTTCATACATACCACTCAGTTTCAAGTAAATTGTTCATATGCATACATGAATGTGTGATACTTCATCTATCTGTCCGTGGTGCAACTCTCTCTTTGATTATTCAGAAGGCCTATTCAAGTCTAAGTTTCTTGCATGAAGTTTGTGTAATGTGCTTTAGATTTAAGAATTTAAGAATTAGAGATTTTCATTACTAGTTACACGTTCTGATAAGTAAATATTCCTAATCGGCGCTTAATAATTGTTGTAGAATTCAACTTTGTGACGTTGACCACCGTAGTTTAGATGTTGAATCTGATTGTATGAAATCTTTTATTAAATTGTTCAAGAGTAATAAATAAGACTAGATATTCTTTTGTGACAAAGATTAGATACTATGCACTGATGAATGTTAAACATTTCCATGATCATCAAATATTTACATTTCTTATGGTAAAAATAAAGACTTTTAAATTATCCCTAATTATAGATACCATGATAAATTTAAAATCTTCTAATTCAAAGCTCAATTAATATAGACTTTTAAATTATCCCTAATTATAGATACCATGATAAATTTAATATCTTCTAATTCAAAGCTCAATTAAGTGTCCTAGTAATTTTTATTTTTTAGGGTCTGGCTCTATCTTTCAATATCATTGGCCGTATCTTTGTGGTTTTTCGGGGACAAGTGGATTTCATGGACATTTTGAAATATTCATTCTTCACAATTGTGATGTTGCACGTGATCTGTTGAATTGTATATTATTTGTAATGAGTATTTATAGTAAATATAATCTACACCAAGGGAAATGAAGAAAATATACATGCAAACATAATAAAACAGAGAGAATATAAATGAAAACATAGTAAAGTAACAGTATATTGGATTTGATATACTTGAGAACAAAAGGCCTATATAAAGAGAACATCCAAACCAATTTAGTTCCATAAGCTTTAGTTTCTGCTCATATTTCATTCCCACCATGAGAAAGAGAAATGTTGTAGACCAAAGTTCCGATGAGGTGGAGTGGTTGACATTGAAACTTGCAAACGGTGGCGAAATTAGCAATCTTTCTTTTACCGTCAACCAAATAAATGACCCCATTCTGAAAAAACTGAAGCAATCTCAACGCAAAATGTTGAATGATGAAGGAGACGTACTTCTGAAGTTGGTGAATATGGATACTAGCAAGTCTTATAACGTTAGTATGAAGAAATTGAGGGGGGAAGACACTTACCTGTTTCATATAAGCGATAAAATAAAGTTTCAACCACAACAAGAGATTAAACTTCGATATGATAATCATGTCATTTACTTCCACATTCTATGAAGATAGAGGGTTATAAAATGAATTTACCTCTGAAAATACATGTTTTGATAGACCTGTATAGACAGGAAGGCATGATTTGGATTTTATAGACTGAGATTCTATTTGATTGAAGTATTAATCGTTGAGAAACTTGGTTAAAAACTTAAAAGTCATATTTCTTATATTGGATTGGAATGACAGTATATTAGGTTTTGATGGTTTTCGAATGTTATGTTTTCCCTCAAAGTTTTAGTATTTTATCTAGAAAGCAGATTAATATTTTAGGTAGCAGTTTGTTTTTGTTATGGTAAAATTGTAGAGATATATGGGTTTTTAGAAGAATGAGTATCAACCAAAGCTGGTGCGACTCAGGTTTAAGAGTTATGTGTAGAAGAACATGATATACATAATTGGATTCTTTCTTGATTTTTGTAATATTTTATTTTTTTTGCTGGCAGATTGATGTGTTGAACTATATGACTCCTACAAAGATTTGATTCTTAAGCATCATCTCCCATATATGTTACTCAACTCAAATAAGATGATCAAAATCACTTCAATCCAGTATCTCATTATAGTTTGAAAACATCCTTAGATGCTTCTGTGCGTGATTGGGTCAAAATTATTTGCTACCCAATATAAAGCAACTATAAACAGAATGAATATGGCGCAAAACAGAAGTTATTGGCCCTTAGCTTTCCGGGTCCATGCAAAATCCTAAAGAGGATCCTCTTAGGGAAAAAACACATAAAAGAAGTTTGTGGGTAAAATAGGAAATACCTTCAACTTTTTTATTTTATTTGCTAGTGCCCTAACGCAGATTAGATCTAAAAACTTGTCAAGAAGAATATATCTGGAAAAAAAAAAAAAAAACAGAAGAAATTCTGTTCATAAAAAGTTAGTTCTACAACGAGATAAAAAGACCAAAGTAAAATTGACTATAATATCTTTGTTGGATTTGGACTAAAATTGGTGTCCACCATTTGATTTATTTAGAACAAGAATCATTTCTTTAGACTCAGTGTAATAAGGTTTTGGACCAGGTTCGAGCCCAATCTTGATGAATGAGTCGTGCCTAAATGTTGGTTTAGCCTGCTTAAGCTTAGGGCCAGCCCTTTGCCATAGTAATTTAGTAAATCCACAGGACCACAGCCCTCTGGTTGGGCCGACCCTTTGGCTTGTCATATCTGTTGCGGAGAAACACTCACTATCATCAATCTCACAAGAGATTGAAAGAGGAAGAAGAAAAGTATTGTTAGTTGAAGCATCTCCAATGGCGTAGCGAAAGGGAGTTGTGATCGACACTACAAATAAGAAGCTTTCCAACAGGATGCTTGTGGGTCATTACTTCACCTCCCACAATGCTAAATAAGCTTCTGCAATATAGGAATACCAAGAAGCACAATAGTTGTCTTTAACCTCTACGTTTAAGGAATACATTGTGAATTTGATACCCGAGTTGTGTTGTATCTTTCTTATTGATAATGCATACCAGGCATAGTCACCTTTTTATACTGTAATTAGCCTCTACTTTTTAAGCAACAACTAATTGAAGTTGACACCCCGTATTGTGTTGTAGTATCGTCTTCCTAAATAAGGAATAACACAGTGTCTTATTTGTGAATTGTGATAAACCTTACTTTTTAAGCAATGCATCTTCAAGTTGATACCCCCGTTGTGTTGTAAGTTCTACAGAGACGTGGAAATACCAGACATCTTGAAGTTGAACTTACGCAGTACATCTGGAAGGTGGCAACTTAACAAGTTATACCCATGTTATGTTTTATCTCCTTCATAACCAAGGAAATACCAAACGAAGGGCCTTATTTGTGATTAGCCTCTTCTTCTTAGGATCTATATCTAGTGTCGTATCTCTTCATAGACAAGGGTACTCAACGTAGTGCCATCTTTGTAGTCAACCTTTAAGCAATACGTGTTGTAGTTGGGTTGATACCCATGTGTTGTATCTTCTTTACAAAGAAGGAATTAACAGACATAGTGCCGGTTAACCTTTTGTTCAGTTCCACACATCTTGAATTTGATACCGATGTTGTATTGTAACGAAGCCGAACACAATGTTACAATCGTGATTTATTCTACTTCAAAAAAAAAAAAAAAGCACTTTTTACACCCTGTATTTTGAAGTTGATACCCACGTGTTGTAATCAAAACCAAACATGGTACCATATTTGTGATTAACCTCTACTTTTTGAGCAATGCATGTCGAAGTTGTGATTAACTTCTACCAAATACACCACACCTCTTGAAGTTTTTGTTGAACAGAATCTTGAAGTTGATATTATCCGTCTATGTTATTCATGTTTTTCAATGAATTAACCCTTTAATTATGGATTGCAGGCAGTTAGTAGGCCGTAACTGGAATAGCCAAATGTTGGACATCTTCCGCGAGGCTAACGAAGTGGTTGATGGAATGACTAACTCAGTTGTGTAAATGAAACCTTATGTATTTAAAAGGCTATGCCAACTACTTAACCTGTGGAGTAGTTTTTGATCATTTCACAGCTTTGTTACGATTCCAATTTTCCTTGCGTTGAACATGTTATCGGGGTGAACTTCCGTCCCTATCGTGATTTATGAATCTTAAGACGTTCGATTGGGCTCGGTTATGCCATCACTGTGTATTGTGACTTTTCAGATCGAACAATCTTGCAAAGCAAGGGAAAAATAAATCACTGGAAATAGCCACGTGTTCGAATCATAATCTCTAAGAAAAATTAAGCAACTTTGGGAGAGAGCTAGGGAAAAAAAAAACAAACTATTTTCACCAAAGCCTGTTGCAGGTTCCACCAAGCATTTTTTGTTATAATCTGAACTGTTCATTTTGTAAAGCCTATATAATAGTATATGCACGCAAAAAATGAGCTTGGTCGGATATCAAGAGGTATATTAAAAATTGAATTTCGGTTTGGGAAATGGACTGCCATAAACAATTTAACTTCAAAATCTATGACCCTCCATTCTGTAAACCAAAATTCTAGTTTTGATATATCTATCAATATTCAATCAAACTGATTTTTTTCATGGGTATACTCTACGTGTTCTACGGGATGAACGATTCAGATTATATTGTAGGGCCCACATGCGGTGGTGGAAACCATGGGGTTTCCACCTATGACTAATAGAATTTACACTCAAACTACTATTTTAAAGTTGAAAGTAACCAAACCACGCGTCTGCATTGTCCAATCAATTTGATTCTTTGCATGCGTAAGCCTGATTTTGTATGGTGGAGAATTCGAAGACACGAGCCCACCAAACACAAAACTACCCTCTCTCTCCTTTCTAATCACCAAAGGAAGATCTTGCAAGGCACATTTAAGTCGTCTGAGTGTTTTCAAAAGTCCAAATTTAAAAATAAAATCTTAAAAATAAAAAGATTTATTTTTAAATTCAAACCATTGAAAATACTTTTAGGCAGGTATAATTGTGCCCTACCGGGTGCCTTGCAGAATCTCTAGATATGGCTTTCCAGGGCCAAAAGTTTGGATAGTGTGTGTATACAAGGGTCATAGATTTCCTCGTTACTACATATACTACTTCTAAATATGATTTCCTCGTTACTCGTTAGTCTCGCCTTATGTACAAAACCAAGGAAGAAAGAGAAAACCACCATAATGTTTTGAGGTGTCAAACGGGACGTGCCATGCTTGCTCGGATTGTTTAGTTCTGTATTAGCCGATGTTGGCCCGTTTACTTTATCGCGTCGTGTCATTTTTTAATCGTGTCGTGTTATGCAGTGGTAGACCCACACTATGGCAAGCGGGGTCACATGATCCTGCTGAGTTCCAAAATACTCTTAGAGCAAGTATAGTTTCGAGGAGTATTTCGTAATTTTACCCTAAAAGATAATATTTTTGGCCTGAAGATTCCATGGAATTTACAATTCTTGCTCTATTTGATTGTGACATTATGCAAAGAATTCAACGTTTTTCCTCTCTCCACAAAATCTACGAGTCTATGAACTCTATACTCTGAATAACTGTAGGGAGGTATTCCCGAACAGGTAAGTTTAGTCGCCGAACACGTGATGTATTAGGGACACGTGGCAGGCATGATAAGTCTATCGCCAGGCAGCACCATGAGCAGCGATGTGGACCAGTGACATGTGAAGTCATTGGCCCAGACAGTCTGTTCGGCTGATAAGGACAAAGACGTGTGAAGTCATTTGTCCAGATATAACGACATGGACCAGTCACATGTGAGGTCATTGGTCCAGGAGGACTGTTCGGCAAAGAGGAAGCCGAACAGTGGAAAACGTTGCCCTAAATCATGACGTGGAAAGAATGCTCCAGAATGGTAATATTATGTGAAAGGATGAGATCCCGAGTATATAGGAGCGATGCAAGACACCCAACGTGCGTGGAGTGTACGGGTAATTAAGGGAAAGAGACCCAAAAGGACTGGGAGTCTCATAAAGATTAAGATATTGTACAGATAAGGGAATGAGAATCCATGAGATACTAGGTTTCCTATACGAGGTAGGAATCCTAGGGCAACAGGGATGCTTGGGCAGCAAGCATCCGCGAATCTATAAATACGAGGTAAACCTGGAGGTAAAAGGTACGCAATATTTGGTGATCTCTCATTGTCTTCCTACCGATAATTAGGGTTCATTGCTTATTCGTGATACTAACTTAGCCATCGGAGGGCCTTTGCCACGAGAGGCAAAGGTGCACTCACCCCTTGTCTGTTTTGCAGATTAGGGTTCCGACGAAGAACTAAGGTTCCGGTGTAGAGGCACGTGAAGCCGTTTGCAGTTTGGTGTGTTCAGAGCACTAATTGTTTTCATCCCCCTACAATTGGCGCCGTCTGTGGGAATCGAGCCAATTCCCTAAAAAGATAACCATGATGGAAGAAGATCCAACCACGCCGTTCAATCCAAAGAACCAGCTAAGTGGTGGAGGGGATAAATCTCCACCGGGTGCACCGAAAAAGCCCACTGGTAGACAAGACAAGACAACCACAGGCTCCACGAGAAGGAGCAAATCCCACCGAAGAGAAACATCGGTGGAACACTCAAGGAGTGTGCATAATAGTGAGGATCTCCTCGATAAAAAGAGAAAGGAGATCGAGGAATATGCTCGTTTAATTAAAAAACGAAAGTATGAGATACAAAAGCTACAGCGGGTACGGGAACACCCAGAAGATTCTGGACTCTCTAAGAGGGATTCAGAGAGAAATAAACGGACTCTTGTAGTCCATAAGCAGGCTCCTTCGTGAGGAAGAAGAAGCAGAAGTCCTACTATAGGGCGATATAAGGCTTCTCCACGAAAAATGAGAAATAGAAGCAGAAGCCGAACACCGGAAAGACGAAGGGTTTTTTTCACGGAAAAAGAGGAGTAGGGAACGGAGTTCCTCACCCAAGGAAGAAACAAGGAAGCATCACCGTGACAGGTACGAGAGACCTGATGCTGACTGGGCCAAAGCTACGGCTCACAAAACGAAGGAAAATGAGGAAGGGACAGTGTCAGCACGAGAGGTGGCACGTAAAGCCCTGAGTAACATCACGGCCTCCCCTTTCTCAAGGAGGCTACAAGAGGCTAGGTTGCCGAGCAGAGTTAAGCACGGAGCGTTCGTACTTTACGAGACAAACACGGACCCTGTGGCTCACATACAGCATTACCAGCAGGCCATGTTCATGCACGATGGCGATGATGCCATTCTGTGCAAAATGTTCCCGTCAAGTCTAGGCAAGGTGGCCTTGAGTTGGTTTCATAAATTGGCACCACGATCCATAAGAGGATGGAGGCAGTTGGCCGAGGAATTCACTGTTCGGTTCTTGACAAGTAGAAAGGCCCCAAAGACGTTTGAGAGTCTATCCACCATGAAACAAGCGGAAAGCGAGCCGATCAGAGATTACGCAAAGAAGTACTGGGAAACTTTCAACGAGATTGAGAGTTGCAGTGAGGAATATGCCATAGCAACCTTCAAAACTGGTTTGCCTGTTCGGGGAGAGCTGCACCGCTCATTGAATAAACATCCGGTGGCTACGTTGGCCAAACTGATGGAGCGAATAGAGCAACACGCCAGAATGGAGGATGACATACTCCGCGAGGATGGCAGGGTTGCTGCCGAACAGCCTAAGACGCCTGCCAAGAAGGTGGATAAACCTGAGCCCAAAACGTACAAGGAGCGTAAGGAGTACGGACAGGCTAAGAAGGATCCGTACAAGGAAAAGCAAGCCCCTGATCCCAAATCCTTCTTTTCTATCACTACTGTTTGGAAGGAGCCAATCTACAGGATTCTTTATCGAATAAAGAATCAGCCGTACTTCAAGTGGCCCCCGAGTCTTGGCGGAGATAAAGACGCTAAACGTGCTACGAATCAGCACTGCAGCAACCACAAGGATTGGGGCCACATGACTGAAGATTGCGAGATGTACAAGAAACACCTTGATGATTTGGTCTCTCGGGGCTATCTTAAGGAGTTTATCCAGGAAGATCCCAAGGAAAAAGGGAAGGCCATGGAACTGGATTACGAGCAGAATCCTAAGGGGGGTAATCCATATGATACATGGGCTGGCCGCACCTTATACGAGAAATGAGGTTAGACTGTTGCAAAGACAGTTTAAGCACGATCAGCATGTGATGCGATTGGGTAATAAAAGAGGGCGAGAGAGTGACGTGTGCAATGAAAGCATAGCCTTCACAGATGACGATTTGGGAGAAGTCCAGATTCCTCGTAACAATGCTTTAGTCATAACCCTACGAGTTGGGGAGTATGACATTGAAAGGATCCTAGTGGATTCAGGAAGTTGTACAGAGGTGATGTACTACGACGCGTTCAAGAAGCTGGGTCTAGCCCAGACAGACTTGGAGCAGTCCACAACGCCATTGATTGGGTTTGGTGCAGGGGCGGTTTGGCCCCTTGGAAAGGTAACACTGCCTGTTCGGGCAGGATCAGTTGTTTTGAGGACGGATTTTCTGGTCGTAGACGTCCCTTCTTCCTATAACGCAATTATAGGCAGGACCTGGTTACACAAGATGAGGGCTGTCTCCTCAACTTACCACCAGATGGTGAAATTCCCAGGATCCAATGGGATCGAAGTAATTAGGGGCAATCAGAAAGTGGCCCAACAGTGTCTGATTTCCATTGTCAAGAAAGCTCCAAAGGCCCACCACGCCCACCACGTTCACACACTGGAAGTGCCAGATCAACCAACTATCGAAGATGTTGGGAGGAGTCCGGCGCAAAAGGTGGTCGAAGGCCTGGAGAAAATTCAGATCAACGAGAATGATCCTGAAAGATATTTTCTAATTGGGGAGTCATTGCCAGCAGACGAAAGGGCCGAATTGATTGGATTCCTGATGGAATATATCGATGTATTTGCATGGGTCCCAGAAGAGATGCCCGGAGTTGATGCAAGTGTGATTTGTCATCATTTAAATGTTAACCCCCAGCACAAGCCAATCGTTCAGAGAAAACGTAGGGCGGGCGTACAGCACGCGGATGCTGTTGGTGAGGAGGTTAATCGATTGCTTGAGGCAAAAGCAATACGTGAGGTTTACTACCCTGAGTGGCTATCCAACACCGTGGTCATAAAAAAGAAGAATGGGAAGTGGCGTGTCTGTGTGGACTTCACAGACTTGAACAAAACCTGTCCTAAGGATAGTTTTCCCCTCCCAAGGATAGACCAGTTGGTTGATGCAACAGCTAGCTACGAGCGAATGAGTTTTCTTGATGCGTATCGAGGATACCATCAAATTGCTATGTTTGGGCCCGACCAGGAGAAGACATCTTTCATCACCCCAAGGGGCTTGTACTGCTATAGTGTCATGCCGTTTGGGCTAAGAAACGCAGGGGCGACATACCAAAGGCTTGCGACTATCATGTTCAGGGAGTTGCTCGGGAAAACTATGGAGGTTTACATAGACGATATGGTGGTGAAAAGCCGAGACAAGCGATGGCATATTACAGACTTGAGAGAAGTCTTTGAGATCTTGAGGAAGTACAAGTTGAAACTCAACGCCTCGAAATGTGCGTTTGGGGTTGGTTCTGGGAAATTCCTAGGGCCTTTGGTCACTATGAGGGGGATGGACGCCAACCCAGACCAGATTGCAGCTCTGCAGAAGCTGCAAAGTCCCAAGACCACGAAGGAAGTCCAACGGTTGACTAGAATGACTGCAGCGCTGAACAGATTCATAAGCAGGTCAAGTGACAAGTGCAGACCCTTTTTTCAGTTATTGAAAAAAAGGGAGGGATTCGAATGGGGAGCAGAGTGTGAACAGGCCTTCCAGGACCTGAAGAAGTACCTGGTTGAGCCTCCTCTTTTGTCAACTCCACAGCAAGGTGAGTCTTTAGTTTTGTACTTAGTTGTCTCTGAACATGCTATTAGTGCAGTCCTGTTAAGGGATTTGGGAATCGAGCAAATCTCAATTTACTATGTTAGCAAGACATTGCTGGATGCAGAGACGAGATATCTGCCCCTAGAAAAGCTTGTCTTGGCACTTAGAACGGCCACGAGGAAGTTGCCACACTACTTTCAAAGCCACAAGGTTGTGGTTTACACTGAATTTCCGTTGAAATCACTGCTACGAAAAGCAGATTTTTCAGGAAGAATCTCAACATGGTCTGTTGAGTTAAGCCAGTATGACATTGATTATCAGCCACGTACGGCAATTAAAGGCCAAGTATTGGCAGATTTTGTGGCAGAGTTCTCCCCTACGGTAGCACCCCTGCCTCCTACGAGAAAGGAGCAAGCATCTGAGCCAGCACCCACGAAGAATCAGCTGTCAGCCGAACAGGATCCCATGGAATGGAAATTATTCATTGACGGATCAGCATATAATACTGGTTCAGGAATTGGGGTGGTGATATTTCCTCCAGAAGGTGTAATGATCGAGCTGTCTGTTCGGCTAGGTTTCAGTGCATCAAATAATGTGGCAGAGTACGAGGCACTCTTAGCTGGATTGAGAAGTGCGAAGACCTTAAAGGCGAAACGAGTCAGGGTGCACTGTGATTCACAGCTCGTAGTCAACCAACTGTCCGGCGAGTATCAAGCCCGGAATGAAAAGATGGCAGCATATGTGGAAGCGACCAAAGATTTACTTGATACTTTCGAAAGGGTTCATATTGAACAGATAAGTTCTGGGCAAAATGCCCATGCCGATTCTCTGGCATGGTTGGCAGCAGCCGTTCCAACTGAACTCAAGCGAAGGGTGGCAGTTGAGTATCTGACAGAGCTAAGCATTGGAAGGGGTATTGAATTGGTCTTGGATGTGAACCAGGGACCAACTTGGATGGATCCAATTGTGGAGTTTCTACGAAATGAAATACTCCTCATTGATAAAAAGGAAGCTCATAAGATCAAAACCAAGTCCGCAAGGTTTTGGCTGTCCCCAGAAGGGAAACTTTACCGAAAATCCTTTACAGGACCGTATTTACTTTGTGTGCACCCCAAAATGGTGCAGAAATTTCTTCACGAAATACATGAAGGAACATGTGGGAGTCATGCTGGGGGCAGATCCATTGCCCACCGAGCAATTACCCAAGGCTACTGGTGGCCACATATGCAGGAGGATGCAAAGATGTATGTTAAAATTTGTGAGAAGTGTCAGAAATTCTCACCAATGATTCGAACACCAGCCGAGGATCTGGTACCTTTGACAAGTCCTTGGCCATTTGCCCAATGGGGAATGGACATCGTAGGTCCATTGCACAAAGCAACTGGGAATCGAAAATTCCTTTTGGTTGCGACAGATTATTTTACCAAATAGATTGAGGCTGAACCACTGGCCAAAATCACCGAACCCATGATAGAAAGGTTCGTGTGGAAGAGTATTATTACTCGATTTGGGGTTCCCTATTCTTTGATCACAGATAATGGGTCCCAATTTCAAAAAAAGTTCAAAGCATTTTGTGCCCAGTATGGAATTCGAAACTATTATTCAACTCCAGCATACCCTCAGAGCAACGGGCAGGCAGAAGCATCTTTTAAAACCATGCTTGATGGGATCAAGAAGAGGTTGGACAAGGCCAAAGGGAAATGACCCGATGAATTGCCCCTTGTTTTGTGGGCACATAGGACAACACCTAGGAGGTCTACGGGAGAGACCCCCTATTCGTTGGCATACGGTACAGAAGCAGTCATACCTTTGGAAGTGGGCCTTCCAACCAACAGAACAGTGTTGGTTGAAAGTGGGGGCAATGACAGAGCCCTAGAAATTGAGCTTGATCTCGCCGAGGAAAGGAGAGAAAGGGCCCTGGTCCATTTGGCCTCTTATCAAGAACAACTAATGAAGAGCTATAATAAGCACGTTCACCCTCGAGAGTTTGGTGTTGGGGACCTTGTGCTACGAAAGGTGCTCAGCAACACCAAGGTAGCCAACGAAGGCAAGCTAGGGGCCAACTGGGAAGGCCCGTATCGGGTAGCAGAGATTGTGGGCATTGGGGCCTACAGATTGGTTGATCTGGACGGCATCCCAATCCCGAGGCCATGGAATGTTCATAATCTGAGAAAATTCTTTGTTTAGAGGAATTTAGTTTTATTTTAGATTGCACTACGTGATTGTGTGGGAATTAGGAATAAAATTCCCTTGTTTTCTCTTATTCTACTTTAGTTGCAAGGGGTACGAATAACGCCCCCTTGAGTTCAGTCTATGAATAAAGACATTTTTTTTCCTCACAGTATATTCAGCTTTTGGAAAATATTGGTTTTTTAGATATGAAATATGGAATACAGATTTTCCTTTCCTTATTCATATTGAGGAGCATGGGATTGGCATGAACGCCATATACGAATATACCTATGCTTGATAGCTTAATAACTGCGTACGAACAAACGCTAAAGTATGAAAACCTTGTAAATAAATATACCCCAAGTATGAAAACACTTGGGATGCATATACAAAACACATGCAGCTGTTCGGGTAAGGGTACAATCAGTCGAGTAAGTGATTGTGCTAAAAAGTATGAGATACTTTAAGAAACTTATACTTAGGTATAAGATACCTCAAGTACGGAACACTTGATAAATGCTTAAGTACGAGTATACTTAATAAAATCTGAGGCTTGCATACGTAGACATGCAAGTAATCAAGTACGAAATACTTGATTCTGTAAGGCATAACGAGATATGTCAAATATTTATACGATTCTATGTACGAATACACTTAGTAAAATCCAAGTATGAAATACCTGGACAAAACGAGAGACTTAAGTGCATACGAATTGATGCAGTCTGGGTAAAAAACTCGTGGTAAGAAGCACAAGGAAACATACGCAGCCACGAGATGCCTAAAGACAAATATGAGATATCCGAAAGATAGAAGTGGCCACGAAGGGTCGAGCAAAAACCCAAAGTTATGCCACGAAGGGCCAAATACTTGTATCATCAGACAGAAACAAAGAGAAGAAAAAAGAAAGAGTTATTCCGATGCCTCGCAGGGCTGATTTAACTACGGTCACGAAGGACCTGCAAATTGTTCCAAGGAGACAGAAATAATCACACTCCAAAAGTTAGTCCAAATCTTGGATCTCCGGGAGAGGTTCGTTTGAGGCCCCTGCAGCACCTTCAGTGCTGGGACCACCACCAATAGTATTTTCTTCCAAAATGATGGGATCGTTGGTCTCCTCCTGAACAGGTGAACGTTCGGCCGTGGATTCATTACCTATGTTTTCTCCAGCATCTCCAACATTCTCGATTTGCTGGTCGATATCTTCCTCTGGCTGCTCCACTTGTTCGTGCACATTTGTATCACGGGTGCTCGGTAGGTCGTTGTCAACCCAGAGTGGAGAATCCTCAGCAACGCCCACCTTCGTGAGGCATGCCTCCCAACTTGCAATCCAGATCTGATCTTGAATCCCTGGCATCTGCCCCACATAGTTGGCCGTTGTAGCATCAAATCCCTTGTTATATCCATCCTCGAAGGCCGCATTCTTGGTGTTGTCAATCTCAGCCAACGCCTGCTTAAGATTGTCTTCTGCAGTCTCGAGTCTACCCTTGGCCTCGGCGTAATCTGACTTGGCATTGTCTCTCTCTCTTTCAAGCCTCGAGATTGTTCGGAGCAACCTTGTGTTGTCCGTTAACAATTTGACTCTCTCGGTCTCAGCGTCTTGAAACTTTCGACCCAATGTCATCATTTTTTAATAAGCTGTACAAATATCAACAATAAGTTAAGAGAACACTTAACTATCATAAATATGAGGCTTTGCCACGAGAGAGTATTTGGTTACCTTGATTCCACTGACGAGACCAGTGGACACAAGCCTATCGGTTGGAGCCGAGGTTTCCTTTTGCATATCAACAGGAAGTGCCAGGGCCTGTGCCAAAGCTAGTGCAGTCTCAGAGGAACTGGCACTATCCCCAATGTGGACGGGACAATCACCCCTGATGAGTGGGGGAGCCCAAGTTTGGGGAAGCACTTGAAGAGGAGGCGATTGGAGTTGATTGATTTCCATATCAGCTGGTGCGTCAGAAGGGGACGGGTTCTCAGTCCTTGGGCGTCTGTCCTGATGGGCATCATCCGCCTCGAGGGAACTGTCGCGTCCCCGAGGCGATGAGGATGATCTTGTTGACCCCCCTCTAGTGCGACGAGATCGTGGGGGGGGAGCACCCGTAGATGCCACTCTGCTAGCAACACCACGCCCTCTCGTTGGGACAGTAAGAAGGGAGCTAAGGTTAAGTGGCTGGCGAGCCATTGTACCTGAGTCAAGAGAAGATCGAGAATAGCCTGAGGAAGATGACTGGCTGGTGATGCCAAGGGGAATGGGCTGTTCAGTCTGATGATCGGGTATAATTTGTCTTCTTCTAGACCTCCTGAGTACCACACGAGTTGCAGGAACGCCTACAGGAATAGTCACTTCATCCGGCTGTCCGGCAAGTGTGACTTCGGCCTGCAATCTTGAGCTCTGCAGTTGAGGAGCTGTTGAGGTTGAGGCGCCGCTGGTGCTCGGATTGGCTAGCCTCCTGTCTATAAATCCTTTATAAGCTGGGTCGTAGCCTAATAACACATTGGCATCACGACCCCGACCAAATGTTGAGGTGCCTGGTTCACCTTTATACCTCAAAATCCTGTTTATCTTCACTGTTCGGACGTAGCTAGGTTCAGCTCTAGGACGCTTGTTTGCGTTATCCGCTACACGATTGAAAGCATAATAAAGATCAGAGACTACAACGAAATGTTAAACAAACATTACAAGAAGAAGTGGAAATCAGGAGCATACGTGGGTAGCCCATATGTGGGGGCAGTGGAAGCCCACCACCTGGCCATCTTCACCTACTGGTTCGAATGCTCCAGTAACGTACAGAAAATCGATCTCGTGATCGCGAGCAGAGTCTGGTAAATTTAGCACGAGACGCTTCTCTGCTTTCCTAACTTTGAAGTAGAAGGTGTTATAATCGGGGTTTAGCACGATGCTATACCACCATTGGATGTCCCAGATCCCCAGTTGGGTCCCCAAGATTCTGTTTAAAGCTATAACCCCCATTATTAATCTAAAGAAATTAGTGGAAACTTGCATCGGTGTAAGTCTATACCAGTTTAAGACCTGACGAAGCAATGGATGGAGGGGAAATCTAACTCCCCCCTCAACAATGGCTACGATAGGAATACACATTCTATCCCATGTGCCCCCGTCTCTGTCTGCATCTAATGGGGCAAGTTCGAGCCCTACATTGTCAGGGACGTTATAGTCTCTCCTAAAAGCCGCCATGGCTGACGGGGTTTCACAAAGCTTCCTAAATTTTTCGGGTTTTGGGCCACTATTACCCTCATTCGCCATTAGAGTATACAAAGGAAAGCTACGAAACGATCGAATTCTAAGAGGGATATGGATAAATCCCTGGGAACTGATGAACGAGAGAGAGCGAAGAGGCTTACGAGATAGACTACGATGATGTCTGAGGTTGCAGACGGCGGCGATGGCGTTTCGAGTCGCTCATACAGTAGAAGACGAGGAAAGGATTTGAATTTGTGAAGACCCAAAAGAAACCCTTTCAGAGGTTTACGGGCTGGGAACGAAGACGAAACGTCTCTCTCCACGCCGTTACGAGTTAAAGTAACGGAAAGCGAAAAATACGCTAACGACGTTTGGAGGAAACGTCAGTTCGAATTTAATGCGGAGTGTACGAAAACACGCCACGTAGAATTATTACCCCGAGGCGGTATAATGACAAAGCCGCCAAGCACCTTAAAGGGTATTAATGGAATGGCTGCCCGGGGCTAACAAGTGTGGTCCAGAATTGTTGTTTCTAAAAGCTTCACCCGTTGCCCCCGAACAGTGGCAAGCGGATAAAGCTGGGGAGCAATTGTAGGGAGGTATTCCCGAACAGGTAAGTTTAGTCGCCGAACACGTGATGTCTTAGGGACACGTGGCAGGCATGATAAGTCTATCACCAGGCAGCACCATGAGCAGCGATGTGGACTAGTGACATGTGAAGTCATTGGCCCAGACAGTCTGTTCGGCTGATAAGGACAAAGACGTGTGAAGTCATTTGTCCAGATATAATGACATGGACCAGTCGCATGTGAGGTCATTGGTCCAGGAGGACTGTTCGACAAAGAGGAAGCCGAACAGTGGAAAACGTTGCCCTAAATCATGACGTGGCAAGAATGCTCCAGAATGGTAATATTCTGTGAAAGGATGAGATCCCGAGTATATAGGAGCGATGCAAGACACCCAACGTGTGTGGAGTGTACGGGTAATTATGGGAAAGAGACCCAAAAGGACTGGGAGTCCCATAAAGATTAAGATATTGTACAGATAAGGGAATGAGAATCCATGAGATACTAGGTTTCCTATACGAGATAGGAATCCTAGGGCAACAGGGATGCTTGGGCAGCAAGCATCCGCGAATCTATAAATACGAGGTAAACCTGGAGGTAAAAGGTACGCAATATTTGGTGATCTCTCATTGTCTTCCTACCGATAATTAGGGTTCATTGCTAATTCGTGATACTAACTTAGCCATCGGAGGGCCTTTGCCACGAGAGGCAAAGGTGCACTCACCCCTTATCTGTTTTGCAGATTAGGGTTCCGACGAAGAACTAGGGTTTCGGTGTAGAGGCACGTGAAGCCGTTTGCAGTTTGGTGTGTTCAGAGCACCAATTGTTTTCATCCCCCTACAATAACAATTTTCCTTAGCTATGGTAGATGAGTTTTGTTAATATACTAATATGAATAGTTTCTATTGTTTTTCATTTTTGTATAATTCAATTCCTTATCCGATTTTTATGTACGAAAAATAAATTATATATGTGGGAGATATTTGACCCCACTGCAACCAAATCCTGGATCTGCCCCTGGTGTCGTGCTATTTTTTAATCGTGTCATGTTGTGCTAGCCCATTTACTTAGTCATGCCGTGCCCATGTCAGCACATCTCCAACCGAATTTTGTCGAAAAGGAAAAAAAACTCCAAAAAGAGTAACAATTTTATCAACATAAAAAGTGTAAAATATTATTTTACCGTACAAAATATTATGTCACAGTATAAAATAATAAGATTAATATTTTTTTGTAATAAAATTAGTATTTGGTGTGCCATGCCTAAGCCGTGGCCGTCTAAAACCGTGTCGTGCCGTGTCCGGCCCACTTCCGTATCGTGCCCGTACCCGTCGAAAACTGTACCCGTATTGTGCTGTGCCACATTTAAACGTGTTGTGCCCGGCTAAAATTGTGTCTGTGTCGTTTCGTGCCACATTCAAACGTGCCGTATCAGCTCGGCCAGTTTGAAACCTCTTATAATGTTCTTTTCATTGCTAAAAAATGTTCGCCAGATCATGATTTCCTGTCCAAAGATTGACGAGGTCATTGGAAAACGACGTTCACGGTCAACGTGTGGAAAATGAAAAGAACAATTTTTGTAATTCGTCACTGGTGATTTGGTCACGCAAGTGAACGGTGGATATCAAATTCCAACGTCCAACGAAAGGAGGAATACGAAATTGAACACCTTCCCCACCAAACTCCTCCCCAAGAGCGTGGAAGAAGAGGAGGGGAAAAATGTGACCTGCGTCATGCGTTAGTTGGATCGATTGTTGAGTTTGCTCTCCATACAATTAATTAGGGTTCGATTTTTGGAGTCAGACTTCAAGAAAGTAATCCTCGTAAATTTTCTAGTCCTGACATGAATAGCTGCTGGCCTTTGATCGGACTGTAGAGGGAATTAATTGAGGTGCGCGTAAGATGATTCGAACACTCCTGACCGTTGAAAAATAAAGAGAAAAAAATATGAATTTGGACGGTCAAAAGATTAGGTGAGATCTCTTGCCATTTGAGTCTTTGACACGAAAAATATCCCCCAATAGGCAACATTCAAATGAGCTATCATTGTCCTGTGTAATACTCCATAGGAGAGAAATAACTTGTCCATAGAAGAGAAATAACTTGTTCATGGTTCTGCACAATTTTGGCAATCAATTGTTGAGATCAGCTTTTCAATTTTGATCGATAACGATTAATTTTTACCGGTTAAAATTAAATTTTAATCCGAATTGTCTAAAATACTTTTGAACGCTCGCAATTAAACGCCACCCGTAAACTTTATTTACGGGTTGTTCCGTAAAGAAGTTTTTCTCTCTTTCCCATAATTACCTTCCACCACGTGACTATAATTGTTGAAACTTTATAAGCTGATGATCGATCAATGTGACCGCCAATCGAATTGGAGTCGTTCATTTGAACCATTTTATTAGAAATTGCATTGCACATGGGGAAAAGTATTAGGCATGAAATTCTTTATACCGCCGGTGTAAATATTTGTTTCCTCTAAATCAATTATATTGCGCTATATCGACATATTTTATTAATTAGAACCACTGTTTTGCAATATGACGTAATGTAATTGATTTGAAGGAAATAAAAGTTTACACCAGCAATGTAAAGAATTTATTCTCAAAAGTAAAACCCTGATCTAATTCTGAGTCAACTCTCACTTTCCCCACGTTCATTCCAAATTCGTTTTCGGCCGTAATTGCTCCGTTTATTTCGATGTATAATATTTCCTCCGTCCCAATTCTTTAGTCTCTTTTGAGAATCCGTGCTATTTTTCAATTGATTATATCTTATAATCTATAATCTTTTAGTTAAATTTGAAAATATCGTTTAAAAAAAACTTATTGAAATCTATCAAACAAGATCTATATTGTATATAAAACTAAAAAGTATCACAAATTAAAAGGTATAATTAATTTTTTATGCGATTGGGATCGGCCGATGGACAAAAGAATAGAGACGGAGGAAGTATTTTTCATGTAAAATATTTTTTAAGAGAATAAAATTTTTATTTTTGGGTGTTGGGTAGCGAGGGAGCAATAATATTCATTTTTCCCTCATGATTCGGATCATGAATTGATTCAACTCTCCTTTTTGATCGTTCCGTTGTTGGCTTCTCGGAAACTTCACATGTTGCCGAAAGAGACTCGTAGTCAAATCCCAAACATTTCCCAGGTTTTCGGAAATGAACTCTGCCTTCCATTTCCATTTAATTTCGTTTCGTTTCCTTTCCTTTCTCTCAGCTGCAATTTCCCATTGCCAGCCAGCCAGCTAATTAAGGCGGCTTGTTCTGCGAATATACGGCGACTTGTTCATTCTTCCCCATATATATAAATATACTACTATAAACACAATATATATTTTTATTTATTGCCTCTTCGCTAAAACCTCTGTAAACCAGAAGGGTTTTGGGCTCTGTAGTTTCTTGCGGTGCAAGTCGGCGCCTCTGATTCCTTCACATTTTTCCAAACCATTTTCTCATTAAACAAACACGGAGCACAATTTACTAGTATTCATACTCTCTCTCTCTCTCTCTCTCTCTCTCTCTCTCTCTCTCTCTGTGTGTGTGTGTCTTAAAAAACTGCCTCCTGAAAATCTAGGGTATGTGCTCTGCTCGACCTTTTTGGTCCCACCGCACAGAACAGTACTATAGTTCTTCAGCATTTCTAGTTCATATTCTGCATATTTCATATATAAATATTTGGTGCATATATATAAAATACGATACATGGCAGGATTATTCAAAAGCCCAGTTTTTTTTTTTTCTTTTCATGGTAATATTTTATTTGGGTTACTCTTTTGTCACTGATTTTTTTGTCAAGATTTCGTTTCATTTTTTCTTGATCTGGGTTTCATCACAAAAGCTCGCATCAGATATGAAATTGAAGTGTTCCGTGTATTTATCTGTGTTTGATAAAAGTTTTCCGCTCATATTTATGCACATTTAAGATGAGGATCTGGGCTAGGTATTAGCTTGAGGATTGGAATTTTTCCGGCACTTTTATCAAATAGTTGAATTTGTATCTAATAAACTAGAGTGGTGAAGTGGTAAATATTTTTGAATATTAGAGCTTGTGTGTAACAATCAAATTTTCAGAAAAGCAAAAAAAAATTAAAAAAATTGGTGGAAAGTTTCATGAAGCATCTTTGATCTGTCTTTAGATTCTCCATCTTGCTGTAAATACTTGGAACACCGTGAGCATCATTTGTAGACCTCTAATTGTTTGTCTTAAAGCGTTAAAGAAATTTAAAGATGCTAAACAAAAGTTATTGCTGACTTTGATTCATCAAGATAACCTATATGACTTCTGAATAATTGCCCTTTTCGATTACTGAGAATAAAAATGGTCCTTGTTCAGTTTTTTCATTGCTACTTGCCTCAATTTTATTTTATTTGCTAATGGCAATAATTGTTGGTTACAGAGAATATATCAGGGCTGTCTCAACTCTCAAGTAAACAGCGCGAACCTTTTGCTGTGCAGGTAAATCATGTTTATTGGGTGGTGATTCTTAGTTTAAGTTCGCACTTTTCAAGCTTTTAGCAAGTTTATGGAGGCCAAGAAGCAGGGGTGGCTTTAGTTTATGTACTATCTTGTAGCGCAACCAGAGTGGTGAATTATTCAAGCTTTGGCTCGAAGACTTAGCAGGCCGTGTTAAAGCTGTTGGAGCCGATCTAAAGCGAGTTTTAATTGAGCTGTTCAAGCTCGAGTAGTTTGGTTCTTGTAATTTAGCATAAGCTCATTGAAATTTGAGGCTACTTATGTGTGAGTCAGAAATGGAAAATAATCCAATTATCCAACAGACTTGCACCCTTCTCGGGTTGTTTGGCGACTCTCTCCTGTGAAATCTTGGAGCGTCCTCGTGGTCTGCATGATGAACTGTCATGATACAAGCACCAGAAGCCAAACTTATTGTTCATAAACTAAGTCTAAGCATACGGTTTGGACCTTCCATTCAAAAATATCAGAGTCTTTATAATCACTATAATTCCCTACATAATTTGTCCAGCTGGGTTTTAATTGCATTTGCCAGCTACTAGCAAATGTGTTTGGTGAGGAATAACATGTTTTGGTTTCAAGACCCATTTAGGATGTTACTGAGAGTATTCTCTTTGGATCTACTGTCTACCTACAGCTGATGAGTAGAGCTAAAGTTCGTTTTGTTTGTTAGGACACTTGCTTTTCAGGCGTCCATTTGGCCTATTCGGCAAACCGTCCTATATGCCAAACTTTCCTCATTGTTGTTTTCACCTCTCCACATTTCTTTCTATATAAAGCCACCTTGATTAAGTTCTTTATGCAACTTTTCCCATATGATTTACTTATAGCGATTTCAGGCAAATTCAACCAAATTAAACGAGCTGAATTTTCTCCCAAAAAGAGGCCCCAAGTGTATCAGCCTGCTCTAAGGACTTCTGATATGGCATTGGCAAGATTAGCAAGGACTGGCTTTAGGCGATCGGGAGGTGCCATTAACAATTCCACAAACGAGAAAGATGTCTTCTTTGAGGGTGTATTGACACGAAAGTGTTCTTCACCTTGTGTTGAAAATGTTCTAGTCAGTGGCAATCCATCACACTTTTCAAACATCAGGAAGACGGGTCAGATAAATTTCTGGAGTAGGGGAATAAGGATATCTCCGCAGTCTCATTTTCCTCAGGCAGAGAGGATTGTTGAGGAATCTGATCCAGTGCATGAGAGTCCACAGTATCCTACACTAGAAGCAACTAAACAGGGTGAAAAGCCTAGGGTTGTGGTCCTTGGCACTGGGTGGGCAGCATGTCGATTTCTTAAAGGGCTTGACACCAAAATATATGACGTGGTTTGCATTTCTCCGAGGAATCATATGGTGTTCACTCCTTTGCTTGCTTCAACAGCTGTTGGAACCCTGGAGTTTCGATCAGTTGCTGAGCCGGTTGGTCAGATTCAGACTGCACTTTCAAAGGACCCAAATTCCTTCTTTTATTGGCTTCTTGCACGGGGGTTGACACAGATAAACATGAAGTGAGCACATCTTCCAGCTTTATTTTCGTAATGTAGAATATTGTTACATATCTATGATCACCGCATTTTCCAACCTAAAATTAGAATGAGATTATATTACTCTATGTTGGCACTTGGCATACAGTAGTGGCTGCACAACCTGGTGAGGGAAGTCACAAGTGATAACTATTTAAGGGGAAATTTTTGTTTCAAACACACTTTATCCTCCATAAACAACATAATTCAAATATTTAGCATCCTTCACTACTACATGCACCGATTTGACATCAAATGAAGTCCCTAAATAATTACTCCCTTCATCCTTAATGTTGGACCCTTTTGGGAGTTTCAACTTTCTAAGGGGACATGCCTTTGTAGAAAGTTAACTTTGATTCCCCACATTGCCCCTTAAATTCTCACCTTCAAAAATAGTATTACTGATTTATAAGGGTTTGTCTTTGAAAGTTCACACACTTTTTTACTTGACTTTTGCAACAAGGACAAACATTTTGGGACATCCTTAAATTGTTTTTTGAAATAAGATTAAGGGAAGGAGGAGTAGTGTTTAATGCTGTGCCCACCATATGACTGTTTAATGGCCATCCTGTTCCTCTTGGTGATCTTGATTTGAAGTTGGTGATCACCTGGCTGTGAAAATTGTGGAATTGATGCTCTCTGCTATGAAGTTGTGGTGATTGAGAAGCACGTGATATATCCTTGATCTTGTTTGTGAAACTATCGATGACCTCATCTTTTGTGCAATGGTTTGAAATTGTGTATTTCGAGTGAGGGCAATTGCAAAATTTAATATGTTCACAGTCCATTTTGTTGTAATGGTAATATCATTATAGTGAGTTCAGTTTTTGTTATGTGTATGATGAATGTTCTTAGAGCTGCCACTGGTGGAATATGAATACAGTTCACAAGGTAGCTTATATAGTAGTATGTACAAATGTACACACACACACACACAGAGAGTTATACTATTTTGCTTTGTGATTTCACTTACTCTAAAAACTTACAAATGCGGCTTCGCTGAATCAGGTGTACTGTGAGACAGCTGGCAGTAATGGACTTCCTCAGGAGCCTTACCGATTCAAAGTCGCATATGACAAGCTTGTCATTGCTGCTGGAGCTGAGCCTTTGACCTTTGGTATTGAGGGAGTTAAGGAACATGCTTTTTTCCTTCGAGAAGTATATCATGCACAGGAAATCAGGAAGAAGCTTCTCTTAAACCTTATGCTCTCTGAAAATCCAGGTGATTGATAATTGCTCCATTGCATATTTTGACATGTACTCAACTTTGTGGAACTGCAAACTATCCTTGTCATTACTCATTAGTCACTTCTCGAACTGTAGTTAGTTCGTTATACTAAGTTTGTAGGATGACATGATAATGCCAAAGGCCATCCATGCGGAGGAGGACATATTAGAAGAGGAGTTGAATGAGAGGGTGGACAATTTATTGTGATATTCTTCTCATTTTTTCCCTATATCTCACAAGTATTTACCTGCTTATGGTAAGTATTGAAACCACCCGTTATGAAAAAATGTTATGAATCAATTCAGTTGATGAAAAAGTATAATATCCGTTTTTACGGTCAGGATGGTTCTGTATACACCACAAATAAGATAAGACAAGACATGATTGGAAGTCTGTCCTATGAGGTCTAGTTATTCCCTATTCTTTCATTATAATTGGCAGGTACTGTTGGTATAGCATATAATTTGTGTGTTCTGTCACAAGTGTAATAGTATAGGTAGATTGACTCACCAAATGCTGAGGTAGGGGTTATAGGTAAGGGTTGAGACATTTGAGGATCCCCAAACAAACTTTGTTGAGAGGAAGATGTGAACATTGATTAATCCTCTATCCAACACACAAGGTTTAAAGCTAATTATGAGTAGAAAGGGCTACCTAATCTTGTTCCTTCTGATTGCATATCTAGTTTTAGTCGTTCTCATCCTTGGAAAATATGTATGAAAACAGTTATCACAGTAACCATAGTTGTCTGCTTTTTAAGTTTGGGGGAAGATGCTGTTGTCGTTGCTTTATCTAGTCTCTAGCTGCTTTTGACATCAGAGTTAGTACTTGGTACCCCATTCTGTTTAACATGGAACACAAAAATGTAAATCTGAAATGATGTGGCTGTGAGCTGAAGTCTTCCCTTGTTTAGCCGTACTTGCCCATCGCTACTAGCTTATTAGAGATCATCCATCCGGAGAACCAGCCCTGTGGCCTTCATTTGCATATGTATTTTGGCGACTAAAATGACTTACTTTGTCCCTGATTCATCAAGCTATATATCCTAAGAATTACTGCTAATAAGCCTTCGTATTACAGGTATAACGGAGGAAGAAAAGGAGCGTCTGTTACATTGTGTTGTTATTGGAGGTGGCCCAACAGGAGTAGAGTTCAGTGGAGAATTGAGTGATTTCATCATGAGAGATGTCAAAGATCGATATACTCATGTGAAAAATTACATCCGTGTCACCCTCATTGAGGTATTGTATATTTGTATTTATTGATACTTCTCTCTTTTTTTGAATTTTTTTCCAAGAAATCTAGATTGTGAATCGGAATGACTACTTTCTTAACCATTGGTTCAATGTTTTACCTTGACCAGGCAAATGAGATTTTGTCATCTTTTGATGTCAGCCTACGCCAATATGCCCAAAAACACTTAACCAAGGTAATTCGGATTTCTCTTGGTAATGGAATATGTTTCATACATATGTCACTTAATTTTTCCCTTGAAACTTTGTATCAGAGTGGTGTTCGACTCGTGAAAGGTGTGGTGAAAGAGGTTCATCCCAGAAAGCTTGTTCTTAGTGATGGGAGTGATGTTCCTTATGGCCTCTTGGTCTGGTCTACTGGGGTTGGCCCCTCTGAGTTTGTGAAATCACTTAACCTTCCCAAATGCCCTGGTGGAAGGTATACTCACCTGCAATTCTCCCAAGTTAACCTTCGTCTTTTTTCATGCTTTTTTGCAACTAAAAGCATCTTGAAGATTTCATTTTTTTTTAAATTATAGGCCCGCAAATTAATGTATACCTTTTCTGTTTCTAAGCAGTTCTAATGTGGATACCGTTAATTAATTTTTCTTTTCTTGGGTGTGATAGAATTGGCATTGATGAATGGTTACGCGTTCCTTCGGTTGAAGATGTGTTCGCAGTTGGAGATTGTGCAGGTTTTGTTGAACAAACACAGAGGCAAGTGCTTCCAGCTCTAGCACAGGTCAGATACCCCTTTCCAGTTTTTTCTACCCCTATAATATGTATCTTCATAGAGCATTTACTTCTCTGTTTCTCTTTTTGTGGGTACTGCAGCTTAATTCTGTTGAGAGCAAGAAGGGACTTACAAAACGTTTGGCATGTACGAATGGGCTTAAAAACGGAATGCCCATTCTAGCTCTTAGTCTTATTCTCGGTTCTTGTACTACCACCACCCATGCCACGACAATCACTTCTTCAGTTTCTACCTCCGCCATCATGTTTATTTAACTCAGAAAATTTATTCAGTTATCGTAGCAATGGTCATCCCAATTCTTATGTCATTCTATGGGTCTAGATTGAGACACAATATAAGCAAATAAGAGAATAAGATGTGATACCGAGCGCGCCGTTAATGAGTATTACAAGATGTGGGGATACGAATGGGTATGCCATTCGGACGTCATTCTATGTGAACTGTTAAAGCATCCAACTTAAAACCAATTAACAATGAGTGGAGAGGCCGCCCAGGCTCGTATACTAGTTTTGAAGGTGATTATTAACCGATATGGGACAAGCTCACTCTCCCACACGTGCGACCCCTGACTCGCACATTGCAAGGTAAACAAACAATTTAATACATACCACAACAATCAACCATCAACAAAAAACAAAGGAAGAATCAACCACCAATGACATAGGGTCTTATGACTCTTATCCAAAAGCCTAGCTTTGATACCATGTTAAAGCATCCAACTCAAAACCAATTGGTTATGAGTGGACATGCCGTCCAGGCTTGTATACTAGTTTTGGAGGTGATTATTTATTGTTGTGGGACAAGCTCTAACATGAACAACCAGTCAACGGAGTGAGAATTAGCTAATTCATTCCATTCCACTTTGCATTCTGTTCCCTCTCCCTTTTCATTTCACTTATGCTTACCCAACACATGGTAGAATTCAGCTGCCTAATTTTCTACAGTAAATTCTTCAAAACAAGTCATTTACATTTACGGATAGGATCTAACTTCAAAAGTTATCGCATGGCTGTAATTCTGGAACAGGTTGCAGAAAGGGAAGGGAAGTACCTTGTGGAGTTGTTTAACAAAATTGGGAAGCAGAATGGTGGAAAGGCTTTCAGTGCAAAGGATGTTTCTCTGGGAGAGCCTTTTGTCTACAAGCATCTCGGAAGCATGGCGTCTGTAGGCCGCTACAAGGCCCTGGTTGATCTTCGCCAGACCAAGGTAATTTAAGATGTTTACACAGTTAGCTTTTGGGTACTCAAAGAGCAATGCTCCCTCCTCTCACATAACATGGGGATGGGGTACTCATGAGTGATATACTGGGACTCCAAACCCTTTATGTCAACAAGAAGTTTGGAGTGGAAGTGCAAAGCAGGAAATAATTCCTTGCTCGAGGAGCAATGCTCCCTCCGTCTTGACACTTTCTTACGACACTACACAAATTTATACAGAAACTTTGCATCCAAAACAGAGTAAGAAAATCCAAACCAGTATCGCTCTCAAAAGCCATTTCTTGATTCTTTTCTTCGTACAAATACGAAAAACCTCATTTGGCAACTTTTTTCATGAACTGTTCTCGAAAGAGTTAAAAGACAGGCCCCATTTTACAGGTATCACTTTTTAAGATATTTCATTCTGGAAAGTGCAAAAAATCCAACGGTGTCTTTTATTTTTTTCTTTTACTATAGTTTTTATTCACGGAACAACGAAAAAACGACAAAAACATCAGAAAGAAAACAATACCAAACTGCGCAAAAGTCTTCAGAGCCATTTGATAGCTTTTCATCTTCATTGCAACAGGATGCAAAGGGAGTCTCCCTAGCAGGATTCCTAAGCTGGCTGATATGGCGCTCTGCTTACTTGACACGTGTCGTCAGCTGGAGGAACCGGTTTTACGTCGCCGTGAACTGGGCAACCACTCTAGTCTTTGGTAGAGATAACTCCAGGATCTGATGATCAATCGATCAGATTTCGTCTCGGATTTTTCGAGTGTTGCAAACGTCTTTGTTGGACCAGTTACCACCTCTTCTTCAGCTTCAAAACTGGTTTAATAGTCCATAAACCTATTCCACAATGTTTGAGCAGTTTATGCTTTTAGTAGTTATTATAGGATTAAAGGAGATAATAGTCATTTCACAGGTATTTGTGCGATGTCTATTGTAGTTTAAGATATCTTCTTTCTTTTTTTTTTTTCCCCTACCGGTTCAGGGTGTCCATGCCAACGCGCGCCTCTCAACTAATCATGTTAATTAGAATTAAGTCAAATAGTAATTATTTTGTGCAATTGTGGAATGGTGAACTGTCATACCATTAAGATTTATTCACGTTTTTTGTAAACTCAAAATGGTAGTGTAAGACAGATAGGAAAGCCGTTTTTGGTCCATCTTATCATTTGCACACTTAGCTAGGGAATACCAATCCTCTTTTTGTGCTCAAATGAGAAGTAGATATGCATAAAATTGGTTCTTCTTCTTGTGATTGGTTTCCAAGGATAAATTAGGTCGTGCGTTTGACTGATAAAGCAGCATCGACCATCATCTTATTAGACTTGGGGCTTGTTTGATAACCTAAATTCTGCACTTAAAATTGAATCAACTAAGTAATAAGTAATTCAGAAGGTTTGATAACGACACTATACATTGCTTAACAAATTAAGTGCTACTTAAATGTAGGCTGAAAAGTTGAAAAAAATTAAGTAGCTATGAGCTACTTAATTCTGGCTAAATTCCTGTATACTTGCTTTTAATCATCATATCACCACCACAACCACTACACCACCGCCACCACTTTGCCACCATCACCACTACCACCACCCGCCACCATCACCACCACTCCACCACCACCACCATCACTCCCACCACCACCACCACCACCACCACCACTTCACCACCACCACCACCACCATTACCACACTGCAACCACCACTACCACACTGTCGCCACCGCCACCGCCACCACCACAGTGCCACCATTGCACAACTATCACTCCACCGACACCACTCACTGTCACCATTACACCATAACTCCACTGCCGCCACCACCACCACCACCACCACCCACTGCCACCGTTACATCACCATCACTCCACCACCACCATTACACCACTATCGCCAACTAGCACTACAACACCACCGCTGCCGCCGCCGCCGTCACCACTACTCCATCACCACCAACACACTACCACCACCACCAAAATCACCATTATTATAATAAGTATATTGTGACCATTACTAAATTAAGAGAGAATCGTAACTAAAGTTAATTCATCATTTTTTTAATTTAGTACTTAATATGTTTATCAAATAGCTTTTCAGCTTAAAAAATTCAGCATTCAGCTTTCAGTACTTCATTTTTCAACATTCAGTTTCAGTTTTCAATTTCATCGAACAGGCCCTTAGTCACATACTAACATCCTATATATCATGTGAAATGCATACAATTTGCACATGTTATTTGCTCAAAGATAGTAAGTAGGTTCTCCTCACTTCTCAACTTGAATTTGACCTAAAAGATGAAGCCTGAGAACTTTAACATTTGGAAAATGATTATCGTTGATAAAACAAGATTCTTTGTTGGCTTCGATTTCAGCAAGTCATCGCAAGTAGCGAGCACGAAAGCTACGTTGATCTTGTTGGCTCCGATTTGAGAAGTCCATCGCAAGTAGTGAGCACGAACGCTACATTGGAAGAGGGAATCCAACCCTCGACAGATTTCAAACTAACTAGGAAATCTTACCATCGCGCGGTGGTTGTGACAAAAATTTTGGCCAAGTAATGACCTAGGGTCATTATTGGGTTCTCACATTTTTCCCTATGTCAATACGCAACGTCCTCGATGCGCACCATGACCCAATAACGGTTCAACATCCTTGTTGCGCACTATGACCCAGTAATGGTTCCAACCAATCTTGACCTGCCAATGCACAAAGTATAACAAGTCAACATTGTGTGGTTCTCTCACAATGTCCCTCGATGGGCCTTTATTGAATGGCTAACTTTCCTAGGCAGATTGTCCACTAAGGATAGACTTCTAAGATGGGGTCTAGGGGTGAATGCAACATGTATTCTGTTGCCTGGAAGATGAGTCTCATGAACACTTATTTTTTGATTGCGATTACTCCAAGTATGTGTGGACTCGTATGCTTGGCAAAAACAACATTGTTAGGCCTTGTTTTGGGTTGGCTAGGGATATTGATTTGTTATGCACTCGTATGAGGACGGACTCTTATACCAAAAGGACCGATAAACTATCCTTAGCTGCATCCATCTATTGGATATGGAGGGAGAGGAATGCTAGGGTGTTCCAAGGAATATGCACTTCTGCTGAAAGCTTGTGGTCCAAGATTGTAGATGAAGTCAGAGCTTGTATGTGTTCTTGAAGGAAGATAAAGCCTAACAATGAGAATAGACTGTTGGTTAGGAGCTGGAATGTGCATTCCAATATTCTGGCTTTGAGTTAGTCTTGCATAGGAGTTGAGTATTGTTGCTTCTTGTAGCATTGTTTGCTTTTTTTACTTTGCTTTGTTTTGCTTTGGCCTTTTAGGCCTGACTGCTTATAAAGGCTCTGTCTTATGTTTAGGTTTGCTTGCATGCAATGAAATGATTAAGTTACCCAAAAAAAAAAAAAAAAACATGGCGACTGCACGTATACCGAAGTACCAAAATAAATAAATAAACGCAACTACAGAGCGGAGCACATGGTGTACTACCCTGGGGCTCTACTCCTCTTTGGGAAGTGTTAACCAAAGAGACCACCTGGCGGTTTAAGAGATAAATATGTAGAATTTCTCCCTCAATATTTGGGTTCAAGTCTGCATAGCCGCTTGGTGAGGCTAAACTTACTCCTTCGTGTCCGTAGTACGCAGTAAGACCATCCAATATTTATACTTCTACGGCCGTCTCTATTAGTTGAGACATAGAAGTAACATATATTAGCTGAATTATAATCAAATCCACCTAACATTAAAAACACATCCAAATTACAATTTCTGTTTGTCAATCTAATTCAAACTTTCCCCTATCTCACCTAGTATTTTATTTTATTTTATTTGTCTGATCTCAGCTGGGGTATTTCATACGTGCAAAATCTGGGTAGACTCCAGCAAGGGAGCAAAAGTTTATTGTAGCCTAGTAGGTGTTCTTTTCTCAATGCTTTTTTCGATATACCCTTATCGAGTTATCAATAATATTTTTGCCGATCAAAAACAAAAAGGAAACAAAAGTCAAGCTTTATTGAGTCGAGGGGAGCTCAGTTCATCTGGATATCTGAAAAAAAAAAATCTATACTAAATCACTAATCCATAGCAAAATTAATTGGAAAGCAAATTCTTTTTTGAAAAAAATTGGAAAGCAAATTAAAGACTTCAAAAAAGAGTTTTCATTTCACGCAAACTCCACTATGTACATCTGTAAACTCTCTCCGTGTCTGGAATTTGATTCAGCTAGCGGGTGAATTGAGAGGAACCCATGTTCCTGGAAGAGAAAAGAGAAGCCAAAGAGTTGGCCACACCCACCACAATAGCCGCCTTCACCTGTCCTCGCCTCGGGATCAGACGGCCCGAATTACTCCTCTGTGACCCCATCGAATTCGCCCTGCTGCCGATCATCTCCCTCCTTCCATCTGCCATCTCTGTCGGATTATATGGTGGTGGCTGCGGTGAATGAGTGGTATTTGGTGGTGGGTTGTGTTGTGCTAAAACAGAGTTTGGTGGTGAGTTGGGTTTGTGTTGTGTTGAGATAACTGAGGGGGGTTGTCTATTTATGGAGGTGAACCCTTGTATATATTTACCCTTGTGTTTTTTTTGGAAATACTAATACTAACATATTATCTTTATGAATACTTTTGGTAACCAGTCTTGACTCTTCGTGCATTCACACTCACTTTCTTTGGAATGGGACCCAAACCAATAGGAAAAAGAAAGAGGCATTCACACTTGCAAGATACTCCCACTAGTACCCCTACTTTATAGTATGTGGTGGTCATTTTCCGGTCACAAATATTTGATCCTAACATTCACTTCACTTCACTTCACTTCACTTCTAATGTTCATGTGTAAGATACTAGAGGGACAAAACCCAATAAATACCTGAGGGTCTAAAGTGTCCAGATTAAAATAATACAGCTCAAACAATCCAAAAGTCTAAAAAGCCTAGATCAAACATTAAAGCCCAGCGCAAAATGCCTAAAATCTTACCTAATACTACTCCCTCCATTCCTAATTGCTAGTTCATTATTTCATTTCGGGATTTTTTATTAGTCCTTTTCTATAACTAGAAGTAGAAATTTGATGATTTTTCAAAAATATCCCTTATTGGTAAATAATAATTGTGTGCATATTAGAAGGCTACTGTAAAACTGCTTAGATACACCACATTTGACATGATAAGAGAAACTTATTCACGGAGGAACTGTGAATAAGTTATTCCGCACAATCTCACCCATCCATTTCGACAATTAATAGTTAAGATGTGTTTTTAATTTTGACCGATAAAAATATTTTTTATCGGTCAAAATTAGTTTTCAATCTGAACCGTCCAAAATACTTTTAGACGTCTCCGTAATTATTTCTTATACTAATTTTCATGATCAGGGACAACTTTTCTTTCAAATAATGAAACCAATATATAGGAGCACATATATCTCAGCAAGATGATTTTTTATTATTTTTTATTTTTGAACCGAGAGCGATGATGATTCCCTGGCAAATTTGGTAAGGTTTCAGTTTCAGACAAGTGGGGATTGATGAAATCGTGGCAATGCCCCACATAAGAATCACGTGCTACTTTTAATTTGTTCTACTTTAGCACAATGTTCCAAAATGTACTACTATAAACTATGTAATGAAAAAACATCTAGTGACAATAATGACAGAGACCATGTGGGCGCGCGCTGTCCTTCCTAACCGAACCACCTATCTTGACGGACTTGGGGTTGCTGTCCATTCAAGGGACAGCAGCGTGCGGTCCCGCTCCAGTCTTGGTCTGACGATCGGAAACGTTCACTTCGTAGAGCTCATCGAGTTGAACAAATATGTAAAAAAATCAGCTCGATCGGATATGTGTTCCGATCAGGCACTTAAAGATATCCGATCAAACTAATTTTTTGCATACTTGTTCAAATCGACGAGTTCTACAAAGTGAACATTTCCGATCATCGGACCAAGACCTGACCGGGGTCCCCTCGGCCGGGACAGCAGCTCTGTTGACACTGTTCCAAAAGGCCAGTTCACGGCTTCACTCACGCGTTCCATTCTCGGTTTTTTTCCCCCCCTTTCCACTCGGACTAACCCGCCTACTCGACGTTTCATTCTTTCTTTTTTTTTACCAGAAAGTAAACTCAATTTATTAATAAGCAAAACAGAGTACAATAATAAGGGAAAATGATAACTCAGGACGTGTTTTGATAATTAATTCTTGTCAAGGATTTGCTGAGAACATTTGTTAATGCTGAAAATGTCATTGGGGAGTATTAATTATTAAAACACGTCATTGGCCGTCATTTTCCTAAGATGGGACATTGCCAGTCCCAAAATACAGAAATTAGCAAAATAAAATAAAACAAAATACAACAAACCAAAAAAAAAACCCGCATTGAACCACGACGCCGGGGCCGGAGCCGTCGAACACACTCGTGAAGAGGGGTTAGAGAGGCCGAAGTTGAGAGACCAGATATGAACACAGAGCAAGCCCTCCTAGATGGTCCGCAAGTGGTTACTTTACTTTAGAATTTTTTTTTAATTTCTAGGGAAAATGATGGCGCATAAAGTATTTTTAAGAATATTTTTTTAATGCTAAAAATGTCCTTGGAAAATATTAATTGTCAAAATACGTCATTAGTCATTATTTTCCCAAATTTCTCAGAAGAATATATGACTTCCAACGAAATCATAAAAGAAGTACCGATTCGGTAAAAACTAACAAAAAAACAACTCTCTTCAATGAGAAAAACGAGAGACAGGGATTCAAACCCTCAATCATTCTTTGTTCAGAACTCTATCGGTTTTCAAGACCAGGGCCATATCCTTATTTTGGGTAAATGGGGATGGGGCCATATCCTTAGTCTTCATACTAATTCTAAAATGCCACTTTTTTTCATTAAAAATAGTGACAATTTTAAGAGGAAATTAATGAGTTGTCTTGGATAGTGAAATTTATTGGACTAAATACCAAAAATAGGGTAAACTCAACCTCCATATATATATATATATATAAAATCTTTAGCCATTCGGACCAGTTTACGTGTATGCCGATTACATAAGAATTCTGATTTTTTTTTTTTGAATGTTAAATTTTTTTAATTAATATTAGAAATTGTTACAAAAACAAACAAGAACAAGGAGAATATCATATTCCTAAACTAAGCTAAGAACAATCATGTGCCCAGTCTGAAACCCAAATCCTCGATTGGCAAGAAACCAACCAAGCAAACCCAATGGGACAAGCCCACACCTAATGGGACAAGCCTAACAAGAAAAAGAAACCTTGAAATTAACAACCAAACCCAAACCACCATGCTAACTGAAGCCACTGTCGAACCTCCACCATGCCGTTAGATCACCAAATTCGATAAACCCCAAGAGAGAAACTGGCAAGAGCTCAGAACGTAACCAGTACTCGAATCAAAATATCACAACTCGCGCCAGCTGACCTGCTGACCCTTAGCCTAGCCACGTGACTCAAAAGGTTAACCTTAAATTATACATTAGCTACTCGTATTTCCTTATATATGAAATTTACTTTCCATTTTATTACCTATGTGGAACTCCACAATGTCCCCTTCTAAGGACTGCAACGTTATCGTTGTGCCCCAAGGTCCATCACTCCCATTCACCAAGCGATATGTGACAAGTCCCGGATAAGCATGACAAACACCTCAAGCTCCTCTTATGTGGGATCCATCCAAACACTTTAAGCTCCTCACTTGTCGGGCCCACCCAAGCACGTCTTCTCACGGGACACCCAACAATTAATAAAAACCGATGGGAATTTGCCGAAATGAAAACGGGGAATAAACCAAGAGGAAGAGAAGGAGAGAGGGATGGTCACAGTGTGGAGGGGGCGCTGCCTCCCACCCCAAACGGAACCATAAACGATTGGTTCTAGAAAAAAAGGAGGGAAGGCGATTTCTAGAGAGGAGGGGGGAGGTGATTGGTTTCTCTCTAGATTCCAATTACGTAAGAATTTTAAATTAACGACTAGAAAAACTTCTAATAATTTTAAGAGGTCTTTTATTGATGGTAGAGTAAAATTCCTGTGAGCTCGGAAGCAAGTTCTTTACATGCTATCATCCAACCAACTCTCTGAGAGTAAGTTCCTTACCTGTTGTTTCTTTGGGTAAGCTTTACAGATTTTCTTGAAAGCTTTTCCTTTTCTAAAATTCTTTTCTCGCCTTTTTTTTTTTTATGACTTAAATAGAAATTTTAAAAAAAATCACTTAAATGACAAAGATAAATTGGAAATCTAGTACTTGTGCAATATGCTAAAAATACCCGATTCGAACAAACAGCTGTTTCGATCGGGACCATCCAATGCATGTTTGTATGTGTGCATTGAACGGTTTCAAATACAATATTATCTGAATCTGTGTTATATTAACAGCCGCATAAGATATAATTAACTCATATCTTTCATGTGACACTCTCGTGTATCGAACAATTTCAATTACATATGTGTGCGGATCAACGAGCATTTATTTAGCTCTGTCCAGAGTATAAGTCCACATATCAGAAACAAAATGGTAAAAAAACTTGAGATGTGATTTTGGCACTCTAATTTTAGCCAATGGCACTCCATTTTGCGTTTTGTAATCTCACATATGGTTCAAACCGGAGTGCTATAATCAATTCCAAAAACTTTCAGCATCATCGATCGCAACCCGTAAGAGAAACAAATGCCAAAAAGGAGCATCATATTATCGAGAAACCTTTCACTGTACATCAAACACACTGTTCTTTCTCTCTCTTAGCCTCTCAAAATTGAACTTATCTCTCTCCCTCTCTCTCTCTCTCTCTCTCTCTCTCTCTCTCAAAATTGAACCCATCTCTCTCTCTCTCTACAAAATCATGGGAGATCGGGGGTCGGGCGTAATTCAACACGGTGGATCCTCTGTACCGATTCAGTGGGGGCGAGAACTGAAAGAGAAGAGAGAAGCGAAAGAGTGGGCCAGGCCCAACACGATCGCAACCTTCACCTGGCCTCGCCTGGGGATCGGACGGCCACAAGACAACCTGCTCCTCCTGAAATTCTCACCTTTGTTGTTCGTCATCATATCTTCCTCTCTCCTCATCTCTCTCTCTCTCTCTCTCTCTCTCTCTCTCTCTCCCAATTTGTTGGTTTAATTTCTGTTTCTGTGGCGATGACTGGTGATGTTGCAATGAGGAGATGATAGAGACGAAACGATGTGTATACACTATATATAGGCCAAGGTTCGCAAAACTGCCCCTGGTGTTGGCTATATTTACGGGTCGAGGATTATTCAATTTCTTGCAGTCCAAACAGAATTTCTTGCAGTCCAAACATGGAGTATTTGTCAATTCGTTTGACCATCTTGACCTTCATGCAGGGACGAAGCCAGGATTTCATAGACGCGAGGGCCGGATTATGAACAACAAGATTTTGAAATTTCAAGATTAGGAAATCTAATAGTTTGTTTGGTTTAAATTTTGAGGGAGATTTTTTGGATAATCAGTGGGAACAGAAAGAGAAAGAAGATTAATAATTGAAGAAAAACATATGGGAGACCATGAGGCGGAGAGAGAAAATTGGATTTTGGGACCCAAAATGAACCCATTCTTAAACATTTAAATGTCTAAATAACACCCAATACAAAATATAATTCTTAACAAATAAAAAAATGACTAATATTAAATTAAAAATTAAAAAAATCTGAAACAACACGGGGGCCGTGGCCCCCAGATGCCCACATGTAGCTACGTCTCTGCCTTCATGTGTTCTGTTTTTATTTTATCATGTGATGTTTTGTTATTTATTAGAATGAACAAATGTTCAAACCAGCTTACGCTGCGTAAGTCACGCTCACCTTATCTATTATTGGACCCTAAACTTATCGATCGGGTAAATCTTCAATGATTCGAATCATTTTGCGTCAATAATGAAAATCGAACCAGAGCCCATTCCGGGGTATAAGACCCAAGATGTTACTTTAGTACCCCAAAAATGTAAGAATAATTACGGATATGGAAGCCCACATGTTTTTGTTTTTGTTTTTGTTTTTTTTGATCCGCAAGCCCACATGTTTTTGTTACCCACCATTTAATCACAAAAGGAAGTTCTCCTTTGGCACCCTGAAATGTTAGAGTAGATGCAAAATTAAACCTCTGAGTTTGGAAAAAAGGTAAACCCATTACATATCATTGTGCTCTCACTTGATCGATTACCATGATTATTGTATTCACATTTAATTTTTTCATATATATATATATATATATATATATTGTTTGAGGACAAAGCAACATATAATTTTTGGATAAGGTTGTGTTCACATGGAAAGAGCCAGAATAAGAAGGAAATAGGGTTGAGTTTCACATTGGTGAAAGGGACCTGTCCCTACACACTCTCTAGTCTCTAATATGTGGGGTTCGAACCAACTACTTTTCATTTCTTGACTCAAATGAATGCACTTGACCATGGATAAAGACCAGTCCATGAACAAATTTTAGTCCACATTCGGGATTTTCCATGGAATAAAATTACTCTTGCGCAATTGATGTGATACTTATTTTTGTTCACTCGTTAACTATATGTGAGTAGTTCATTTGGATGCTAATGTGGATATGCATGCGACTTTTATCTTCTCTGAAAATTGGGTTCGGCATGCAACGCTCGTAACGCGTCCGCGCCTTCGGTGGTCCAACAATTTGAAGTCGCCATTAGAACGGTTCTCCCTTTAACTACATGAGTAGTTCATTTGAAGGCTATTGCGAATATTCGAGTTTTATCCTTTTTGAAAATTGGTACTTGTCTCTGCATACGATGGTTTTGAACCAACTACTAGTAGTAGTGCCCAACTACTTTTCCGCTCTTGATCCAAATGAATGCACTTGACCATGGAACTACTCCTTGGAACTAGTTGAACAAGCAAAATAGGAGTCGGGCCAGATTCTCTTACGTACCCATATGCACGTAATGTATATACGCGTAGAAGAGTTAAATTGTGACATCGCGTTTTTTTAACAAATCAAGGACAGATCGATGCTCCACTTTTATTGATTGAAATGACCCAACCCGGGCAATAAACAGCAGTCGTGATCGATCTCTTGGCCTTTGGGAGTGATGACTGGACAAGATGCAGATGCTTCTTTAAAACAAAGTGCTTTATTTCAAAGGTAATCTCCTTGTATTTATCACATGTGCTAAAAGTGTTATAATTGGTGTCATATCACAGCCACTATCATTTGTAATTAACCACTCGTTGAATAATGGCTGCTAAACACACACACTCTCTCTCTCTCTCTCTCCTCTATGATGAATAATGGCTGCTAAACTCTCTCTCTCTCTCTCTCATAGAGCTACACCAAGAAACAGAGGAAGTACAATGAATGGAGACTTCCCTTATACAATTCCACTTTAGTACAGTAGCTATTAAGGTTCAATGGATGGGAGTCGTTCTCAATTATAGTTGCCTTTCTCTTTCTATAACGATAACGATTTTTTAGGCAATTGTATTTCAGTCCCGCTATGGGTACCGACCCTTATTCACCTGACGCAGCGGAATTCACAAGAAGATTAGTTGCGTACTAATCAAACGAATGATAGAACTCGAATCTACGAGTTAACCTTGCGCACAAGGAAAAATAGAGAAAACTCTAAATATTATTGATGTAAAAGTTTTAAAAGATCAATAATTGAATAGGTTACAGCCCCTTTTATAAGACCCTAACCTTAGAAATTCTACTGTAAAAGAAATAATAAATCATGCCAAAACAAGCGGCATTAAATAAAAGATATTTCCTAATTAATTAAAATAAAATCATAATTCTTATAGACCAAGAATCCTAATAGAGGTAGAAATCAAAATCAAACCGAATACGGAAAGTTAATAATTCTAACCTAATTGAAAATATTCCTTGCCAAAATCTTATTCTAAAACAATAAAAATAAAATACAAAAACTCTCTGTTTTTGTCCTACATCAGTCTCCTTTTCTTCAAAAGAACTCGCCCTCGAGTTTTCATTAGAAACTTGCCATCTGCCATTCCAAAGAAATAAATATTTGGAATACTTCAACTTCTCGCTCATCTTCCAATAAAAGTACACTCGCCAAGATAGTTTTTCTACACACTTCAATTGATTGACAATCTCCACGGTACGAGAATTAAGTGAAAACTCAAATTGCTCCAACCCAAGAAAATCAACAATTTGAACTTCATTCTGAAATTGCAGTTTCTCTTGACTTTGATCCATTTTAAAATTGGTTGGTAGATCAAGCACACATGATGTCGCATGAAGAGCATTGGTATTATCTTCATCACTAGGACGAGTAATACTTCCATGTGTTTCACAAAGTTCAATATTGATGGTGGTATTAACGTGTTGAGAAATTATATGCACCAATTCATGACTTTCCTCTCCCTTCAGTTCTTGTACTTGGAACGATATTGTGATATTTTCATCCTCGCATACAATTACCTCATTGGTTGCACCTCCATCTAGATCAAACTGTTGTTCAAGCATATTGGCACTCGGACATTCCTCCTCACCACCAGCTTCTTCATCTCCAGCTACTTCTTCGTCACCAAGTTCAAGCCGATCTCCTTCCTCTTCTGCGACCTCATATCCATCATAATAATTGTGAAACGATTGAATGGAACTTGAAGGAACTTGATTCTTTTTTTGACCACCGGCGCTTAACTGACTCATTGGCATGTTTCTTGAATAATTTGTATCAGCAATAAGGTGGCTATATTGGAAATCAAAATTATCTCGAAACATTTGTTTTGACTCAAGTTTTCTTCGGTATTCTTGATACAACTCCTGTCCACGATTTGATTGAAGAAATCTATCACTTATCAATCGTCTCATCCTGGGCCATGTCCTAATGGGTTGTTTATGTTGTCGCAATCTATTAGACTGCAATCGTTCCCACCACGTAAAAATATAGCCATATAATTTACGAGCCGCATATTTGACCTCCTTCTCTTCAGGAATATCCGTGTAGAACTCAAAGAATTTATCTACTTTATGAAACCAATAAATAAAATTCTCAGGATGGCAAAACCCATGAAAAGTAGGAATTATTGGTTCTACCTGAAAAGTAAAAAAGTCGTCATCTGTCCGATAAAATCCCCCTGACCTTGAATGTCTCTTTTTTGACTGATATCCATAATAATCCTCGGGTAACTCGTCTTCATATTCATCATCACTATCAAGTTGATAATAAGAATATCCTCCGGAGACGTTTTGATTAATAGGTTGGTTGCGGGCAAATCCCTCAACGCGGTTCCTATCAACTTTGTGTTTAACAGGTTGACCATGGGCAAATCCCTTGGCGCGAGTCCTGTCAAATCCTTCCCTACGATCATCGTCAATAGGGTTTGTGTATCTTCCACGGACGAATGCCATCGAACCAGGAAAAAACGTGGCTCTGATACCACTTGACGCAGCGGAATTCACAAGAAGATTAGTTGCGTACTAATCAAACGAATGATAGAACTCGAATCTACGAGTTAACCTTGCGCACAAGGAAAAATAGAGAAAACTCTAAATATTATTGATGTAAAAGTTTTAAAAGATCAATAATTGAATAGGTTACAGCCCCTTTTATAAGACCCTAACCTTAGAAATTCTACTGTAAAAGAAATAATAAATCATGCCAAAACAAGCGGCATTAAATAAAAGATATTTCCTAATTAATTAAAATAAAATCATAATTCTTATAGACCAAGAATCCTAATAGAGGTAGAAATCAAAATCAAACCGAATACGGAAAGTTAATAATTCTAACCTAATTGAAAATATTCCTTGCCAAAATCTTATTCTAAAACAATAAAAATAAAATACAAAAACTCTCTGTTTTTGTCCTACATCATCACCGATAGTGCAAGTATCGATATGTAGGTTTCACTTCGGAATCCAACACAAATTATGTGAATTATTTATTAATCTTTTGAATGGCCCTGTGAAAAATTAGATTAATCGAAAAACTGTAACGGTGTGTTCTACTAACTAAAATAATTACTTATTTCTCAAATAAGTATTTTTTTTTAAATTAAATGTAATATATTGTAAAAAAAAAATAACATGTCTCATAAAGTGATAAATAAATACTTAATAAATGAGAACCTTAACAGAATGGAACCTAAGTACTTAATCTAATGTTTCAAATTTTCATTCAGAATTCAAGATGCAAATTGATTTTGAATTTTGATAAAAAAAATTAGAATATTGAATTAAACACTTGCAGTTATTCAATTAAGTTGATTTTTTTCGCAAAATCATTCAATAAATTGTTTTAGGCTCTCGAATGGGAGTCCCACACACCGACCTATATATATACCCTCGATGCACGGGGTCAGTACCGTTTAATTATTGATTGTCTCTGTGGGTGCGCTTAATTATTTATTACAGTTTAGTTTAAAAAACACAAAGAATTCCTTGCCAGTTGCCTTCAACTACATGAGCATCCATTTGAAGAATATATAATTCAGTATTAGTTAAATATTCTGATGGCTATTAATGAGAGTGCCGCTTTATGATCATAGTATCTCTTTCTGTCATCTGGGGCAGTGTTTATTCGGGAAAAAAAATATGGTAACGAGGGTTTGTTCCATTAAGATTTTTAATTTTTAAGTACTTATTTTTCGTTTTATCGAACAGGTCATTTTTTCATCATACATCATTTTTAATTCAAAAAATAAGTATTTTTAGCAGAATGGGGCCTGAGTGCACCTTTGTCATCTTTGGGAGAAAAAAAAAAAAAGCACTTCGTCATTTGTATGAATTTACTTCACTAAATGAATAATAAAACCTTGAATAAGTTTTTTTTCTTCTTCTTTATTTGAGTACTTAACAACCTTTAAAAACTTACTCAGACTTGACTTGGTTTGAAAATCATGTTGAGGTCAAACTAGTTTTAGTAGGCAAGCTCAATTGACTAAAAATTAGCATTTGTTTACACCTACATAATCTTATCGTATGAGTAGTGCAGATTCTGTGAAAGCTAATTAATTTGAAATTACTTTACCAAAGTGTTCAAGCTTAGTTCGTGTTCATTGGCCAATTAAAAATTGGGCTTTTTGTGAGTTGAACACAAATCAAGCACCGATGACTTGGTTCATCCGACGGCCCTAACTATATTATGACACTAAACAACTATTGTTGTAATCTTGGAATATCTTTTGTAGGTTAGTTTAGGCTGCTAAAGGCACTCGATCTCTCTCTCTTTTCTTTTCTTTTTCCCTATCTAGATTGTAAGGGAGTTCAGGTGAGACCAAAGGTTGCGGTTTTCTCTTAATGTGACCAAAGAAACCCTTCCGCGTATGTTTAACATCGGGCCATATTATACACACACCGGGTATTCTGTATTCGGTGGCCAAAGCCACCGCCATAACATCCAATAAATCCAACCACATAAATAGTAAACCCAATACTTTTTTTTTGGGTAAATGATCCCAATACTATTAGCAAAAGTATAATGTTAGCAAAAGTATAATGAGAAAACGAATTAATCTGATAAAAAGTGTCATGAAATCATCAATAATATCATTACCAAAAATGAATTCCAAACACCATTAGTGGAAATTTTTCATTGCACCCAAACTGCTCTGTACATGTGTAATCAATCTCTCTCTCTCTCTCTCTCCCCTCTAGAAATTGATTCAGCGGCTCAATTGAGCGGAACCCATATTCTTGAATGAGAAAAGAGAAGCCAAGGAATTGGCCACACCCGCCACAATAGCCGCCTTCACCTGTCCCCGCCTCGGGATCAGACGGCCAGAATTACTCCTCACCGCACCCATCGAATTCCGACGGTCGATCATCTCCTCTCTCCTTGCATCTGCCATCTCTCTATTTGGTGGCGGCCGGGTTGTGCTTGATGATGGTATAGAGTTGTGTTTTTGAAAACACTTTGTGTGTGTTGGATAACTGATTTTGGTGAGTGTGGTGCTATGGTCTCACTAGGATGCGGCAAGTATTTATAAGGGGGAAGGTTCCATATTTGCCCTTGCTTTTGGAAAAAATAATTAGCTTTGTTATGAATACTTGGTGACCAATCTTGACCATTCTTTGCATTCCCATTGCCCACCACCCATTGCTCTCATTTGACGATTAGAAAAAGAAAAAGTTGCATTCACATTCGAAGGACAGCCAGCTAGCTCCATTGATTATTCTCCATTTAGTGATTAGTGTTGTCACTTCTTAGTATTAAATATTAATAAGTGTCAGTTTACGTTTGAAAGATTGTCCGAATCGTTCATATTGTAAGCTCAACAAGAAAATGTTCTTAAAAAAAAAAACAAATCGATCGGACATCGAGAAGCCAAGAATTGTTCTAGAAAAAATGAACAACTAATACAGTGAAAAATGCTACGAGGAGTCCGTTGGCCTATCGTTAATGTTTTTAAAGTGTAGTGTGGAATTTATGAAAAATATATAACCGTTTGTGAAAGTGAATTGAAAAGTGTAAAGAGAGTATTAGAGTATTTGATTTGTTTGTTATTTTCTTAGCCTATCAGGCTGCCAATAGGAGGAACCAATATAATTTTAGTATTGTACTCCAAAATAAAATCTATTCGATCGACTTGATTATCTTGCAGGTGCATGTCTTATACTCGTCAGGTTCTAGAACGTGAATGGTTCGGATCATAATTTTTTTACCTTGAGATGAATCACATTGTGGAGGCACCGCGCGCGCCCCCACCCCCCCCCCCCCCCCCCCCCCCCCCCCAATTCAAGTCTCGGAAGTATGTGGTAATTTAGCAAGTATACTAGCGCTCCAATGAGCATGTTAAAACGTCCATCCCTTTGATTTCTTCTCTTCGAAATAAAAAGGGGCTCCATTTGTTTTACGAAGACGTATCCAAATCATATCACTTTGTTTATTGTATGCAAGGTGTGAACGAGCCAAAATCTTGAGCTTGGCTCTAATCTTAACGTACGAGTCGAGCTTAATCATTTACCAAACAAATCTCTTTAATCGAGCTAAGCTGCCCTTAACGAGCCGAGCTTTTGTGGAACGAGCCAAGCTTAATCATTTATCAAATAAGCCGAGTTTTTAACTTGTTTACTTAACGAGCCAAAAATTCAAGTTCGAGCTTGGCTAATTTACTAGACTAACCAAACTTGCGAGCCGCTCAGTTCGTTTACGGCCCTAATTGTATGTAGCTAGGTACAGCTGTAAAAGTCTAATAGAAATGGTTCTAATCATCGCAAATGAAACTACGTGGTGAACTTCCCAGACCCGAACAAACGCCGTTTATAATTTATATATACTAAGCAGGGAGAGAAGCTTCTTTGGTTGAACAAAAAAATATTCAAATTTCAGAAGGAGATGAAAAGAGGAGGCATGATATTCCCAAATGTCAATTATTCCCAAATGTCAATTATTTTTCTTAGGGTATGTCGAATGCCAATTTTATACTCTCTCTCTCTCTCTCTCTCTCTCTCTCTCTCTCTCTCTCTCTCTACTTTAGTTGTTCTTTATTTTCTTGATCATTTCTCTATACTTAAAAAACAAGTGGGGTTGATGTTCTTCTGTCCATTTCCAAATAGAAAAAAGAAAAGAAGGGCTTCGAATTTCTGGTAATGGCTGCACAAGAATCACGTGGTGCGTTTGTTTTACTTTACCAAAATGTTATACTATTGTAGTACTGTATTAAAGAGAGAATGATTATGGGAAAATGACGGGTCAGTGGTGTTGACCAGGAATAATTATAAAATCATGGTCTGGAGTCTTCAATTTACCATTTGCATGACAGGAGGAAAAATATTGACAAATACATGGTGTGCCCACTTGAAATGTCTATTTGACCCTCTTTGACATCAGAGATCGCCGAACTCTATTTGACTTGGTCTATTTGAATAAATGTAATGGTCTTTTGAAATATATCATAAAGTCTTTTTGATTTTGTGACGTGCTCTTTTTTTGCCTAAAGACGGTTCGTTCAAATTGATTCGGAGATGATATTCGTCGAACTCTATTTGCCTTGGTCTATTTCAATAAGTGTAATGGTCTTTTTCAATATAACATAAAATCTGTTTCATTTTTTGACTTGCCCTTTTTTTGCTCAAACAAGGTTAGTTCAGTTTGAATGGGAGATGATATTTACAGAACAAGATATCACTTGGTCTTTATCAACAAAAGTAATGGTCTATTTCAATATAATAAAAAGTCTTTTTCATGAATTGACTTGCCCCTTTTTGGCCTAGGAAAGGTTGAGTTGATCAGATTTATCGAACTCTATATGACTTGGTCTTTTTCAATTAACGTGATGGTCATTTTGAATATAACATAAAGTCTGTTTCATATTTTGACGTGCTCTTTTTTTTTGCAGAAAGAAAGGCAATGGTTTTGATGTTACGACGCCATTTTATATAAAGGGCAAAATTGTCCCTACTGTTTCATCAGTGTTATGGTTACCATGTTTTGATAATTAAAACAGATGATACCATGTATTGGTAGTTTCAGAACTGTAGACCATGAAAGTGGTGAATATTTGCTTGGTCCTCCACTGACCGGTAATTTTCCCAATGATTATAGGGACCATGTGGGCTCTGTCCCACCTTTACCAAGTAGCCAACCAATATCCTGACCAGTAATGATATTAGTACAGCAAAGATTGTACAGACGCCGTGGGCAGATCATTTTTCACCCGTCTCGGATTTTATAAGGATGATCGGAACTATTCGTTTTGTTCAAAATATTTTGTTTAGGGTCCTTCTAAAAAATCATCTCAATCCGATATTGGTAAGAGCGTTTACGGATCGCACAGATCGTTTTTTGCCCGTCTCGGATTCTATAAAGATGATCGGAGCTACTCGTTTTGTTCAAAATATTTTGTTTAGGATCCTTATAAAAAATCATCTCAATCCAATATTGGTAAGAGCGTTTACGGATATCCAACTTTGCTTCAGAATTTGGCTTGAAGTCTTAAGTATAGTTGGATGATTCATATATGCTTTTGCGGATATCGGACTAAGATGATTTTTTGTAAGGAACCTAATCATAATATTTTAAATAAAATGAGCTGTTCCAATCATCTTTATAGAACCCGAGATGTGCACAATATTGATCTGTGTGTGGCTGTTGTACAGCCTTTGATGTACCTATAGCACGACTGCATTGTGACCTTATTCACATAATCAAACATGAGACCTAAATTCTTAAGTTTTGACTCCAAAACCGCGCAAACCACAAGCCAAACGTTGGCCAGCCCATGACACAACAAACGCCTATGACGGCGAGCACTGGATACCATTCTGTAACTCATAACATACCCCCACCATCACTCACTGGATTTGAGAAAACTAGACCAGGACAAACCGTCGGACTGGAGAAAAAAATGGGAGAGAGATTCCCTAAAACTGAAAAATCTAAAACCAAACAAAATACAAACTGGAAAGGAGAAAAAAAAACCACCAACTTCCTTCTCTTTATTTGACTGAGACTCGGTCAACCCCAAACTTCCCGGATCTGCGTGCATCTACTGGGAGGGTTGAATGGGGAAGGAAAGAACCAGAGACAAACCAGACCAAATAGAGACAACGTAGAATAGACTAAAATCATAAGATCGTAGCCTCCGGGGCAAAGCCAAGCCACCAGATCTGAAATAACGCCGCCTATACACCGCCCCAACGCACAGACGAGCCACCACACATTCAGTAGATGCTTTCTTTTTTAGGATGTCAAATAATTTTTGGAAATTTTAATTTGTGCTGTCAAAACTACTCAGTATTTTGAGTTGTTCTAATATGTGTTGCTAAAGTACAAGAGTAACAAGACAATACGCCCCGAGGGTGCAACAGAGCATCCATTCTACTTCATTCGTTTCAATTTGTTTGTATATTTCCTAAAAAAAAGTTAGTTTAATCCGATATCGATAAGGGCTGTTTCAAAATTCATAGGATATCCTACGAATTCTGAAACACGTTACGAATTCTAAAACAGCATTTAGAGCATCTGCATTAGACTCACCAAATTTTGGATCAAATTACATCTAAAAAGTCACTTTTCTATTTTAACTAACTTTTTTAAGAGTACAATGCAACAGACTCTCTATTCTAACTTTATTTTATTAAACTACTCTTTCTTTATACTTATACTTTTCAATTTAAATCTTAGTATTTTTTATTTTTTAATCGTTTTTTAATGACGTACAACTACCGACAAGCAATTTTAAAAAAATTAAGTGCTCCAATTTTTAATTTGTTTGAAATGGTGTGTTGATTTTATTTTTCTAATCATATTATTCTAAAGTGCCATAATTAATTTTTATCTCTAGTGCTTTCATAATTAAGAATATGTTCTTTATTTGGGATCTTAAAGAGCAGAAATTTGATTATAAGAGTTCTAGAGACAATGATAAAAAAAAGAGCCCTAGAGACAAATATTAATTATGTCTCTTCAAAATAATATGATAAAAAAAGTAAGATGTTCGTTCCCGATTCAAACGAATTAAAAATTGGAGTACCTAATTTTTTAATCATATTTTAATATATAAAAAGTCAAAAAAACTAAGTACTCCAATTTTTAATATGTTTGAACCGATGCAAAGATCTTATTTTTTTAATCATTTCATTCTAAAAAATCATAATTAATATTTATCTATAGGGCTCTCATAATTTAGTTTCCACTCTAAAGGATTCCATAATCTTTTTAAATAGTATAAAATATTGTTTGGTTGATGAATAGTGCCTCTCTCTTTTCAACAAGGCACTGTAGCAAAACTCCAATTTTGCAAAGTAGCGATGTAAGAGATGTGGCTGATGCACGGGAAATTTTGAGGTTTAGCTCTTTATTATAGCATGAAAGGAGAAGTAGAGAGAGAGGTATGGATGCTCTTATCGATATCGGATTGAACTATTTTTTTTCAGAAACCCATGAATAAGAATGACTTACAATTTGAACCATATTTATAGGACCCGTAAAGAGCCCCGCAAAAATAATCAATTTCTTGTCAATTTAATGTGCCCCTAATAGGTCCCGCCACAAGAAGTATTTAATTGAAAAAAGAGTGAGGATAAATAATATTTTTAAAATGGGATAGCTTTAATATAGAGAGTTTGATGTAGTAGACATTTTAATGGGCCGCAAGTCCATTGTGTTCGCTGTGAGTCCATGTGAGTATCCAAAGCCCATTCTTTTGCCAAAACTCTACTTTCGGCCACATTCTAATGGGCTTTATCTTACAGGCAAATTTTTGTAGTCATCCCTCTAGTTTTACGGTTGTCTCAATTTCGTCCCTCTAGTTTTAATTGTCACCATTTCATCCCTGTAGTTTGTTTTATATTCCAAATTGGTAAAATCGTTTACACCGTTAATGAAACTTACGGAAAAAATATGATTAAAAAATTAAGTGCTCAAATTTTCAATTCAATTGAACCGGTGAAAAGATCTTATTTTTTTGATCATTTTATCCTAGATGGTCGTAATGAATTTTCGGCTCTAAGGCTTTTCAACGAGCACCCGAAGACTCCTTATTTAAGATAAAATGATTAGAAAAATAAGATCTTCACACCGATTTAACCGGATTGAAAATTGGAGCACTTAATTTTTTAATCATATTTTTTCCGTTATTTCATTAACGGTGTTAACGATTTTACCAATTTGGAACATAAAACAAACTACATGGACGAAATGGTGACAATTGAAACTAGAGGGACGAAATTGAGACAACCGTAAAACTAAAGGGACGACTAAGAAAATTTGCCCTTATCTTACCGAACACCCCCAAAACAACCAAGGGGGATCCAAATCAATTGAACACAGCTTTATCTCTCTCCTCTCTAAGAGTTGAGTTTTGTTCACTCTCTACTTGAGCGTGTGAACATTACCTTCCTTCCTACTTATCATTTCTAACGATGACATGTTCAATGATTATGGTCTGTTAGCCAAGAAGCAAGCCCATCTAACAGCCAAATCCTCTTGAAGGGGCAAATACCTAACCAATATGGTCTTAGAAAAAACTAACGATTACCTTTAGGGCGGTGGTTAATGTGCAAAAGGTTTTTTTTTTTTTTTTTTCAAAATGTGCAGAAGAGTTTAATATCTATGCAAAGTGCATGAAATTCCTAAATGTGCATTGAAATCCAAAAAAAATATGTGTGTGTTTGTTATCCAATTCTATTAGACGATAGTAAGCCAAATCAGAAATTTAAAAGGAGACAACTATATTTTAATGAAAATACTTCATTCTTGAGTCACATTTTGTGGGGTCAAATTTCAACTGGAGTAGAGTTTTAATTGATAAATAAAGAAATTTGAAAGTCTGTGGGGTCAACTTGACCTCACGTGATCCCTTCTCCCTCTACCCATGCCTCCTTACATGTCAACCTAGTTCAAACTTTTGGAGCGAGTTGCAAGGCCCATTAGCTTGGTTATTAGGTGCGCCAGTTGTTACAGATGTATCAAAGCACAATCCTAATCCCTTGTGTGGGCTCCATGGCTGCGACCAACCTGGAGCGCGGCTGAGGTGGGGTGGGTGATTGCGAACAAGGACCGGATGTCAGGCCAGCCCAAGGTTCAATCCCACATCGGATTAAAATCAAATGAAAATCAAAGTACAATAGGATGTACGATTCATCGGATAAAATAGGCCGGTGAAGAGCATGAGTCCTTATGACGGTTAACATGATTAACATAAAAAAAAAAAAAAAAAAAGGCATGGTACACAGATTAAGGAGTAGATTAAGATTCATTCTTTTGTTTACAGATTTGCAGAAAATTTACCAGACAAAAGTCATGAAGGCAAGAAAAGCCCAAACAAGAATAAACACACCCAACGTGACACAGCAGATTTACAGAGGACACAATCTCTTAAAGTAGATAAATAAAAAACATATGCTCATGTAAATCTGTAATTTCTCCCTAAGTAAACATTGTAAAACAAGTACACAGAAACAAACAATGGGACAAAGCGTAACGAATTCCTTACTGTAGTATCTGATTTCTCTATCTGCTCTTTTAGTGGCCAATGTCATCTGGTTAAAGATCGCGATTAAACAAGGTCTGAGTTGGACCTCTATGATATTGCTGCTCTTATGGCCCCTCTTGCAGCCTGCCGCTTCATCTCTGCTTCTTTCCCAGTGCCGCGGAAATACATATATACTTGCTGCACCAGAGGAAGAAAACGAGGTTAGTAAGCAAAACAAAAAGAAACAGGAACCATTTTCCATGTTAAAAAGTTTTCTCGACCAAACAAACGGAGCAAAAGCTAGAAAAGCACTAGTGGCTACTGTAGAGGTGGTGGGTGGTGATAGTGGTGGTAGTGTCAGAAAATTTACACCTTCAAAAGTGACACTTCTTCTGCTAAAATCAACACAATTGACATTTTTTTGGCACCCGCCAAACACCAGAAAATACAGAAAATAATTTCAGAGAAAACATTAATCCCGGAAAAAAAAAAATGGAGGGTCAGGAAAAGATGAGATGGAGTTTTGAAGAATCAGACCTGAATAACATAGACGCTGATCACTGATTCAAGGCAGAATAATCCGAATCCAACGAAGTACAATATCTGAGCAGAAGAAATTCCATTACCCAAGACATTAAAAGTTCGGGCGAACAGAATACCAAAAAGCAAACGTTTTGACAAAAAGAGTGAAGCTTACCCCAACTATAGCACTATCGCCGATGATATTGATTGCAGGAAGGATCCCACTGCTCAAAAGGACCACAGAAGCCAAACCATTAGATGTTCTATCACTGAATAAACACTTAAGAAGAACCAATTTTATACACGTGGAATTAACTGTCATGTAGATATATAAAAACTAACTACAAGAGACTAAGTCAACTACATCAATCTTTAGCTAGAAACCACTGTACGAGGTCACTCACAGCCGACCAAATTGAAACAAAGCCAAGGAAAAAAAAAATCTTCTCTGGGTTGCATCTGCTTCGAAACAATTGGGATAATCAAGAAAGCCCTAATGACCGCCAAAAAAGAGTACTCCTAAAAGAGTGCACAATGAAAAGACGTATTATTTTCTGATAAAAAAAATAAAAATTTATTAACACCAAAAAAATATCTCAATTAGTTCTTTAATTTGGTGTCAAAAGATTTTAAAAATGCATAGAAGTACTAAATTTTTTTTATCCGAAAATTACACGTCTTTAGGAACGGAGAAAGTATTTTGTATAACTTGAATAAATTATATACGTAAGATGTAGGACTTTGGACTTGAGATATAGACTTCAGAGAGAACTTACGCAAGAGATTTCCCTTTGAAAACAATAGGAGGTGCAACAGCAGCAAAAATGCAGAAACCAAGGTGAAGCTGTACAGAGTGCCAAAAATTGAGCTCAGCATCCTCTATGACAAATTAGAGAAGATATAAAGGAGACCCAAATCAGAATACATGAAAGCTTACCAAGTAGAAAAGGAAAAACCACCCAAACTTCATAGCACTTTCAGTCCTGTAACAAAGGTTCCGCTATTAAGTAAAAGCACCATATGGCTGGTACGAACAAGAAATTTAGGAATAAGCCGCAGCTCAGAGCCACAGGATGGCTGTTGTACAAGAGATCCATCACATGAAAAAGCTTTGATATAATCACATGATAGTCCACTCTTTCCAACTCTTAAAATTTAACCATAATATTTTCATGAAACAACAAACCATCACACATCCATGTAAACCCATCCAGAAGGCTCGCTTGGCAACTTAATGGATTCCTATATGATCAATAACCTTCAAATATGCTATAACAAACAGACACACACACACACACACACACAAAGTTGATGAAAAGCATAAAAGTAGTACCTAAATGCGCGATAGAGTGGACGATACCATAACACAAATGCCAGTGGAACCCCTGCTATGAAGTATATCACAGCAAGAAACCAAATTGTTGGACCTACAGAGAGAAATGAAAAATGTCTTGGTGACCAGCGAAGATAGTTCTATTAAAGGGTATTAGTATCGAGAAAACAAATAGGGGATAGGACATAATTCTTTCCGTACTAACCTGCACCCTTAACCCATGCCGCGCTAACAGCTATGACATTCCACAAAAGACATAGAAACAATCCTGCATTCATCAGTATATACAATCAGTGCAAACCCTTACTTGGTTCAAGTAAAATAAACTCTAGATACAGAGAGAGCAATAGGATCATTACATTAAGCATAAGCAGTTAGCCCAATTATCTTAAGACTAATTATCTTAAGACACTAGACTGCACCCCATCATGGCCCTAGTTTCTACTGCTGATATCATGAATAAGGCATGTAATCCCCTACCAAACACCCAACTCATAATCCCAAGAAGGTTAGACTGGATGGAACAGGAGATTCAGAAAATTCTGATACTGTGCCATTATAAAATAACACAGCAGATATCTCGTAGATCTGGAAGGAAAAGTACGGAGAGGTGGGGTTGTCCAAGTAATTCATATGGCAGTTAAGTTGAAGCAGGTGGAGGGGCACACAAAGGCAATATTACTGTACATTACGGTAAGTGTAGAGGTTGGACGGAATACAATAGAAAATGGACTGTGACACAGATGATACTATAGTAAGTGCAGCACCTAAAAAGAAACTTAAGGCGTATGCGACCCCCATTCATTTTGTCCACTTCCTCCAGTAATATGCTGGTCTTACACCCAAAATAGCTTCTTGTAAGGGATCCCTTAGCTTAAGTGTGGACCTCATAGATTCCTATCTAATTTTGATGATATGAACCGTTCAATGTGATCAGAACGAGATTTTAAGAGTCCCCGTGAGAAATCAGCAAAAAATATGATTGGAAAGTGCTTCATCCGAGCAGTTTCATTGAACGGTTCAATAAAAAACTGCTCAGATCAAGCACTTCTCTGTCATATGTTTTGCTGATTTCTAGCGGGTACCCTTAAAATCACGTTCTGAACACATTGAGCGGCTCGGATCATCAAAATTCGATCAGGAAAGGGGGTCTGCATTTTAACGAAAATGAGGACCCGCTCATTTCCACTCCCGTTGGCAATTGAATTCTGCAAAATTCAAGATTGAAAAGCTTGTAGACTGCTCCATGTTTTGAGAACCATGCCTCAAGATAGCACAGAGTGACCCTGGATATAGTAATCGTGGGATGAGAACACTATAGGGCATAAAATTAAAACATCACAAATGATTGTCAATCAAGATATTGCAACTTAAACTATATCAGCAAAAAAGGTTCACAGGGATACAGAAATATGCATACAACAAAATAATATAAAAAGGATAAAACTGTCACAAAACAATTGGAGGTTGACATACCCAACCATGTTGAAAATGCAATATAAGCCAATCTTTGTAGATGAACTGGTATATCATTTGCGATATCATTATGGATGATTGGGAGAAAAGGTGGCCAATTTTTTTCCTCAAGAACAATACCACCAGCTGCAAAGCAAGAGAAAAAAAACCCAAGTTACAAACTTCTCAGCAGAATAACAGGATATTTAGATGCCTATGGTCAGAAACATGGTGGTTAGAATCGTGCGATTCACGATTCGTATAGTACGATCAGATATGATTCAGTGGGTAATCGATACGAATAGGCTACTTGAATCAGAAATAGCTGTGAATCGATGATCCAAATCGGTGAATTGGTGAATCGTTCAATTTCACTTAAAATTTCATGAATTCATTTTTGACTCATTTTTGCTTTTTGGTCGTTGGAAAAGGGTTCAGACTATTTTTTTAAGGTCTTTAGTTATAAGCCATATGTTTCTCCTCATGGAGTATTATAGGTAGAAGGATTTGGCAGAAATGTGTAAAATTGTCCCTCCTAAAAAGATTATTTCAGAATAAATGGGCAATAGAAATAAGAAAGGGAGATTTATTACGAGAGTGATAGCAAATAACACAGAAAAATGGAATACAACCACCGTATAGGACCATTTTGATTCTCCATTCGATTCACGATTTGACAACCTTGGTAAGAAACATGAGCAACATATTAGCAGATGCATTAAACTGCAATGCCTTAACAGTTATTAGCAAATCTTAGTGCTATTTCTCGTTGACCTGGAATATGCCACCATAACTTTTTTGGTAGCTTCTTGCTTTTTAGAGAAAAAATAATTAACTAAGAAACCCGGTGGACACTTAGATTCTATTTCTTGAGGATGTGTGAATGATACAAGTATTTGGCCTAAACATATGAACGACAAAATGTAGAAAAAAAGAGCGAGAAAAATTAAAAAGCACCTCGTGCTAGAGCATCTTCTCTCCGTTTTACGTCCTGCATAGCTCAAAAAATCTATGGTAAGAGTTGTATGATAAAGAAGGCACGCAATTAATATACAAAACTAACTTATAAAATAAGAATGAAGAACACTTCATTTCTGAAGATTTGATATGTACTTCTGAATCTAACACTCATGAGACCATAATATTTCCCTGTAGTTATTAGCTACAGCACCTTAATTCCCTCTCAGGCACCCCAACTTTGTGTAAGGAGAAAAACAACAATCCATTTGGAGCAAAAGTGTGGAAAATGGGCAAATAGGCAACAGAACAATGTAAGTCTATATTCCCTTTAAGTGACCATGTATTCATAAAGCCATGATTTCCATCGGGAGTACCTGTTCCCTCTTGGTAAGTTCAATCTCCTTAGCTCGAAGCTCCCTCTCTTTCTTTTTCAAATCCTGTGTATCAAAAGCAATTAAATCAGAAAATTGATAGAATGCGAGTGGGGAAATACAAACTCATAGCATACACCTTTTGTCTCTACCAACTTCGGAAGTTGCACATACCGTAGTTGTGTCAAGAGGAATATCAATTGGGGCATCCCGGTCATAGTTGAAACCTGCAGGTTCAGGAGGAAGTGGGGAAAGCCTCGATGTTGGATTCTAGAAATTGGAGCAAGAGAATAAAAAAATGTGAGATACCAACAGGTGAGGGACATGGAAATTTAAAGAAACCAAATCAGTCGACGTCAACAAACATGCATTATGTTGGATTTAAATGGTGTGAGAAAAAAACCAAGCAACAGAAAACACAAACGAAATAGCACAGAAAAAAATTGTGTAATGAAATAAATGAAATTTCGGACCGCTTTTCCACCATCTCTCCTAAAACCAATTGGTGGTAGGAAGGGTTCAATTAAGTCTTTTATGGCATTCGACATCGCACTCGCAAGTCTGTTTTTAGAGCGGTCGCAGGGAGTGGCATTGTGTAACTAAATCCATGGGGGCACTCCGGGCCCAACAATCCCTCCCTCAAGATGACTCTCCCGCGACTCAAACCCATGACTTCCTGGCTTTGATACCACTTGTCGGACCGCTTTTCCACCATCTCTCCTAAAACCAATTGGTGGTAGGAAGGGTTTCAATTAAGTCTTTTATAGCATTCGACATCGCACTTGCAAGTCTGTTTTTAAAGCGGTCGCAGGGAATGGCATTGTGTAACCAAATCCATGGGGGCACTCCGGGCCCAACATGAAAAATAAAAAACTACAACCACGGTTGATAAAACAGGAATAGCTGCTGGACTAATCAAAATATGTAACCACTCAGAGTAATATGCTGCTTACAGCAACAACTCAAAGACACACATACATGCCTGATTGGAAACAAACACAGAAACACAAGTGTTTGGATATCGGTGAGTTGGGTTTCAGACTAACCTCCTAACTGAACAGACAGGATACTAACCAAGGAAGCAGTAACAACCAATACATATATGCACTTTCCTTGCAACTTTCGAGGAAAGGCCTTTCTGCCAATACCATGATGGGGTCGACCAAGACGGGTCACAGACTCGCGAGTGACAAGAACATAGAACAAATTAATTGCTCACAAATAAATAATGTCAAAGTCATCAAAGGAAAATGATTTTTGCTTCCTGAACTGAAGTTTAATAAGAGCAACAGCAGGAACTAAAATTTAAAATGAAGTATCCACAATTGCAAGCATATTTAGCCTATATAACTACTTGAGGTTCATCCAGTCACCAGGGTAAAACTGAATGATACATTTAAAGACATGATTTGCTGATGCATCATGCATATCATTAACCAACAGCATCAAAAGATTCTGCGATGACGAGTTTGTGGCCCAACTCCTATCATTTAAAGACATGATTTGCTGATGCATCATGCATGTCATTAACTAACAGCATCAAAATATTCTGCGATGACGAGTTTGTGGCCCAACTCCTACCAACTATGAAGCACCGACACCTCTAGAGGTTGACGTATTGTAGTGTCAGACACGGGGACACGTATGTGACTCCCATAATTTAATTAAAATTTTTGAGAGGGACACCGATGGGGACACACAAGGGTCAAAGTGTAATGTTTTCTAAAATTGGGGTCAAAGTGTCATTATTATTATTTTTTTTTTTTTGGGGGGGGTGGGGGGGGTGTCAAACTGTAATTTTTCAATGGGGTTGTATTGAACTTATGGATGTCTTGTTTTGTTTGAATGGTATTGGAACTATGGATTTTTCGTTTTGTCCACATTCTGCCATTTAAACTTGGAAAAAAATTGAAAAACAAATATAAATAAATATACACGTAGCGTGTCCCCCGCCGTGTCTGTGTTCGTGTCTCCATTTTTTTAGAATTCCCGTGTCCGTGTCTGTGCATCATAGGCTACCAAGTTCAGGTTGTCATCTATGTGCTCTTCATTGTCACCTTTAGTAATCCAACAATTGCTCCCAGGAACTGTTGTCAGAATCCAAAAATAATGTTAGGGGAGACTGGTTTAGGTAAATATGTCATGCATTCCCCGATGGCTGTGTCTTCCTCAGAGGCATAGCGGGCATTGCGATTGAATATTCCCATTTCCCATGGCTGACTAGTTGCACAGAAAAAATGCCCAAATAGTTTAAAGGATCTTCTACACATACTAGAACTTCTACCTAAGTCCCCCAGATGTTCAACATCAAAGACTTCTCCATAATAGAAGAAAAACTAACTTCCAAAACGACATAAAAATAGAAAGGATTCTACTCATGCTAGTCTGAAAAGGGAAAACACAAAAATCAAGTTCCAACCAACGAAGCCAACAAGGGAGTCCCATTTGATATCCATTCCATCACAGTTAATATAATAGTATAAAAGAAGTTTCCAAGAGGATTTTACGTAGAAAAGAAGCTTAAACTTACAAATGCACCTCCGCCATAGTTGGACTGCCCCGATGCTTTTCCCCTAGCTACTTGGTCCTGGCAGTAAAATCATATTAACAAGGGAAGTCGAACAAACATATCGATTAGTAGTAAAATAACATGAAAGCAAATCCCAATGAAGGTTTTTTTTTCGTTTGGACAAGTAAGATTTCTACGAAGGAAAGTTCCAAGCTACCACCCACCCATCATAAAGGATGGGAAAAAATATATCATTCAAACAACCGTTGAAAGAGGAACAAATAAAAAAAAAGTGCAAAAAATATAAATGAATCATGTCATCTAGTACAAACTTATGTACTTAACACCAAAATCAAATTGTTTCAAATTAGGGACCTTTCCTATGGCACGGAATTTTAATTTCAGCCCAAAATATAAAATAAAAAAAAAGAACCCAACAAAACCATCTCCACTCTACTTGTTTTTTAGTCAAATCAAGGGCAATACTCAAACTTTGCAAGGAATTTTGTTGCTTTCAATTTACCACTTCACCAAGTTAGTTGCTAATATTTCTGCTTAAACCAGAGTTTCAACACTGAAATGCCTCATACACATAAATTTTGACCCAGACTTTACAAAAGTTTGTGTAAGGGCTGGAGATGGCCTTAAACAATTCTAAAATCCTCTCTTAACACATCACTGGAAGATCAAAAACTGAGTTGACTGTAGAATTGTCAAAATCAAACAACCACCGAATGCATCGAGCAACCTAGTCAACTACAGTCAGCAACAGTTATACAATCTGAAAAAGCAACCGATTCTACTACATATTGCACGAAACGAGCGAGACCTACAACTTTTAACAAGACATTAATGCTCAGACTATCAAACAACCAAGTTAACAATTAATTCACCACAAAGTATACGCCAATCACGCAGTCAAACAGATTAACCAAGAATCAACTGAACAAAAAACCCTAAGATTGTTTTTACTTCAATTGTGCACTCATGAACCACCATACTCATTGATTCATCCGTATTCGTATACTTGCGGAGATCTGAGTGCTATTACATGCAAACAATAATATAGCTCATAATTCACTTCGAAAATTACGCCTATCATGCAGTCAAACTAATTATCAAAGCCTTGACAGATAAAAAATACTAGTACTTAACAAATTCTCGTGATAGCAAGTGTTGACTTGGAATTGCGCACTCATAAACCACGAAACTTACGAATTCCTCACATTCATATATTATATATTTGTGTGTGTGTGTGTGTGAGTGAGAGAGAGAGAGAGAGAGAGAGAGAGAGAGATTACAGCAAAGGGGTTATCTTCCTCTTCAGCGAAGGGGTTGTGATCGAAACGGCCGGCCATGGGCGACGACTTTCAGAGCAGAAACAATTTTAGAGAGAGAGAGAGATAGCAAAAAGTTTTATGATGTGATGAAATGCAGTGGGAGAGTTGAGGAAAAGCTTAGAGGAGAAAGAATTGAAAACTGGGGTTTGAGAATTAATAAAAGGGGATAGAGAGAGAGGTGAGGAATTCTAGAGAGAGAAAGTTGAGGAAATGGGTTTGGTCAAACCTCATGACGACTTTTCTGGGGTTAGAAAATGGGAAAAACAAGAAACTGGAGAAATGTACAGAGGAGGAGGAGGAGAGACGAGGAAAACGGCAGGGGAAGGTTCTTTTGTGAGAGGGGAAAGGACAAGCATGATAAATTTGAATTTGGAAAAGTCCAAAAAAATAAAATAAAAAAATAAGAATTCAGATATTACTACTATTTACTGGGTTGAGGAAAAATGGAAAAAAGTAATAAGAGTTTCCAAATTAATTGAAGAAATATAATTGGATGCTATGAGACACGAAAATTTTCCAGATTCACCCGGGGAATAAAAAAAAAGAACTTCTCCTATAAGTCTTGTTTAGGCAAAAAATAGGTTAAGGACGTTTTCAATAATTAACTCGAACAAAATCCCTATGACGAGAGTGAAACGCCGATTATTGACCTTAAAGACTTTGACTTTGAAGAACTATAAAATTGGATTCTGTAATATTTTCTAGTTTCACAAGGAAGATTTCGATAATTAATTCGAATAAAATCTCGGAGATTAACTCGAATAAAATCTCCGAGAGAGAAGATTGATTATTAAAAGATCTTAACAACTTTGACTTCGAGATACAAATATGCAAAAGTTCACCCAATGGCATTGTCCCTATGAAACATTGTGAGAGGCAATTTGATCTTCGTAATGATCTTCGCGAGATTTGCTTTGAGTGGGCATACATACGGTGTAACGAGGGAGAACTTATTTATGCGGGATCTCACGAAGTGCTGAGCCCCAACCCTGCGCTCTGCTAATGTAAAAGTACTTCATGTGGTCAAATTCGGCCGAGTTTTGCCACAGAGCTAAACGGGCTTATTTTCTTTTACAAATTACAAGAGAAAATAAACATGTTAGCCCGTGACTCACAATTTAATTATAACAACCTAAAAATACTAAAAAGGAAAACTAAATCTACGTCTTTGGAGATCAAGAAAACAATAGAAAGGAAAATATAATCAACCTAATTTTTAAAAAAAAACCCCAATATTCTAGACAATTTATACTAAAACGGAATTTTTTTAATAAAATACTAATTTTAAAAATAATAAACTAAATTTATTATATTTCTAAAATAATTAAAATATCGGCCTGCATTACCAAGCCTGCAGAGCTCACGAAGTCAATTGATACTGAGGTCGTCATTTTATTTAACTACTTGTAATTCATTAAATTATTTAATCATCATTTGACCACAAATCATTAACAATTGTTTCGCTCTGTAAATCAATTGGGATTAACTCAATTAGCCATCCTTGTAAACTTCCATAGGGGAGGTTTTTTTTTTTTTTTTTGAAAATGTCAATTTCATTCAGCCCGAAGGCGAAGATTACATCGCAAAATACAGGAGTGCACCAAACTACCTAATCCGGGACCCTAGGACACCCTGCAAAGCAAATCAGCACGAGGTGCCGATATGAGAATCCCATCCAGGACAAAGTAGAGAGATTTCAAATGAAATCACAGCACAAACCATTACACAATGAAGAAAAGATGTAATCGAAAAACAACGAACAAAATACAGGCAAACAGAAAAGAGTTGCTCTTATGGACAAGCCACACCGGCCGCCGGCCGCCGGAAACAGAAACCCATTTCAGCAAGGAGAAAACTCCGGGGAGCCTCCATGGCAAGCCTCCGCTGACACGCGAAGCTCCGGGTGCGAGAACCGAGGCAACGCTGGAAACCACTCCGACAGGCCCAAGCAACCACGGCGACCGAAGACCAGACCTTCCAATACACCTGATCCGTCGCTGACGACCCAGAAACAAAGGGAAACGTGGCCAAACAACCCAATCCAGAGCTGCTACGAAGACCCCCGTCACAGACAACACAGAGCCGCCGCCGGAGAAGCCCCACAACACCGCCGAATAGCCGCTGACCACAACAACCCTCAAATCCTTCCACCCATCGAAACCCTACATAACTTATTCCGCCCACCACCCAAACCGCCGGACCTGGGGGCAACCCAGACCAACACAAGCCGAATCTAGGGACCTAGATCGGAAGAAACCCGGACAGACAGCCGGTAAACGGAAAAAAAGGAAGGAAAACCCCAACCCAACCGCACACCTTATTACCTCGTCGACGACCCCGAGCAAGACAGATCTGGACCGCCGTGTGGAACCACGGACTGTGGGCCACCGCCAATCGCCGGACAAGGCCGCCGTACGGGGGAACCACGCCGGTCCAAACAACAACGAACCCAAACTGAGAGCACGGTAAGCCAATCGGCGGGAGACTACGAGGCGAGGAGGGCGGGGGGGAGAAAAGAAGATGGGGGGGGGAGGCGGGAGAGAGGCGGAGGCCTCCCCCCAGCGGAGGCGAAAAGGCTGTCCTCTGAAGAGAGAGAATTTTGTTTACCCTCACTTTGTTCATGTGTCCTAATTTGTTAATCGAAACCGTTCAATTTTTCCTGATTCATTTGTTTGGAGATCAAGATAAAATTTAGCTCAATTGAATATCGGTAATTGCTTAATCCAGGAGTTTGTTTATTTTCGTTCAAATTCTTGACTGAAAAAATTGGATTGTTAGATTAAGCACTTGCCAATATCCGATTAAGTTGAACATTTGTGTAGTCTCCTAACAAATGAATCCAAATTAAATGAGCAGTTCCGATTATTCTAGTACGATACAGAATGAGCATACCCTTATTACCCTAGCGAGGGTGAACAAAATTGCTCTCGTCAAGATTTGCCAGCAGCAAAGATTGAATATTTGTTTCCTTAATGGGCTTATTAGTTGGACCTAGTCCAATTGTGCGCATATGTGCCGGTTCATGTAATTCAAATATTTGTACTGACCGGTTGTAATAAATAAATAAATAAATTGGTATGCTCTGTCTGGTATTCTTCTGGATGAACTCTGCTCTCTGTTGTCATAGAACCATTTCAAGTATTTCTCCACAAAAAAAAAAAAAAAAAAAAACCCGAACAAAAATCGTGAAAAAGCAGAAACAATATTGAGAGGAAGACAGACATGAAAAACCTGTATCACAAGTTCTCATTTTCAAATGGACCACTCTACTATGTAGGACAGAATTTTTATACAAAATTCTCAAACGTACATCGATAAACCTATTTTATTAGTAATAACCATCGAAAGTGTAAGGTCCATATTTTGGCAAATCCCATGACAAAAACCCCTTTTGATTTGTAACCCGTTAATTGAGTTGTAATTTATTGTGTTTCCTTTCTAGAGCATTTGTTTTAGGAAGTATATATTGTGTGCAATGAAATCAAGGTTTCAAGAGGATTTCGTGCAATCAACCGCTTGATAAGGAAATGGAATCAAGAAATCATGAATTTTCATGCAAGGAAACGTTGCCCAGAAATGGTGCTCGAACACTCAAGTAAAGGCATTAGACAGTGCTCGAGCAACCTGCCTTCTTTCCTGCAGTCTTTTTATACGCAACTTGTTAGCATTTTCTTGGAACCAAATATATGAGAGCTGATTCCCTCTGCCTTCAACACTGAGACAATACCGAAAAGAGAGTGGAGATTATCTCTTGGAGTAACACATGATTTGGTGATCATCAATCTTTCCGAAAAACTCTAAGAGTTCTTTTCAACATTATTTCAACTACTTGAAATATTCTTCCGGTGGATTCTGAAAGTATATCGGAGGACTTGTGGATTCAAGGTGTGCGGCAATCAACCATTTGGTGCAGCATACGTGGGTTTAGCAACTCGATCTTCGGTCAATCGGTGAGGATTTGTTTTAGTTAAGATCGTTTTGTAACTGCACAATGATTATTTTTAGTGATTTGATTTCTTCCTGTGATTTTTACCCTTTTTATGGGATTTTCCACGTATATCCTTGTGCTCATCGTTTGTTATTTTATTTTTCAATTCCTATTGTTCTGCTTGTTGAGTATTTATTTTTCAATTCCTATTATTTTGCTTGTTGAGGATTTAGATAGCGAAAAAAGAATTTTCAGAAAGGAAATGGTTTATGAACAACTCGATTCGGCGTGCTTCCTGATGTTCGAAAACCTAAACCCTCAACTGAACTGCTTCTAATGGTCACATCTTCCTCAATCAGGACCATAGCTTCATTGCGAGCCAAATTTCACAAAACCAAGACCAAATCAATTTCAGAACGGTTCGGCTAGAGGCTTGAACCACGTTTTCACAGATGTTGAACCCCCAACTTAAGCCCTAACACCAGATGGGTAATTCTCAGCCCAATACCCCCAATCTTTAATCCTCGTGAGTCAAAATTGTGGCTAGAAGTGCACTGAGAGGGCTGAGGATTCTAGGGCAGAAAAGCACCTATGGAGTAAAAGGAGGAATAAAAAACTGGAAGTAGAAACAAGGAAAAGCTGAAAACAATGAAACTATGAGATTCACTTTGAGAGACAAAATTGCTAGGTATTGCAGTGACAGAGAGCCTAAAACAGTTGAAATGAGATATCAAATAAATACACTCAAATGTGCAGTCTCTGGTAAAACTGTTTGTTGCTCCTCCGCTTTCTTCTACTAAATGGATCAACCCAGTTCTTGTCCTCCTTCACAGCTTGTTCCCAGCGCTTTCTAAATAGTCGAAGCTCAGATGTCGACTGCCTCCTTATCTGCTCAACCCAATTTCAACATTAACACCAATAAGTTTCATTACAAAGTTCCGACGATGTACAGTTTTAAAAGTCTAGACCTTGTTCGTTTTAGGATTTGAATTTTGGTCTCTATCTCTGCGCACTATCCCCAATAAATTATCTCTATCTCTCTTCACTCATTACCCAAAATCCAAATCCAAAATCCCCAAAACGAACAGGCCATTCGTATCTTCTACCTCCACCTACCTTTCAGAAACCAACTTCATGTACGGATCATTGATTTATATAGGGGATAAGAAAACTATAGGCAAAAGATGAGACAAAATGATTCAAATTTATTTCCTATCATATTCCCCTCTCTTGATGAGCCACAGGTAAAACTAAGAAACCACAGGTATTATAGGCAGGTCAACTACTCCATAAGTTCACAAATTTCATTCCAGACGGGCATTTTAGTTCTTGATGATATTAGTCAAGAGCGCTGAGACTTAAAATGAAAAGAGTATAATAAAAGTTCCCGTTGTCTCACCTCAGTTCTCACATCAACCGTTTGTTTCTGAAAATCAGGGGGGAAAACCGAGTCAGGAAATTCCATTTGTTTAAGATGTTAAAATATCTAAATGGATGACATACATGAGAAAATAACCTTATTTTAAAAATTAAAAAAAAAATGAAGGAACAGGCAAACAACTCTGGTTTAAATAAAAGCATACCTTCACTGATTCTTCAGGATTTGAAGCCTACACAAACATAGAGAAGACATTAATAGGTGTGGGAGGAGACACGAGAGGGAGACACGACAACAATAACCAGAACAATAAAACTAGAGAGTTCCACTAGTTTCCAGGTGCTCCTACTCCTAGATTTGTAAAACATGTTTCCAGGTGCTCCTACTCCTAGATTTGTAAAACATGAATAGATGAATATGAAGGTAGAGATGCAAACAAATAATTTAATCCATTTTTGTTTTGAACTTCTTTCCACAAGAAGATCAAAGATCCAGACAAGCCTATGTGGTACTGTTTGGATTCTTTGGAAGTTAGAATCAAGAAGATAGCTTCAACTCAGGTTCTGTTTGTTTCGATGTAAAACATTTTACAACCAAAAATATTTTCATGCAAAACAATTTTGAACTTCTATGTTTGGGTGTTTGGTACGTCCTTAAAAAAATTCCTACTTGAAGTTTTGATAAAAGATGGTTTCGCTGGAAACTTGGGTAGTGATTGTTTGGGAAGAATAAAATGGGAGTGAAAGTAGAGTGTTTTGATTTGAGAGAGAGAGAGAGTCACGTGTAGGAAGTACTGATCGGGGCCGTTTAATATATTTATATGCGCGCACACACACGCGCGCGGGTGTGTGTGTGAGAGAGAGAGAGAGGGAGAGAGAGATGTCGTTGGGGGTATTTGGTATATTTAAAGGCATCCGGAGGGAGTGAAAGCTTCAATTCATGCCCAGTATTGTTGATTTGCAATGGTGGAATATGAATAAGAGACCAGAGCTGTAAAAGGACTTACAGAGATGAGAGCCGTACATCCATTAGGTGCAAAATTTTATTCCTGTAAAAGGTTTTCCCCAGTTTGTGTGCTACCAAACACCAAATATTAGGAAAATATTCTTGGGGAAGATATTTTCACCCAAACAAACAGAGCCTTAAAAAACAAGGCTGAGAATAGACAACATATAGTGGTGCTTTGGCGATGTGACTTCGAACTAGAATTTTAGAAGTGGGCGACCAAGAGATCAACATTTAGAAACAGAAAAGTCAACTGACCTTACTCATTAATTAAAGTAATTATTAAAGAATGGACTAAGAAGCTACATATTAGCAGTTAAATAAGTGAAAAGTCAGTCATTTAATGGAGCATTCACTGCTAAAATGAAAATGAAGACAAAGGAACAGCTTGAGCAAATGACCTTTCTTGCAGATACTCCACCCAAAGTTTGTATTCCTTGATGAACAATGTATTCACTATCAACTACTCCCACCTTCCTTGTTCGGTCCCCCTGTAAAAGACAAATTCTATCAATTACACCCACGCTACATGCAAATGCAAGTACAACATTTCCGTGGAAAAACTAAGAGAAGCAAAGGAAAAATCCAAAAGGAAAAAGGAATTGCACAGCAAATGGTTTTGTTCTACTGTTTGTAGCTTAATAAAAACAGATGAAATGGAACTTCCATACAAGAACTTAGAACCAAACCACTAGTACCAGATATACATTATCACATGAAAATTTAAGTAAATCTGACCTGTGCACAATACCCAAGTTTCATATCCATTCCCCATCCATGAACAAGATCATTCTGCCAAAAAAGTAGCAGCAGTACGTAAGTTAGAGTTGGGCTTGAACCCAACACACTGGTAATGCACACACACATTACTTTCAAATACACACTAGGGAGCAGAAATACCTTTTGAGAACCCGATGGAGAACAGAAACTAATTTCGACATTCTTACAAAGACGCTCCGAAGTGCTAAACTATGTTTGCATTGTGCAGGTTGCACTCAATACAAATTATCTCCTTCCCATATACCCACCACCATTTGTAAGTGAATATTATATGAAAGTTTAAAAAAAGTTTGTAGCCATCACTTTGCATTTGGTCCTCAATGACAAGGCATCCATCCATGGTTCTAAAAGTCGTTAGGCGCTAGTCAGGCGGCAGAGGGGTGTCTAGTGCCCAGGCTGATTAGTCGCCGACTAAGCCCAGAGATTAGTCGTTTTCTTTTCCCAGATATTTCCCCATCCCCAAAGTACAAGTAGGACAAATAACATCCAAAATGAAAAACATCAAATATTCATCCATCTATCCACATCCATCAAAACCAAATGTTTTAATGTTTAGTTTTACACCCATAAACTATTATTTAGTCCTCGACTCTTCATCATCGAACATTTCATAAAAGTGAACTTGTTGTGCCGCTGCCTTCATTTTAGTCACAATTTTTACTTTACCAGAGGTTTGTGTTGCTGCGATTTAATCTGCGTTTTAGGGATGTTGACTGTCGAGATAACTCACATGTCATTAAATATAATTTTCTTCAGTAAAATTACACTTGACAACCTGTTCTTTAAACTATCGCATATTTAAACCCCTAATTCAAAAAAATTACGAAGTATACCCGCCGACTCATCCCGCCTAGAGGACTAACCCCACCTAGTAGCCGACTAATCGTCCTGCCACATCCTGTAGCACCTAGGACCTTATTCAAGGCGTTCTGATAGGGAAAATATATCTAAACTCACCTGTATAAGATGCCAAGCACAATGCCACGCAGATCTTGAAAATACTGGAGCCATTCCTTCCACAAATCTACAACAATGAAGCGTTCTACTCATTTTTAGTGAACAAAAACATTTTCCATTGCAATCTACTCAGAAATCATGATTTGTGAATATTTATGCAGTTTTGGATAGAACTAAAATACTCCTTGAAGAGTTGCACGATAATTGTGCTAACAGGAGAATCAGCATAAAAAGATAGTGCAACTAAAAATAGGGAATATTGAAAGATGAATGAGGCCAGAATATGGGTGTTATGATAACTTGCCCAGTGCATGGTGGCCCCTCACTGTCCGCTGAACACTTCGTACTGCCTCTAACTTCCCAAACTCTTCTGCATCAAGTTAAAATATGCTAGACTTAACATGACAAGACTTCAAACGGAGCAATGTATCAAAAAACAGCAAAGGCCATCTCACTCACCTATGAAGCTTATTTGTTCTTGAGCGTATGGTAATTCTGTGATGTATACCCGTCGAATTTGGGTCTAAAGCTGGCTGAGATATCTCCAGTCCTTCTCCTTTCACAATTTTCAAGTATCTGTAATAGGAAAACTGCCACTTTAATACATTCTATGAAAAGACTGACAGCCCAAGTGATTAAAATATCCTCAACAAACTAGGATGAGGGAAAAAAAAAAAGGAATGAATGAAAGAAAGAATTGGAGAACGAAAACTTTCAACATCTACAGTAGCTCTTTCTCAATAGTTTCATCACATGCTACGCACAAAGAATATAATTCATTTATTTACAAAGGGTGCAAGAAGAACTAAAGAGGCGTGCAAAATTAGACAATAAAATGCCCGCACTTGGTTCGTTTGCATTGTGTGCGTTGGAGAAAAGAAAAAACAACCTAAAGAGAAACATGAAAAAATGCAGATGGTGAAGCAGATTATGGACAATGTGCATGGCACCAGATCTGCCAAGTTTTGCATAAGTACGCGGAATACATAAATTGTATAACTTTGTGGAAAAGAGCCAAAGATCTTTAAGTCTTTACTAGTAGAACCACACAATACTTATTGGCAAAAATGTGACATTTTCGAGGAGGAAAACATAAATCTAGGATGTAGAAAGATTGTCAGAAAAGAGTCAGCTATACCTTCCTGGGTGAAAATTATCAACACCCAAATCCTCATCCCAAAGAAATATATAATCATAAACAGACACCACAGCTGGATTCAGAAAGCGTTTTGCAAACCACCTGCAATAAAACAAACATCATCACATCACTTTCTGGGACTAGAAGTGTTGCTTTACATTATGCTCAATTAAAAGGGTGTCCCCAAAGAGAGAAACTGAGAGAGATACAGAGTGAGGGAGAGAGCTTTTCAGAAAATTACACCCATATCGTTGATTTAAAGCATCCTATCTGAAGACTCAAATTCCCTTTTCAGAGTAACTGTTCAAACTTGTATGCTACAATTAATCTATGCACATTCAACAACTTGAAAAAAAAACTCACGAGCCCCCAACAGAGAAATATAGCCTTACCATTTTGTTTGGTTCCAAGCAACTATATGAATTGCTTTCTTAGTCCAATCAAGATCCCACCATCCATCCACATTCGCATCATAATGGAATAATATAATTGTAAAATTCTCTGTAAGAAACTGAATGCACCAAAATTAGGCAAATAACATCCACGTTATGGCATGTTAATGTCAAAATACTTTTATAGCTTCAAATGTCAAACATTGAAAACAGCTATACCTTTCGAGCAATGGTGTCAACATTTCTTTTTTGGTTAATACCAACTGGAATTGCCAGCAAGTTATGAGAGCTTGATTTGTTAACCTGAAAATCCAAGACAATTGATATGATGGCAACAAATAAGAAACAATGATCATCTGCACAACCAACAAAATTACAAAAGCAAGTTATGACTTGAAGATAAATGCATGAATCAAAACCTAAGAAGCACGGACATGTCTCCGGGACTTTCGTATTTGTATTGCAAAAGTGCCGGACCAGACACGTTCCCGACACGTGAAAATATACGTCCGAGTATATAATTGTTTTCTCTGCATTGGACACATACCGAACACATACTCTTTTTATTGGATTTTGCCTTTAATAAGAAAAAATGCATTCGCATGATATACAAACTTATTTATGTATTTAACGTATCCCCCAAAGGGTCCCTGTCCTAGTTTTTGAAAAATCGTGTGTCCGTCTTTGTGTCGTGTGGTGCACATATGCGTATCCGTGCTGCTTTGCTCAAAACAAAATTTTGAGAGTTGAAACTAGAGAATTAATAAGACAGAACCTAACCTTTGACCTTGAACTACTTGTTGGCCATAGAGGTTTTAACTCCAAGTCTGACCTAGCTTGAATGATGCCACGAGGTAAATTACTCAAACTACTAACAGCTGCCGCAATATCCTGGATGAAAGCATCAGCACCAGCTCAGGAAAGAAGTAAATGAAAGGGACAAAACAAATGAACTACCCATGACGTGCAACTCCATTAAACAACAGAAGGTATCTCAGAAACTTGCAAAATCAAGTATCAGATCTAATTAATACAAATCAGCAGCTGAGGTTATCAGGCAAGGTTAATAAATACGGGACTAAAAACAAAACAAATAGCAAAGAAACATAACTTGAAATTATTACCTTCGAGGTATAGAAGGGATTCAATTTTTCGTCCATCTGATGATAAAAGAACAATAAAGGAATTAGGGTGAATGATAGAGATGGCCCCAACATCAGAAGCATTACAAGTTAGAAACATTAAGACATAAGATATATCAACCAAGAAACTAGTTTGAAGAATAGAGCAGCAGGTGATGAAAAGTATCAATTGGCACAAGGTTCCAAAGTTGATAACTTTTTGTTCAGATTACCACAAAAGGGAATTCATTCACAAGAAATAATCATATATTCCTATCATACACTACCAAAACATCTTCAAATAAACACCCACAATTTACAACAGCATCAATAAGCCATGCAGTTTATCCCAAGGATCATATATGCACAAAATCAACAAATAGAAGTCCTAAAACTCTAAAAGTGGCTAAGTAACCATACCTCTGTTTCTCGATACTGATAATTAGTGGTTCTATACACTACGAACAACATAACTGTACAAACAATTCCCAGAAAAGGCAGCTGTTTCATTTTGACTCCGCATGCTCCCTGCACCACTACCATTGTATTACTTAATACTCTATAAATGACCTTCCATAATAGATTAACACAAACAAGATATTCAGTCCATCTACCAAGACTGCGAAATTAAAAAGAATTACAAGAAGATAAATAAAATATACCCCGTCAAACAATATGTGTCTTTTCCTCAGCATCCATCTCCACGATTTAACTGTAGCCATAGACAGATACACTTCGAATACATTCTCATAACATGCTGGAATCAATAGGCCAGATTAAAACCAGAATAAATCTTCAGAGGCCACTCCAGAGCCGAGGGTGGACAATCAAACACCTGACAACCAAATTATTTACAGAGATCATTTGGTCAGTATTAACACCGCAAGCCAAAAAAAAAAATTTAATGAACACCCTAATGGCTTAGGGTGTTACCCACTTCATTACTCCAAAAACACCAACTTAATGTCATTCTGGCCTACCACAAATTATTTTGCAATCAAGGTCACTTGCCTACAACAATTTTTTTGTTCGAATTGTCAAGATTTCTAAACTAATTATCTCAAATACTAGAAATTAAATACTATTTTCCAAACTAAAGATGTTATATTTTAAGTATTAATGCCCACCGTGCCGCAAATTGGTGGAACCGCCACCCAAATCTCAAGCATAAAATCATCTCAATGCTGATGTCAATTTTTTTTTTCCGGTTTTGATTATTCAAAGCTCTGGCAAATGACAAGCAATTTGTGTATGAGTGACAATAAGAGAGAGAAAGAGAGAGCCGGGGCCAAAACACGCCCAAAATATAGCGTATATATGCTCTGGATTACCAAATCTGAAACGACGACATAACTACTACTTCTTGTTAATCACCAAAGCTTAAATATCAACTTAAATTTCCAAATTAACCCACATAAAAACAAACTAAACAAGATATAATCATTTATCAAGATTCTCAAATCCTAAACAAACACAACTGAAATCCTTTCTGAAAATTAAGACATCAACCAGCTCTCAAACAATCCTCAACTGGAGGGTTTGCCCAGTCGTTAACTTCAGCACCTCGGAATTAGTCGAGGCTTGTGTAAGCTGGCCAGACATCCGGTTTTCCAAAATAAAAATCCTCAACTTTCACTTTTGCGTCACCACCCATATTCACCCCCCAAAAATACCAAATATTCTCTCGAAACTCAAAAACTTAAAAATCAGGTCCAAAAGAAACATCTCGATTAATAACACTAATAATACAAGATCTCGGAATGATTTGTCATTTCACAAACTATGATCACACCAATAATCAGAGCCCAATTATATAAATAAAAAAAAAATGAACGGAGATTAAAGTGGTGGAAAAAATCACCGCTGCGATTGGACGCGTGATTAAGAACGGAAATCACGTGATTTTCCAGCTGGACGAGGAGCTTGGGAATACTCCGGCGACCGGAATCGGAGTCCAGCGAGGTCGTATGCGCGCGTGTGGGTGCGATTATTGCGGTAGACTGAACTGTGAAGAGAGAGAGAGAGAGAGAGAGAGAGAGGAGGGGGAGAGTCGAAAGACGGAAGGGGAGGAGACGCCACGTTATATGGGGGTAGAGAGAGAGAGAGAGAGGGCGCCGAGGTGAAATTCGTGTCGACTGTGTAGAAAGGGAAATAAAATGCAGTGGGGTTTCCAAACAATCTTTGTCCCTTTTGACTCCCTTATTTCTAACGACGCCAACACTTAAATGGACATTATTGCGTGCATCTCCAAAAGGTTCAGTAAGTTTTTATTTTTTAAATATTTTTTTTATTTTATAAGATAGATTTTTTTATATTATTTTTAATTCAAAAAATAAAATTTTATTTTCTTTAGTGGAGGGAGATCTTAGGCCCCATTTGATAACAGTGATATATGATAGGAATTCGTAAGGAGATGACATTAGAATTGAGATTGATAATAAGAAGTGATTAGTAAGGAGATGGAATTGGTGATAAGTATGTTTGTTTGAGATGAGATTAGATGATGTGATTATTAATATCGTGTTTGTTTCAAATGGGATAGGATTGGATTGATAGTATACATTTTCATTTATGCTCTTCACATGAGATAGGATCGATAAGGAGATGAGATTAGTGAAAACTATTTTCGTATGCATTGACAAGAAAGGGATTAGATTATTAATACCAAATCCCCCAAGGTACTGGTAATATCCCCTAATGAGGCAATTCACATGCCCATAAGACTAATAGTCCACACCTCTTTTTGGTTACTAAACAAATTATTTTTAAACCCTTGGGATTGGTAGTGCCTAGTATGGTTATCAAACGGGGCCTTAGTCTACAACCACGTCCAAATCTCAGTGTGCAATTTGGTTGTGGTTGTAAACTTATGACTAGATTGGATGGAAATGAGTTATAGAAGTACTCATTCTGTCCGGATTTAATTGTCTCTAGCTCTATTCTAACCAGCTAAAAAATGAGCTATATCTTTGAATTTGTAATGAATTTCATATCGAATATAGATATTGTTTGATAGATCTCGATTAGTTCTATAATACAATGTTTTCGAAATCACGTAAAACATTATAAATTGAAAAATATAATCGATTGAAAAATGGCACGAACTCAAAAAAAAGATTATAAAATCCGGACGGAGGGAGTATTATTTATGGAGGTGATAAAAAAGTAGGGGTATTATTTAGCTATTCCCATCGCTCCCTCCACTGTAGCGCTCAATCTCATCATTCGTCTCAGCAATTAATAGTCTTGATTTTTAAAAGAATTCTTACTGTCCAAAGCATTTTTGGACGATGAGATTGAGAGCAATGAAACAGAGCCATGGCGTTGGACTTTCTATATTATTTATGAAGGGAATATCCATATTGATGTGACTTCTATGCGTAATTTATAAAAAATAAAAATAGTTGATTTGGATGAAGTATTAAAAATAGAAATAAAATAGTAGTTAATTTGAATGAGGAATAACCTAGTGATAAGGTTATTTGTAGTTGAATGGAGGAATAAGGGGTTGTTCTTCTAAAAAAGTAATTGGCTTTCCTGCCAAATAAAGCCACAAAAAACGAAAATAAGTCAATAAGCCAATTGTTTCGTCTTTATTAAAAAAAATTGGATTTCGGTCAAAAAATTTTACCTTTTAGATTCCTCTTATCATGAGGATGCAATAATCCCCAAAAAATTAACAATAAGCCAAGTGATAAGAAAAAAATTTGAATAAACATAAAAAATAAGCCACATTGACTTATTTATCTGAACACCCCCTGAGGTGGAGGAGGGGATGAGGAGGGCCTCATCTGCCTAGTAAAATATGGACGCCGTTGGGGTGTCCAAATATGCAGAAATGATATACGTACCGACCACCTCCCACCAAAATCGTACCGACGGCCAATGGCGGGACATCTCCGGCCACCGGACGACCAATCTGATCCGTCCAAATATTCTAAAAAAAAAATTGAGAGGCCTAGAGCGAGAATAAATGGCATCCGAGGTGTGTAGAGTGCTTAATCTGAGCACCCATTTTTCGTGTATATACACTTATATACATATATACACGAAAAGAGGTGCTTAGATCGAGCACCATATGCACCTCGGATGCCATTGATTCTCGCGAAGAGCTCCTAGGTTTTTTTTTTAAAATCTTTGGACGGCTCGGATCGGCCGTCCGGGGGCCGGAGATGGCCCGCCGGTGGCCGTCGGTACGATTTCGGTGGGAGGTGGTCGTTATGGCTAGCATCACTCTTTATATATAATACCTCCAAAGGCCAAACCTCCCTAAAATCTTCACAATAGTGACTTGGGATGAAATCATCTTGGTGTATTTTGTCAAACTACGACAAAAGTGTCACATCACTTCCTCATCCGGCGTATTATCTCCATCCCCATCTTTACTTGCATCCAAGTGGGGCCTTATTGTTTATCAAAAAAAAGTGGGGCCTTATTGTATATACTTCGGCCTTAATCTTTTAATCCAATTTAGGAAAAATATAATAGTACCGTGACCAATTTTGACTTAATAATTGTGAAAGATTATTAGTTTGTCTTAATTCAACAATTTTCCGCATTTCTTAATTGTGGGTCAATTTTCATAAATTATTGATTCGTCTTGATGAGATGAATCTGAAAAGTAAACAAGTTATGTCAACACTAAAAAAACATTTGAACGAAGACGAAAATAATAAAAAACAGAATTTTGTTTTTGGTTATTGTTTTGTTTGTTCAAAAAAAAAAAAAAACAAGTTTTGAGCATGATTTTTATACTTTTCAGATTTCTCTCGTCGAGAGTTGAGACGAACGATTAATCTAAACGAATCGGCGCAAAACTCATAAATGCAAAAAAAAAAAAAATTGAATAAAGACAAAACGATAATTCTCCAATGTTATTATGCCAAAAACACTATTAAAAAAAACTTAACCACAGCCATTATTGTTGTAAAGTTTTAGGATTTTCTTGATTTTTAAACAAAACAAAAAATGTTACACATTGATTGATTATAGGATACTTTAGAAAAGTACGAGAAATACGGGGCAAAAACATTTACTTCCATTTGTTGTAATTAAGAAGTATTAGCAGCAACCATTATTATAGTATTTTTATAGTATTCTCGACTTTTAAATTTTTTATACTTATTAGTACTATTCGAAATAGACAAAACATGTAAGTAACTATAGCATACCGCAGAAAAATACGAGAAATACAGGCAAAAGCATGGGAGACTGCCAAAAATTCCTCATATTTACGTTTTTTGAGCTCAAGGATGAGCACCTTTTGCAATCAAACATAAGAACAAATGTGGCTATGAAAAGTGCTTAAAATTCTATGTTACCTTATGATTCTATGAAAGTGTCTAAAATCACAGGTATCCTATATATAAAAGTTCCTAAAACCTTAGGGTACTGTATGAAAGTGCCTAAACCACTAAAACCTTGTAATAGGAAAGTGCACCATAAAATCCTATGAAAGTGCCCAAACATGTTTTGGCTTTATGGCTAAAAAACTCAAAAAGTTAAAGAACTTCTACTGAAAATTATTTTGCTGATCGACGTTCTTCCCCTAAATAAAATTATTTTATCATCCTTATGACTAATTTTCTCCAAAAGGATTTACTTCAGCCGTTGTGCTTCAGAAAGAAAATGAAGCTTGCAACAAAAAAGAAGCATTAAAAGCATTAATATAACTATGTTATAGGTTCATTTCAAAAAACTATGTTATAGGTTGTATCAGATAACATTAGTGGCCTGATAAAAAATCAAAAGCCTACACCCATCGCTCTCAATGTAAAATGGATGGCTCAGATTTTTAAAAAATTCGCTAGGCTAGAAAAGGTTTTTTTTTTTAAATTCGAATCATTGATTGCCGAGACAAATGGAAAAATATTGAGCGATGAATGTTGAGTGGTGTGCATAGCACTGTTGGATAAAAAAAAAGTACATAAGAGTAAAAAAAAAGCAATAAAATATTACTACTACAATATTTTATACAACACGCCTAGGCGGCGGCAATGTTTCAATGACGACTGGATGAATTGCCAGTTTTCAATTGCTAACTGTCCATCTCGATAATTAATGATTCAGATTCAAATGAAACTTTTTTTTTTAAAAAAGTAAACTTTTTTTAAAAAAAGTAAATTTTTTTGAAAAATAGTTTAACTTTTTTTCAAAAAAATTTCATTTGAATCTGGACCATCCAAAATAATTTTGGACGATTGAGATTGCACAACATATTGCGCACCACACACTGCACAGCACACCCTCGGGTTGCACGTAAACATATCGTGCAAAATGTCGGTCAGATTGTTATGCTCTTACAATCGCTCAACAAACAAAAAGATGGCATTAATTAATTAGTACGTTGCCATGGCAAGAACCTTGTGATCTTTACATGACTTCTATCCCCTTTGAAAAAAAGGAAAACTTTATTAAAAAGAAGCTTTGGCCTCAAAATGTTAAGTCTTTTTTTAAAAGAAGTTTTAGATTTTTTATTACAAATTTTGAAGAATACAAGTATCAGAATTATATTAAATTAGAAATAAGTTTTCAATCACTACAAATCCAACCCAACTAATAGCCCATTTGTCATTTTGGAGGGGGAGGGTAGGGTAAATAATGCCAACAAGTACAATGGAATAACATCCACACTTTGGTGGGGCCTGTGGGGATATTCAAAACTTTCGATATGTGATACAAGAGTTCTGGTCAGCTAGTCCCGGTTAATTTAAACTTTCAATGTTCAGATAAAAAATAATAATGTATTTCCGTAAATGATTTTGGGATCTTGTAAACGGTATAACAAGATTCAAAAAAATTATGCATATAACTAACAATTGGGAACGAGAAACCTACGGCCACTAATTGGGTGGCTACTGATTCTGCACCGACGGTCTTGCGGGGCCCACTCCGGGTCCGGCACGAAAAATTTGAATAAAATGAAAAGATTGGATCGAACACCTATACATATCGGATTGAGTTGATCTTCTGTGAACCCACTTGGGTTTTTTAAAAAAAATTATTGAATGACTTAAATTTTCTATGCGGGATCCGTGCAAGACCGTCAGTGACCGTAGAAAAGTTGGACAGAGAAATATGTTCAGAAATTCATCCTACACATGGAGAAATTACTACAATGCATGCAACTATACTAACCGAAAACAAAACACTACTGGAGTAATTTTTTCCCTAAGGGGGTATTTTCACTAAAAAAAACACTAAAAACTTAACGCATTTTATCATTTCGTTTCCACTAATAAAAAAGTTCTAGGATTTTATTATTTTGTTTTCACTAACAAAAAAGTTGTCAACAAATTTTTTTTGTTACAGTAACTCTACTCACAAACTCATCAACAACTTATTCACTACCGGAACACAACTTGACATTTTTCAATAACTTATTCATTACCGGAAACACCTAACAACTTCTCTACCACAAATAAAAATGCAAAATTTTCACTTTCAAAAATACCTAAGTGTACCCCGTACACATGTATTTGTACCTTTCCAGCCTCCAGGGTTTCTTTATTTTTCTAATAGCTACTCTCTCTCTCTCTCTCTCTCTCTCTCTCTTGTCCACTTAAGTAGCACTAGTGATGGAGTAATATTTACGCGTCGGGTTCGAGCAGGGGAAGGTTGAAGTGTTTTTTCAAAGTTGTTATATAGGTTAGGTTAGCAGTCACAGCCCGTTACCCCAAAGAGGTTTCCAGTCTCCGAGAGGAAAAAATATTATTCAACGCATCGCCACGTGATGAACCAAAGGCACTGAATGATGTCTCCTTCGAGAGAGTCTCGCAATATAGTCTATCTACACCAAAATGTTACGGATATAAACAAAAATCCACATATCTCATTAAAGATATATCCAGAATTATTTGACACGTTTGAACCCCCATATATACAGTATTATGTAGAATCCACATGTATCTGACAATTTCAAACATATATTCAGATTTGTGTTATTCTTTCTATGTTTGTAGGCTTGTAGCAATGTTGTTATTGCATGAATTATGAATAACTATCAATATTCCTCTCATTTAATTTCTTTGGTCCACTCTACCATTTTTTTCTCTCTCTTTAAGGTCCCTTAATTTATTCCGACAGGGATGGAGAATATTGGAAATTCTTGTAATTGGACAATTTGATTAGGCATAATGACAGAAGAGAAACTGCTCTGAAAGTTAGTCTAGATTCAATCTCTAATGATTTTTTTTTTCAGAATTCGAAAGAACATCGAGTATTGTTTTGATAGATCATTAGAACATGTGTGAATATTCTTTTAAGGTATTATTATAGATGCTTCACTTCAGATATACACGTGTTCTTTTTGGAGTAATAGGAGTATTAAATCTAATGATGTCATTATTAGCGATTGGCTTATTTTCGTACCCGAATTCAAATCATGGTTCTATCCCTTTACTCTATACATATAGGGAACTATTAGATTCATGTCGTGGAATAATTTTTAAATCCATCATCTCAAAAGTTAAAATTTTTGTCAAAGTTAAAATTTTTGTCTGTCCTTATTTATGTAATAACTACTAAATTACAACTCACTAGTTTAGATAACAGAGGATCGATCCAATGTTTTACGCTTTTTATATTTCCCTCAAACTTTAGCAAAAACTACATGTAGGGCGCATAATTTTTTGGCAAATTATAGATAATGATAAAATCAAAAGGACACTTCCATCTTGTCATGTTTGGAGGTGAAAGGGTGAAAATGGGGCGAAAGAGCTAACTCTCTTACTTTTAGGACTAGTTCTGTAGTTCACAAGAAATGGTAAAATTTGGTGGGAAAAAAAAATCTTATGGGTAATTGTTCATCAAAATACAAAATTGGACACATATATAAATTCTCACACATACCCCTATCTCTCATGCTTTGTCTCTCGCTCATCCTAACATATTTACGGGAAAAAAAACAAAACATTTCTTCGTTTGCTTCTCTCCCCTATTATACTTAAGAAACCGTACGTAAATGAGGAATTAAGATCGTCTTGTGGATCTTTTATTATGTGATCCCTTTATGCGCAACAAAATGATATCCACCATAGTAACATTCAGCGGTCAATCTGATCGAGTCGTTCATTTTTCCAGTCCTGACGTGTTTATGATTGAAGCTAAAAATCAGGTTGATTGAATATCAACAAAGACTCAGTAGAATCACACCTGTCTAGAGAAACAAACAATCAGAGAAGGGTTGTCCATTTCTCTTGCCAAAAATGTGCCTCATTCTGCTGGATAATAATCTCCGATCGACCTAATTTTTTGCACGGACAATAAACATATCAAGACGTACAAAACGAGCAGTTTCGGACCAGTTTACACGCACCTCAAATTAATCCTTTCCGCCTCTCCCACATCTTGTTGTTTCGGGATATGTGTCCCGAATTCCAAATATCAAGTCTAGATCATTTTGTGGTCAGAGCGACATTATCTATATCATATTGTGTGCATTTTATTGTACTATATATGTTAAGGCCTTGCCAATCCCAAAAGGAGATCGAGAGTTTAATTAGGAACGAGTTGACTCGACGGTAATTTTTTTTTTTTTCCCTTGATAAGAGTTGACTATACGTTATGTACGGGCTACGTACTTACATATGATAGTATTAATGACTTCTTTACTAAGAGCATCCGCAATATGTAATAATCAAAAGTGAATAATCAAAACTTGACATGTCAGCTTTTAATTATTCATTTAGAGGGTTATTAAAGTTAGCAATGTGAAGTCCTACATTGTTACTTTTGATTATTCAAATGTCCAAATTTGATTATTGGTTAGGAGGTTGCTAACTTTGATTATTATAATGTGAGCACTTTTTTAAACACACATTGCTAACTTTAGCAATCTTTTGATTTTGATTATTACATTGCGGATGCTCTAAGCCATGTTCCTATAATCCTATTGATCAAGAATGTTGGATATAGTAAGTAGTACTTAAATGTACTTATCGATCTGAATCTGAATATCTGGATTTGGATTTCGATATTTTAATAATAAAACTTTTCGTCCTGCCTAAATATTGTTCTTGATGTGTGTAAAATTTCAATCTGACATTGAGTTAAAAGTTTCAAAACGTACAAGAGGAGAAATTTAATTAGGAACGAGTTGACTCTACGGTATTATTTTTTATTTTCCTGATCAGAGTTGACTGTACGTTATTTACGGGCTACGTACTTGCATATGATAGTATTAATGACTGCTTTGCTAAGCCATGTTCCTATAATCCCATTGATCAAGAATGGTGGATATAGTAAGTAGTTCTTAAAATGTATTTATCGATCTGAATCTGAATATCTGGATCTGGACTTCGATATGTTAATAATAAAAATTTTCATCACGTGTGCCTAAATATTGTTCTTGAAGTGTGTAAAGTTTCAATCTGGCATCGAGTTACGAGATTCGAAACAAGAGAGAGAAACTATTTTGGAACATATTATATATATTGGTTGACTATTGGAGGTTCGAATTGATTTAGATTAATGGTCATGCTTAATTACTACTAATATGTCCGAACTTTGATCGATCGGGAGGCTAGAATATGTACGTAGTATGTGGGTATGAGAAACTAATAAGAGTTTGTTATCCATGGAATCGCATGTATGTTTGAATCTTACGGAAACCAAACATTTCAAACCTAAAAATTCTTGATGCTCTGAAAGCTTTTGCAAAAAGTGGCAGCCAAGTTCGGCAACGGAAGAAGAAACTATTTTGCACATATTATAATAATATGCCCTAACTATTGGGGGTAGTTTCCACTAAATTAATTAAAAGTTTTTGATAACTTTTAATACTTACATATCAAGTAAACAAGCTATTTCCACTAGACTAAAAGTCGCTGCACTTACCAAGTAAAACTTGCCTACAATTTGTTGAAGGGACCAAAAAAAAGTTAGAAACAAAAAGTTCGGTGGAAACAGAACTGTTTTTAATTTTTTAAATTTTTTTTGCTGTTCAGGAAACAGAACTGTTAAAGGATATGCTGTGTTTCGGAAAACCCAAATCTGGAGTTGCCTTTTTTTTTTTTTTTTTTCAGGGGTGACCGTCACTTTTCGTTAGTTTTAGAGTTTGGTTGTATTCCTATATCTCTATATTTAGATGAAAATCTGTAATTTCCATATGATTTAATCTGTATTCGGTGCTAATCTGTAGATATCGTATGACTTGTTCAAATGAATATGCTTCTTCTGTTGACCAAACACAAAAAAGAAGCTAAAAGTTGAAGGTAAAAATATAGCGGAAACAGGACCTCATCATTGATCATGCTTAATTACTATATATATATATATATCTATATATATATTATGTCCGACCTTTGATCGTAAGGCTAGCACATATGTTTGCCCCATTAAAACTTGGATACATGAAAATAACAACTGGAATAGATTAATGAATATTACATCAAGGCCAATATATCCATATCTATGTCATATGTGTGTGTATAATTAGAGAGAGATTAGAGAGGCAGTCCCAAATCAAGCCTACTTTGGTTGGTGGAGGAAACAAAATTCTATCATTAGGGGAAAAAAATACATTGCGTAAGTAACAAGATTTTTTATTTTTTTTGCCATTATTGTATACATCTGTATAAATTAGCGAGGAAGTTAGTTAGTTTAGTCCACAGTGTCCATACCCTTGAACCCCATACACCTCTGCTGATGCTCGAACCCCAACCTCTCTTGTGGAAATACTAGGAAGTAACCGCTAAGCTAAAAGCCTTTTGGTTAAGTTAAATGTGGCAACTATGTCAAAATAATTAGGTTGGGTAGTTTACCTGTGTGTAACCTTCAACATTCTTGTTTTCGCTTGATTGGTTGACCAAACAAGAACTATACACCCCACCATGGGCCGTATGCAAGTTTTCATTAAAAGTGATTTGACCTCATCATAGTCTATAGGCATTGTACGCCAATTATTGAGTACTCCCAAAATAACATAGTGCTATTATCATGCGGTGCTTCTTGCAAATAAAATATCATCACTATATAATGTGGGTCACTTTTTATTTCTCAATGACCCAAGAAAATTGAGTGAACGATTATATCCTTACTGCAAAAATTGTATCCCTTCGTCCCAAATTGGATGTCAATTTTGAGTATCTGTGCCAATTTTAATTCCTTTTATATCTTTCAATATGGATCTCAAAAAATATGCAATATGCATTATTTGATAGTTTTCGATTAGTTCTATTATATAGAGTTCTCAAACTCATGAAAAACATTATGTATTGAAAGATATAAGTGATAAAAAATGACATTAATTTCAAAAAATGTCATTCTTTTTGGGGCGAAGGGAGTAACTTTGTACATAACTGGTTGAAAGTACCACTTAAGAAATCCCACATGGACATGGTACTATGGAAGCGCTGAATGATCACTTGTACCTCAATACTTATTTCCTTTACCCAAGGGAAAAATAAATTTAGAATTGAAATTAAGTAATATCACCACAGGAGTGTAATTTTGTTTACCATTTCAAAAAGTTTGGCGAACATAATCCGCTTTTTGTGGAGCTCACAACATGTTTCACTTCCCCTTGATAATAACCGTTCATTTCGTAGAGTTTAGATTTTTAGGCAATTCTGAGAAAAAAATCAGCTTAATCTCATATCGACAGATATTTGGTCCAATAGCACTTCTTTTCTGATTAAAAAAAAAAAAAAAAAAACTAGAACTAGAACAAGAACAAGAACACTTCTTTTGGTTTAGAATGTTATACCAAGAATTGAATGCTTGGATCAAGGACTTACCTATACTTGACTAATTAAGATTATGTTCTTTTTGTAAAAATAACTGCCAAAATCAAGTCCTACGAAAATGAATGACTCTGATCATCAAAGTTGAGCTCGGTTTGGGCCCATACGGAGTGGGTAATTTCACCCATTTTTAAATGAGTGAAAAAGATTGCAGTCCAATGTATGGAGTACATATTTTTATGTTCTACAAAACTGGTTGTTCAAAAGATAGATAATTTTTTTCTCCAATTGTTTTGCATTGAAAAAGTCTTACCTTGGAGTTCACTTCTTGAATCAAGTATAGAAGACTGAAGAGAAAAAGAGGAAGTTGTTGTGGTTGTCTGTTTTGTTCCTTTTTCTTCCCTAATCACATTATGAGCTCTCTCTTTTTTTGCTTTTTGTTCTTTGTCTCTCCCAAACAAGAGTAAAGGATATTTTATCCTTTTTTTTCTCGGCAAATAAAATTTTATTAGTCTTACAAAGATTAAAAGGACAAGGGCAACCGAAAGGAAAGATTAATAACTTAAGACTACCCGAAACTCAAGCATTGGCAAGAGACCGAAAAGATATTGTATTCCTTGTCCTTTATTTCCATCAGTTACATGAACTCACATACATCAAACATGGGGCCCATACATAATGCATGTGTATTGTGTGTGACCCCATATTTGATGTGAGTGAATTTGTGTGATTTTGTAAGTGTGTGTGGTTTTATATTAATTGTATTTCCATCTCTTGCATACTGAATTGGGGCAGTTCATTCGGCCAATTGGCTGGCCCATGCCCTGAAAGGCCTCGCATTTTAGGGCTCACATGGACATTGGCCAAAATGAACTGGTTAGGCCTGGCTGCATAGTGGTCATGGCAAAACGACGTGGTTGGCCGGGCTACATAATGGACATTGGCGAGCTATTGGGCTTGGAAGTGCAAGGGATGAGCCCTTCGGACTGAACTCAAACATTCAAGAGGAAACAATTATCTTGTTGCGAGACCGGGAAGCTGCGAAAAACAAAAGGGAGGATGGTCCAGGGCTGGAAACGAACTGAGCCGCTCAACTCGTTATTCGCTGGTTCAAGCTCGGCTCAGAAGGTAAACGAATGAGCTGGAACCAGTTTTATCAGCTCGTTTCGTAAACGAGCCAAGCTTGAGTTGCAATGAGTTCGGCTCGAGTCGGCTCGCGAGCCGGAGGTATATAGTTAAAGTTTAGGTTTTTTTTTCATATTTTGCCTCAACAGTCAACACTTAGGGTTTCTGTTTCCACTTTCCAGTCAACAAGGGATGCGATGCAAAACATTACAACCCCGCCCCAAGGTCGACGATCGCACCACCCAAATCAACAAACCTGTCGCCGATCTTCCACCTCCGATTGCCGATCTTCTTGGACCTCCTCTTTGTCTGCACGGGTGATCTTTCTCTCTCAACCTCTTTCTCAGCCTCGACATGCAATCTGAGGTGGGGAATTTGGGGATTAGAGTTATTGCCTGCATGTTTTTAATCTTTTGTGAATGTTATTGTGATTTTCGATGTGTGGCTGACTATGTGGTTATTGTCTAGTGGTTATTATAAGAACAGTGGCTCAAAGTCGTTTTTTAACAGTGGCTCGTGAGCCAGGAAGCGGTGAAGTACTTAGTTGCATCTGAACCTCGCCTTATTCAATTTAGTGAGATTGCTAAACAGTTGCAATTGCCTTTGAAAATACTATATTGGATTCCCCTACCCGACGGAATTCAGCTTATTTGGTGTTGTTTGCTGCCTTGGAGTTCAAGGATGTTTTTCTTATGTACAGTGAAAGAGATTTGGGTTTCACCTATGTGACTAGCTATGAAGAATGGGAGAAAGTTGAAAAGCTGTCACTACTACAATAATAGATATGCGTCACACTAAGGAGATTCACAAAGATCACGGTTTCAGTGAAAGCGTGATAAAAAGTGGTGCTTAAATTTTTTTATTTCAGTTTAAGTCCAAAACTGAGATAAAAAAATGGGTTTTAATGCAAATAAAAGACCTCGCCCTTGCGGAGTGATAAAAGAAAAACAACCTCACCCTTGCGGAGTGATAAAAGATTTTAGGGAGGAAAAAAATGAGATAAAAGATCTCGATCTTGTGGCGAGATAAAAGAGAAAAGACCTCACCCTTGTGGCATGATAAAAAAGAGAAAAGACCTCACCCTTGTGGCGTGATAAAAAAAGAGAAAAGATCTCACCCTTGTGGTGTGATAAAAGATTTTAGGGAGGAAAAGAATGAGATAAAAGATCTCGCTTTTGTGGCGAGATAAAAGAGAAATAACCTCACCCAGGGGCAGATTCAATTAAGGCACAGGCGGATCACGTGACCCACCTGATATTATTGGCAATTTTTTTTGTGAACTGAAGAAGTTAAGTAATATATATAAAATTACCGGGAATATATAGTTTGGGCATCTTGTTCCAGTGGTAAGGGATGGCCCTCACCTCGCGGTCGCGAGTTCGAAATCCCGCACTGGTCTTGATTGTTTTTTCTTTCTTTTTGATGCTGAACCGTTGAAATTGAAATTAAAAAATTGTTCAAAGCGTGTGACCACGAGAGTCAAACCCCACCCAGCAAATGTTGAGTCTTCGTCCGTTACTAGTGTGTCTTTATTATGTAATGGCGACAACATACTTACATTTTTCATATTATTATTAATGGATTTCTTGCTCTTTCACAAAAAAAATTCAAAGTTTTGTTCTCTATAAAGAATGCTTGAACATTTGCTGTTCTCGCTATATTTTTTTGAATGCATGTTCTTGTTATATTAGATTGAGAATTTTTATCAACTTTATGCTCGAGAGGTAACCCATCTGTATTAGATTTCTAGACCCGTCACTGACCTCACCCTTATAGCGTGATAAAAAACTTTGGGAATTGAGAAAGGCGAGGTCTTGTTGTCAACTGTTCGTTTTAGCTGATGTACCTACTCGACGACACACTTATGGAGCACAGTCCGTGCGATGCTGTTTTGAGCTTATTCAGGAGGATTAAAAAAAATTTTAAACAATGTTTATATATGAATTTTTATATATTTTAATATCATGCTAATTGCATTCCAAAATATTCAACAAATTTTAAGAGAAAATTTTTTTTCTCACTTTAGGAAGTAAGTATAAATATTTTTGTTTTCCTAATCTAATAGAAGTTCTTGGCTAGCTTAGTGGTAAGGGCTTGGGAAATCAACTAAGAATGCGTGGGTTCAAAACTTAGCAATGACAAGAGAAGATGGTTTAGTAGATACAAAGAAAAGATCACACTCAATGGTTTTCTATCTCAGTTTATGGTGGTGTGATTATTTTGAACTTTCTATCACGGTTATAGACAGTGATCTAAAGTGACATACAATCACACCAAGAAAAGAGAAATGATCACGCACAAGAGAAACAATCACGTCTTATAACCGTGATAAAAGAGAAACGATCACACCTTTTGGCCGTGATTGTTTCTCTCTTTCAATCACGGTTTATAACCGTGATAAAAGAAAGTGACTTACAATCACACTCAAATCCATCACGGTAGCAAGAGTGTGATTAAAAACTTACAATCACGGTCAATGACTGTGATCTTTATGGTTTATTGTAATAGTGTGTGTCAATTTTTGGAGATTTTTAATGATGTCACAAATATTATCTCGGGAAGTGAGTATCCAACTTCTAATTTGTTTCTCACTAAGGTTTGGAGGATAAAAGAAATCTTGGATAAAAGTATAGAAGATAGTGACGATTGCATTCGATTGATGACGATAAAGATGAAGTTGAAATTCGACAAGTGGGGTGAAAGTAATCTATTGATGGGCCTCAGTACAATATTGGATCCAAGATACAAAATGGTTCTACCTGGGTTTTGTTTCCTGTGATATACAATGATCCTCTTCTAAAGGTTTCTCAGTTGAAAGATAGTCTCTATGAGCTTTACAATGAGTATGTTGCTATGCATTCCCAAGCATACAATGAATAGATTTCGCAACAAAGCACAACAGAAGTTGGTTCTCTCAATAGTGCTTCGCTCGGTAAAAAGGTTGTTACGGATATATCCAAATACGAGTCTTTCATTAGGCAGTTTGATAGCATTTAACTGGTGAAATCTGATTTGGACATTTACTTGGAAGAAGGTGTCTATATATGTCAGCAAGGCATGGATTCCCAATTTGATGCATTGGAGTGGTGGAAAGCAAATAGTCTCAAGTATTGTATACTCTCCAAGATGGCACATGATATATTGTCTATTCCTATTACCTCGGTGGCTTTGGAGTCCACATTTAGTGCGGGAAGTAGGATTATCGATCCATAACGTGCATCATTGGCTATGGAAACTGTTGAAATGCTACTTTGTGGGGCTGATTGGGTACGTGCATATCATGGACTAAAGAATTAAGGGATCCAATGTAAGTGAAGTTTGTTAGTTTAATTTTTGCTTGATAATTTGTGTGAAACATATACTAATAGATGCATATATTGAAATTAATTCTTTGTACTTATTTTGATAGGGAAAAGAGTCATCTCACAAGGAGTTCAATCTACCATAATGGAGTGATGTGGTGTGTTCTTTTTATAAAATGCTAGTATGGAGTAACCAGACTAGTTGTTTCATGACCACGGTATCGGTATATGTGAATTCTGTGAAATTTTTTTTGACCTTGTTTAGTTGTTTTGATGGATTAATGGATAGTAGATACTAGATACTATCATACTAATTCTTGTTTCACTTGTTTAATGCATCAGGTGGTGGCTGTTTTGTGAGTAACATGGAAATGGACAATCATTTTTTGGCGTGTTATCGACTGGAGACATTTTGGCATTGGGGTTTTTTGATGGATTGTTCTATTTTGTGATGCTATTGAATACTGATATGTAGTTATATATATAGAGATTGGAAACAAAGACATTTGGTGGCTGACTGACTGAATTTTTATTTTTTTTTGGAAGATCCCATATTTTGGTGAACATTTGATATATTTGGGGATCTTATTTGTTCTAGGCTTGCACCATTGTTTTTGGTGAATGGTGCTTCATGTATGTTTTTACTTCTTTTTTTATAACCAAAATGATAGAAAACTTTTATTATAACTTAGAGAACTCAAATACAAGAAATAAGTCGGTTATCTTTTCCCAACAAAGATAACAACCAATCAGGAGGCCTAGCTTCCCAAGTTTTAACACCAAGACCACGCAAACCATCTTTCGCCAAAGTATCCGCTACACCATTAGCCGATCTTCGAACAAATACAACATCACACTAACGAACCAAATTTCTAGATCTTCTGACATCTTCCACCACCACCTCCACTTCAGTGGGACATGCTATCTCACCTCGCATACACCTCACCAATTGTTGTGAACCCCCCTCCATGACAAGCGAATCCAACCCTAGCAAAACGACAAAATCAAACGTTGCTTGCCATGCCATAGCTTCCGCACATAGAGGAGAACCCACCACACCTAGATTCAATGAACGTGCTGCCACAAAAGACCCATTCGAATCCTGTACCACTATCCCTGCACCGGCCTCCGCCAATCCATCTGATCTGCTTACCCAAGCCCTATGAAGCACAGATACGGACACGTGATATGAATACGACACGATACGGATATGGCGATACGGAAAAATCTAAAAAATAAGATACAGATATGTCGGGGATACGACTGTATAAATTATACATTTTTATAATTATTAGTCTCATAGGCATAAAAGTGTAGCCATAAGAAATAAAAGAGTTGTTGAATTGCCAATACCAAGCATTAAGTACATGTCAATCTCAAAAGAGTAGAAACTTATCGATCATCCTAATAGGTATGCATATAATATACTTCATATACATACACATATATCTATGTACCAGTGTATGTACTAGATATAATTTATTGTATATATAAACAATAGAAATTCACAGCAATAAAATAGAGAGAACCTTGTGAATCAAAGGTTCAAGCGATCTAGGGTAGGAAAATATGGACCGGTTCATGGAATGATCTATTGATGTGCATAATTTTCTAAGTTCTATATTTTTAGTGATGCTATTATTACAATTTCCCCCTTTTAGTTTGTTCTTGATTCTTTAAAAAATTTCATTTTAACCCCGCTGTATCCTAAACTTATACTGTCGTATCCTCGCGTATCCCTCACGTATCCGAAATAAAAAATATTTAATTTAAATGCAGGATACTTATTTGCCGTATCCGATGCGTATCGGGGCATATCGGGCGCGTATCCATATCCTTCGTGTATCCGATACTCGTACGTGACTAGTTTCGGAGTATCCGTGCTTCATAGCCCAAGCCCCATCCATATTAAATTTCAGCTTTTCACACGCTGGTTTCTGCCAACATTGAGCCAACTCCCCACTTCCCATTCTCGACTATCTCGGCTCCGGAATCTATTCCCTCATTGCAAGGATAAATTCATTAGCTTCCTAAATAGCTACTACCACCATCTGGCTCGGGTCCGGATCTACTCCATTGAATAGAACATCATTTCTGCATTTTCAAATCCTCCACATAATCATCGCCACCAACGTCAACATACAACCTCCATCATCTGTTCCCTTCCATCTATCAATCAACCTATCAAACCATGCCAAGATCGATGCTTCAAATATTTAGCCCACTAAACTTTATAAGGAGATTACAAGCGACAGTCTAATCTTATGAAGTTAGGAGCAAAAAAAGAAAAAGAAATGACCTCTCGTAACTTCAGGACTACAAAATTTGGGTTTATGATTTAATCTAAACTGTTAGATCATTTATTTGATGTGTTGTCATGTTATGGTGAAAATGTGCGATAGATTGTGGAGGGAATTTGAGTTCGTTGAGAGTGAAACAGACTCGGATTATCTCCGCATGTATTCCTCCCCCATATCTATCACACCTTTTTAATCAGAACAAGCTATCTTATTAGTGAAATAATCTAACAGCCAAGATTAAATCATAGCCCCAAGTGTTGTTACATGCCACCTTTTCATCGTTTCTCTATCTCAATACCATCGTCATCCCCAAACACAAAAGACCAGACTTAAGCCTCCATGTGATCAGTCCGGCGGCTCTGACTAAGTTTATAAAATTCCTACTCCGGTATGATTTTGATTCCTCCGACTCTCCATTTGATTTTGATTTGGATGTTTTTGTTCCAAAAAAAATTAGGGTTTTGTTTCAATTAGGGAATTGTAATTTGATTCAATTTTATTTTTTGATACTTCCTGTGTGGATTTCTATTCTTTTGTAGTAGTTACACTCTGCATGTCCTTTCTGGACCCTGGTTTTGATCTTCATCCATATCATTGGTGTCTTAGAACCAATGTTCTAAAGTCGCTAGATGCTGGTCAAGTGGTCGGCCACATTCGAGCGATTAATTGGATTATTAGGTGCATATTAATTAATAATTGGCGATTAATTGTTAGTCGGACCTAATCGGATAGGCCAACCAACCATTAATTCCAGACCTGTTCAACCGCCTATTCGCCGGTGGCGGAGGAGGAAGAAGGTACGAGAGAGAGAGAGGGGGGCTGTGCTCCAGATTTGTTTTGGTCTAGGGTTTTTCTTTATATGAGAGCTTATATAAGAGGACATTTTTGTCTTTGTTTAGTTTCTTTTATAAAAGAAGTGGACTTAAGGCCTTACTAAACTATATTAGTGGACTAGAAGGGTTACAAACATTAGAAGTGGAGTAACTGGATTACAAGTTCTCTATAGTGGACCCTAGACTAATTTTTTAGAGTAAAAACTACAAAAACAGTATTTTAAGGGTGAGTGTTTCAATCTGGCATCAACACTGAGTAAAAACTACAAAAACAGTATTTCATCGTGCCTAAATATCGTTCTTGATGTGTGTAATAAAATTTCAATGTGGCATCAACTTACGAGTTTCAAAACAGGAGAAGAAACTATTTTGGACATATTATATGGGTTGACTATTGGAGGTTCGAATTGATTTGGATCAATGGTCATGCTTAATTACTATTATGTCCGACCTTTGATCGGGAGGCTAGCATATTGTGCTTGTTCCATTGAAACTTTTTTTTGAACAACAAACAATTTCATTACTCTTTGAAATTGTTATAAAGATCAATAAAAACAAAGAGAACGATATCAAAATCCTAACAAATTGTTCCATTGAAACTTGGACACATGAGAGTAACAAGTGGCACAGTGTGGCAGTAGGGCCAATTAATCGAGCCACGGAACTTTAGTTGGTTGATAGAGGAAACAAAATACTATCATAAGAAAATTGTGTAAGTTACAAGATAAGTAGTACGCGGGTATGAGAAAACTAATAAGAGTTTGTCCTTTATGGGATTGTGGGCCCGTTTCGTTTTCTCTCCAAACATTCTTTTTCAAAAAGAAGGTAATTTCAAACTCAAATATAACGAAAATGAAAATGATTTTTCAAGTTTTTTTTTTGGTATAGTTTAAAAGATCTCAATGAGATCTATCAAATAAAATTCATATTGGTAAAAAAATTATTTACGTAAATACATAATTTTTTACCTTGAAATTACCTTCTTTTTCTTAAAGTTCCTATTTCTAGAAAGTGGAATGCCCTCTATATCTTTGAATTTTACAGAAGCCAAACATTTCAAACCTACAAGTTCTTGATGCGTAGAAAGTTTTTGCAAAAAGTTGCACCCAATTTTCAAAATAGAAGAAGAAACTATTTTGCACATATTATATGCCCTGACTATTGGGGTTAGTTTTTGTTAAACTAAAAGTTCTTAATAACTTTTAGCATTTTACCAAGGAGATTAAATTCTTTATACTGTCGATGTAAACATTTGTTTCATCCAAATCAATTATATTACGCTATGTCGCCATGTTTTATTAATTAGGACCACTGTTTTGCAATATGGTGTAATGTAATTGATTTGGAGGAAACAAATGTTTACACCGGCGGTATAAAGAATTTATGCTCTTTGCCAAATAGTCAAGTTGTTTCCACTAGAGTAAAAGTTGTAGCACGTACCTAAGTAAAACTTGTCTACAATTTGATTGTTAGAGGGATGACAAAAAGTTAGAAACAAAAGTTTAGTAGAAACAGAACTGTTTTTTTTTTTTTTTGCTGTTCGTAAACAGATCGATGTTAAAGGCTAAAAGTTGAAGGTAATTAAAAAATACTCTGTATAGCAGAAATAGAACCTCATTCAGTGGCGGATTCAGAAATTTTGCATAGAATGGTCACTTTTTGAGCATAAACTTGATAAAGATTCTCACAATCCAATATAACAAAAACATGAAAAAATATAACAAGAACCAAAAATGAAAATAGACTGGTGTTTCTGTATTTGCATGTACTTATAAATTACTATTATTATTATTTTTATTGGTGACATAGGTAGAATACATTAGGTTGGTTTTGTGGTACTACTACTACCTATAGTTATAACAGAACAGGGTTCACGCTCGCAAGCGTTGAACCGTGACCACACTCGTGGGAAACGAAACCCCTACCACTCGAACAAGGCTTCCATCTTATTGTATTTTGAGTAATTTTTTTTTATATATATAATACTTATTTTGTGATTCACATACAAAAAAAGCCTGTTAATTTTAGGAGGGTTATGTGACCCTCCAGTGCCCTAATTCAATCTGCCCCTGACCTCATTATTGATCATGCTTAATTACTACTTATGTCCGACCCTTGATCGTAAGGCTAGCACATATGTTTGCCCCATTGAAACTTGGATACATGAAAATAACAACTGGAATAGATTAATGAATATTACATCAAGGTCAATATATATATATATATATATATATATATATATATATATGTAGCATATATAATTAGAGAGAGATTAGAGAAGCAGTAGGCCCAAATCAAGCCATGGTACTTTGGTTGGTGTAGGAAACAAAATTCTATCATTAGGAAAAAAAAAAGGCCCATTGCTTAAGTAACAAGATTTTATTTTAATTTTTTCTAATATTGTTTACGTCCGCGTGAGTTGGCGGAGGAGTTAGTTAGTCCAAAAAAACCCAAAAACTGTCTATAACTTTAAATCCCAAATGCCTTTGCTGAGGCTCAAATCCCGGCCTCCCTTATGAAAATATCAGGAGGTAACCGCTAGGCTACAACCCTTTCGGTTAAGTTAAATGTGGCAACTAGGTCAAAATAATTAGATTGGGTAGTTTACCTGTGTGTAACCTTCAACATTCTTGTCTTTGCTTGATGGGTTGAGCAAACATGGACTATTGGACTGGCCCCCTCCCGATGGGCCGTACGCAAGTTTTCACTAAAAGTGATTGACCTCATCATAGTCTATAGGCCTTGTACGCCAATTATTGGGTACTTCTGGAGTAACATGTGCTATTGTCATGCGGTGCTCTCTGCAAATAAAATATCGTCACTATATAATGTGGGTCACTTCTTATCTCTCAATTACCCAATAAAATTGAGTGAACAATTATATCCTTATTGCAAAAAAGGTAACTACGTACATAAATGGTTGAAAGTACCACTTAGAAAATACCACATGGACATGGTACTATGGGAGCATTGAATGATCACTTGTCCCTTAATACTTATTTCCTTTACCGTAGGGAAAAATAAATTTAGAATTGACATTAAGTAATATCACCATAGGAGTGTAATTTTGTTCCCCATTTCAAAAAGTATTGGTGAATATAATCCACTTTTTGTGGAGCTCACAACATGTTTCACTTTCCCTTGATAATCATCGTTCATTTCGTAGAGTTTGGGTTCTTAGGCGATTATGAGAAAAAAAAATCAGCCTAATCTTATATGGACAAATATTTGGTCCAATAACACTTCTTTTCTGATTAAAAAAAAAAGAACAAGAACACTTCTTTTGGTTTAGAATGTTTGACCAAGAGTTGAATGCTTGGATCAAGGACTTATCTGTACTTAACTAATTAAATCACGTTTCTTTTTGTAGAAATAACTGCCAAAATCAAGCCCTACGAAAACGAACAACTCCTATCTTTGAAGTTGGGCTCGGTTTGGGCCCCATACGCAGTGGGTGTAATTTCATTCACTTTTAAATGGGTGAATAAGATTGCAGTCCAAAGTATTACATATTTTTATGTTCTATACAAAACTGGTTGTTCAAAAGATAGATAATTTTTTTTCTCTAATTGTTGCATTGAAAAAGTCTTACCTTGGAGTTCACTTCTTGAATCAAGTATAGAGGACTGAAGAGAAAAAGAGGTAGTTGTGGTGGTTGTCTGTTTTGTTCCTTTTTCTTCCCTAATCACATTATGAGCTCTCTTTTTTTTTGCTTTTTGTTCTTTTTCTCCCACAAACAAGAGTAAAGGATGGTGTATTCCTTGTCCTATATTTCGATCTCTTGCATACTGAATTGGGGCCGTTCATGGGGCCAATTGACTGGACCATGCCCTGAAAGGCCTCGCCTTTAGGGCTCACATGGACATGACCAAATCGACCTGGTTGGGCCGGGCTGCAAAATAGACATGGCAAAATGATCTCGAGACCTAGTTGGGCAAGGGTTCATAATGGACATCGGTGAGCTATCGGGCTTGGAAGGGCAAGGGATGAGCCCTTCGGAGTTCGGACTAAACTCAAACATTCAAGAGGGTGCAATTATCATGTAGCGAGCCCGGAAGCTGCGAAAAACAAAAAGGGAGGACCCACTGTGTGCATGAAAGAACTCAGGATGTTTTTTTTGATCTGCAAAACAAACTTTTATAAAACTTGACCGGGTTACATCGAGGGGGAGGCATGGAGCACAAAATTGCTACAAGTGCCAAAAGAAAGAAAGAAACAACAATAACAACAGAGAACCTCCAACCGAGAGTTGGAGGAAAAAACCAAAACTCCTCAAGAACACGACTAGAGTTTCAACTTTTGAATACCATCCAAGAAGGCCTTAAATTCCTCCACCGAATAGAGCTTGATATCAAATTTGGATTTCATCCACATTGCCACTTTCGTTTTAACAGCATCCCCAACCTCCCTAATTACTGGAACAACGTTGTAGAAGACCAAGTTATTCTTTGTTAGCCATAAGGACCAGATGGTTGCAAAAAAACAAGCTTCCCAAATATGCTTCTCCAAATTACGAAACCCATTGTCAAACCACCAAACAGCAAGGTCAGCCAAAGAAAAAGGGCATACCCAAGACATATGCCACCAATCCATAATAATTGACCAAACCCTCCAAGAGACCTTACAGAACAAAAACAAAGGATGAGGAGTTTCAACCTGCTCAGAACATAAAGGGCAAAGTAACAAAAGAGGATCCAAAATCAGATTTCTGCTTTGGAGCACTGATCTTGTGGCCACCCTATCTTGAATTGCCAGCCATGATAAGACTTCCACTTTGAGGGGGGGCTGAGATTCTTCTAAACCGAGACAAGAACCGGATCACTTAAAAGTTCTGCCGCTCCCACTGCTCATAAACTGATTTCACCAAGAACCGCCTGCTATCCTCCTATTTCTAAAACAAAGAATCTGGTTTTGATGGGTCCAAGGTTACATTTTGGAGGCTCTGAATTAATTCCTACCTCTCGTCTTGCTCCCAAGGTCGTAACGATCTCCTAAATTGCAGATTCCAACTGCCAAGGCCATTCCCATCCCTTACGACACTGACCACATCATTTTTTTGAGAGGAGAGAAGGTAAAGTCTAGGGTAGGCTTCACGAATAGCTTGATCCCCCAACCAAGTGTGGTTCCAAAACATAACTTCCTGACCGGAATGGATTTGGATCCTAAAACCCTCCTGGAGTAATGGTCCAATACATGAACTAAGATTTCCAATGCTGCAAATGTCCCTCCAGATGTTCGTTATTGGTCTTGATTCAGGTAATTGAGGCAGCCAGGTTCCATGATCCAATTTGTATTTCCTTTTTATAACTTTTACCCAAAGTGAGTCCTTGTCCTCGTGGAATCTCCACCACCACTTCGCCAATCACGCCAAGTTCTGTTGCATCATTTTCTTCACTCCCAAACCCCCGTCTTCCTTACACTTGGAAATAAGATCCCACTTGACAAGGTGCAGCTTTCTTTTATCAGCTGAATTCCCCCAAAAAAACTACCTCTGAAGTTTCTCTAATTTTTTGGCAACTGTTGAAGGCATTTTGAATAACGACATAAAATAGACAGGGAGATTACGAGTGTTGGAGTTGATTAACGAGAGTTTGCCCCCAGAAGATATACACCTCCTTCTCCATATGCTTAGTGCCCTCTCAAAACTATCAATAACCGGTTCCCATGTCTTGATTCTTCTTGGGTTAGCTCCAAGAGGCAATCCCAAGTACTTAATGGGCAAGGATTCAACCTTGCAACCCATAACTAGAGCATGAGCTTCCACATTCTGATTCGGAACCTTCACGCCACAAAGTGAGCTCTTAGAAAAATTGATCTTCAATCCTGACATTAGCTAGAAGCACCTGAGAATCCTCTTTACATTGGCCACCTCCTCTACATCATTATTACAGAAAATGATGGTATCATCAGTGATAGGCGCGCGAAATACATGGATTTTAGCGCCTAAGTAGGGAAATTAGCGCGTTAGACGTGCATTTAAATCCCATTTTCCATTTAATGCGTGCACGTGGTTGGATTTTGTGTTTGTGCTTAATGTGCAGGAAATTGAGTTGTTTTGGCGCTAATGAGAGGTATCCGGGAAGGCCGTGATGAAGCTTCAGAGCGAGAGAAGGCTGTGGAGACTAAGTGTTGGAAGCAAAATCGTGAGAAATGACCAGAGCTCTCTCTAGCGCTACACCATTTTTGGTGTAGCGCTACCTAAGGCCTTATGGTCAACGCCGGTTAGGAGCGAGTCAACTCAGTCAAACACGCCCGAAGGAGTTCGCGAGCGCTACATAGGAAATGATGTAGCGCTACCGAGGGCGTTAAGGCCAGGAACGGCGCCGTTTTGTTCCTCCGGTGCCCGATTCCGATTTGTTTTAGGATTTTTAATTGTAATTAATTAGGGATACTATAAATACCCCGTTTTTAACTCAGACTTAGGTTACGTACGTTTTACTTAGGTTTGGTAGCAGCTTTTCATAACTACGTATTATTTATTTTTGCATCGCTCTTAACTTTTTGGCTGCAGTTCTCTAGTTCTAGTACGAGATTCAAGTTTTCTTCAGTTTTGTTCCGGATTCCCAGCATCGGATTGGTATTTTTGCCTCGTTAATCAATAGTTTCTTCAGTTTAATTGCGGTATCCGTTCTTCTTGCTATTTCGATTATTTAAATATGTTTCGATTTAGGTTTTCTCTTATTTTTGTTATTGCGTTCGTTATAATCATGTGTGAGTAGTCGCATAGGGTGCGGCCGCGGGATGGAAGCGTCACGTGGCTAGTCCAACCATTGTTGTACCTCGTGGCCGAATAAATTCAATTTAGAGCAGTTTTAGGAAACGAAATCTTTCTAACGAACAAACCCAGGCATTACCAGATTTCGAATGCGCACGGAAATTGGTGGCAGGTGGTGCGCATTCGTTAGGGAATATTTTCCAATTCTAAAATCGGTAAATCGAATCATTGTGGCCCGAGTAAACATTGGTTAGGCTAGTTGCAGACGCTGTGTTCCCACGGCTGCGCTCTCCTTTTTAATTCATTAGAGGTTAATTTTCTAGTAATTAGTCAATCAAACCAGTCAAACAAGGGGTGGCTACCTAAGAGCCAATTAAAACTAGAATTCATCACTTTTGAGTCAGCACCGTCCGTCCGTCTCTGTGGTTCGACTCCGGTACTTCCGGAATTATTGTGCTACACTGGTCCAGAGTCCTACGCTTGGGACGCGTTTTTAGTTTAATTTTATTAACACCCAGTCGGTCAAGCATTTTTGGCGCCGTTGCCGGGGATCGAACCCGGGTCACCCGCGTGACAGGCGGGAATACTTACCACTATACTACAACGACAATGAAAAAAAAAAAAAAAAAAAAAAAAAAAGGAAAAAAAAAAAAAAAAGAAAAAAAAAGGAAAAACAATGAAATTGAAAAGAGGAAAAAATTCGCATCATGGTCTTGTATAGCCACCCGTTTCTTGCCTACCGGCGAGGGATGGGAAGAAAAGTATGACACGTGAGACTGCGTGAATGTTTGGTGGTGTTCTTTTCTTTTCTTATTTTTATTATTTTTATTTTTGTTTGTTTGTGGCCCGGATAACACGCGCCGGGCGGGACTAATGCCAATTGCATGTTCTCGGTAGTTGTGGTTTCAGTCTTTTGGCAGGGTACGCGTGCTACCACACCAGCCTTGGTAGATTAGGCCTCACCGCTGGGGAGATGGAGGCATTCAGGAGCTCTAAGTCATGAGTGCCATTACGTGTGGCGGTTGTCAGCCCGAAGCCCCCAGCGCGGCCTTGTGTGACTAGCTGTGGTCCCACTATTTGGGTCCGAAGGAGCACGCCCTGGAGCAGCTGCAATGACGATGAATGCAAAAGCGACAAATTCCTCGAACATCGGCCGAGGTCATGGTGGTTGGCTGCCACCCCAGGTTCACTTTTTCCTTCTCTTTATTCTTACTTTTCTTGGTCTTCATGCTTTGGGGACCATGCGCATTTCAAGTTGGGGGAAGGGGTGTACTTTGTACACAATTACTTTTGTGTTGAGCGTTGTTAAGTTGGTTTAGGGTTCATTTTTAATTTTCTTTGTGTATGGGGATACGATTGTTACACAATTACAATTAAATGAAATGCTGTTCTTTCAAATTCCTCCAAAACAAGGCAGTTCGATTCAAGTAGTTTCATATAATTAAAGCACCGAACGAGCGAGTCAACTCAGTCAAACACGCCCGAAGGAGTTCGCGAGCGCTACATAGGAAATGATGTAGCGCTACCGAGGGCGTTAAGGCCAGGAACGGCGCCGTTTTGTTCCTCCGGTGCCCGATTCCGATTTGTTTTAGGATTTTTAATTGTAATTAATTAGGGATACTATAAATACCCCGTTTTTAACTCAGACTTAGGTGTTGGAAGCAAAATCGTCAGCAAACTGGAGATGGGTAACAGTCACTCCATTGGCCCCAACCCTAGCTCCTCTAATGATATTAAGATCTTGAGCCCTTTCCAGCAGAATATTAAAAGCCTCCACCACTAGGTTGAAAAGAAAAGGAGATAAGGGATCTCATTGCCTTAGCCCTTTTTGAGTTTGGAACTCCTTAGAAGCTGACCCATTAATCAGAACATACATCGATACTATAGAACAACACTCTTTGATCCAACCACACCATTTTCCCCCAAAACCCACCTTTGCCATCATATCGAGAAGAAAGCCCTAATTCACACAGTCATATGCTCTTTCGAAATCTATCTTGAGAATTAAACCCCCTTGAGTACCATGCTTCCAGCTATGAATGACCTCATTGGCAATAAGAACCCCATCCAGTATTTGCTTGCGCCCAATAAAGGCAACTTGAGACTCTCCAATAAGGGATGATAAGTGGCCTTTAAGTCTATTAGCCAAAACCTTAGCCAGTAGTTTGTATACCCACCCCACCATACTTATTGGCCTATATTCTCTAAAAGAGGAAGGGCAGTCAACCTTGAGGATCAAAGCAACAAAGGTGGAATTGATACCTTTAAAAAGTTTACCATTGGCATGAAAATCCTCAAAAAATTGGAGTACCAGATCCTTTAGAAAACCCCACCTTTTCTTGACAAAAGAGAAAATAAATCCATCGGGTCCAGGGGCTTTGAGATTGCTACAGTTTTTCAGAGCAGCTTCTATTTCCCCCACTATAAACCGGATATAAAGTTGATTAGCTGCCTCCACATTTAGTTTTCGAAGAAATACTCCCCCCAATTTTGGCCTGTTGTTCCTTTCTTCCATGAAATTATTGCTGAAATGGACCACTTCAGCTTCTTTAATCTCTTTGGGTTCTTCCAGCACTCTACCATTAGCCTTGATTGATCCCACCATATTCCTCTTGAACCTATTGCTGGCTATAGCTTGAAAAAATTTGGTATTTTTATCCCCTAATTTCAGCCAGTTAACCCTGGATTTCTGTCTCCATAGAGATTCCGAGAGCCGAGACAGTCTCCAAAATTCTGATTTGGTCATGCATCGCAGGGCTTTCTCCTCAGTGTCAAGCTGTCTCTCTTCTGCCAGAAGATCTAGTTGGTGGAGAGTCGATTCCGTGTTTTGGAGAGCTAGGTTCACATCCCGAAAAACCTCTTTGTTCCACACTTTAAGCTTCTCCTTGACTGCCCTCAGTTTTTGGGTTATTGAGAAACCCGCCCAGCCCATTACTTCATAGTTATTCCAGGTTTCTTGAGCTAGCTTCATGCAATTAGGATTGGATAGCCAGATATCCATGAATCTGAAAGGTCGAGGCCCCCAGTCCCTACTATCATCAACAAGCATAACCGGATAGTGATCTGAAGTAGGTCTTGGCAACCCCCACTGCAGAACATTAAACTTCTCCAACCACAATTGAGCTACCATAAACCTATCAAAACGACTGTGAATTGCACGATTTTGGAAATTGGTCCAAGTAAACTTTCTACCAAGCATGGGCAAGTCTGCCAGTTCCATGTTGTTACAGAATTCCAAAAAATCCCTCATACCCCTATCCATCCTCAAACATCCCACCCAGTCACCCACATCCTTTATTTCATTGAAATCTCCCCCTACACACTAAGGAACCTGAGAAATTACTTTAATAGCCAATAGGTTCTCCCACAATATTCGTCTACTTATCACATCATTCGGAGCATACATGTTAACTAGCATGCAAGGGAAGCCAAATAAGACACCTTGTAAAGCAATGAAGTGCCTCTGGACGATGGCATTTTCCACTTTAAAAGAATCATTATTCCAAATTATTAGCAACCCCCCCCCCCCCCCCCCCCCCCGAGGCCCCAACAGCACTAGAACTGATAAACTCCATATTGGGGCTGCCCCACATTCTCTGGATCACAATTTTCTCCACAAATTCTAGCTTAGTTTCTTGCACAAACAACAAATCCGGTCTTGTTTTCTTGATTAACTTAGACAGAAATCTTTTTTAATAGAACTACCCAAACCTCGAATATTCCAAGAAATAATCTGCATTAGACAAATTAGAACGACACAGACACCGCTGGAAAGTACAAATAGATAAACTGGCTCACAGTCGGGCTCTCTCATGCAGGAGAGTTTCCTCCTGAGATTCCATCTCTATCATCTTACTCAAAATAAGTTCATCATCAGGGTTAAAATTAATATTCAGCTTACCTCCAATGGCCATGGTCGCTTTGATCTCTCTAAAGATTAGAGAATTTCTTTGGATGAGCTCACCTTGAGAAGCCCTCGGATTGACAGAGCTCCCATTGTGCTCGCCCTCGCACAAAGAGAAGAGATTGGAGAGCTGTCTTCTCCGTCGTTTTCTGCAAGTCGAATTATTGGGATCCACCATTAGGTTGATCTGAAGGACTTGGGAAGCTCTCGCCACCAGAAAACCCACCTCCCTCTGCTCCGCTGCCTCCAAACCCCTCATGTCGGCACTAATTTGGTTAAGACCCATCTCCATTTGGTTCTCCCCTAAATGAATCACCAGTTCCTGAGAGGGGGATATTGAGTCTGGTACTAGACCTGGGCTTTCAATGCCCAACTCATTCACACCGATGTCAAGAGTGGAACCCAAGCTGGCCCGACCCACCTTCCTCAAACTTTCAGCTTCCACTGGCCCAACATTTGTCCCCATTAGTTGAACTTCCTGGGCTATTTCTTGAACCTTAGGCCCACTATTCTTCCGGCCCAAAATCTCCTCAGCGCCAAGACCCACTGAATCCCCAACAAAAGATTCAAAATCCTCTGATGCCGTCAGAACGGCAGCCACTTCAGGCATTAAATGCTCATCAGTCTTTGCGTCGAAAACCCCAGCAAAATCTTTAGTCGCCCCAAGCAATCCAGCTGCCACATCTACATTGTCTTGTCCCATTGACCTATGACCCCTTTCCTTCTTTCTGATTGGGTCCCTCTTGGGAACCTCCGCGTCATCATCTTCATCTTCCTTCCCTCCGGTGCTGGACTCAGTACTCTCCACCACCTGAACCTTCTCCTTGGGTTTAAGGTTCTCAAAAAACGTAGGGGCTGCATCCTTCAACTTCATCTGGATTGGAGAAGGCGAATTCCTCCACAGCTCTAACATCATAATTCACCCCCTGCACTTCACACTAAATCCATCTATCAATTTTCCTGACCTCCTTGGTAGCTATAAGAACTTTCCCTCTCGCAAAAGACAAGTCCTTCAGGGTAGTTTCATCCACTGAAATGAAGGAACCCCAAATCTCTCCTATCCGTCGAAACGTGTCTGCATTCCACCCATTCAACGGAACTCCTTGACAACTCAACCTGACGAACCTTTCAAGGCTAGCCGGTTCACCGCTCCACGATTTTACCCCCTCAAACCATCTCTCCATCCATGGGTTCTTGATAATATCATCCCTCGCCTCTTGGCTTTTGAAAGTTATAAGAACAGATCTCCCACCCAGTGCCCTAAACTGGGCTTCTCTGTCAGACAACAAACTGAAACTGGCCTTCAGAGAGCTCATGGAAACAATCCTACTCATGATTGCCACGGCACTTCTGTATAACCAACCATTCCGGGACGGGTTGATGTTAATTTTGATAAGCTGTTCCTGCGGGGCACCGTTAGAGCTTTCCCCTTTCAAAGTTTGGGCAAATGTTCTATCAGGGTCCACTCTGCTCTACACCTTCCCTTTTTGCCTAGAAACGATGTTCAACGCTCCCTCAGATTGATGGATTGGAATGGGAGTTTTATTCTTCACCTCATGCATTAGCGGAAGCCTTTGAGATAGGTTATCAGAGTGACCAAAAGATGCCTCTTTAACATAGAGTCTGTTGTTCCCAACCCACACCCCATTCAACCGAGAAACTGCCATACTTGGCTACCTGCCGACATATGACATCCATATCTCACAAACCCAAATTTATTACCAGTACGAATGCTCCTTTTCTTAGGAATGAAAGCATCCTTAACCACCCCAAACTTATTGAATGTTCTCTGCAACCATTTCAGATCATTCACCTCAGGGATGTTGTCCACGAACAAGGTGAAAATCCCAAAATCCTCTGACCTCTCAAACCAACATACTCACACTTTGACTAGTTATCTCTGAGATATCAATCCCATTGTCCCACCTATAACTACATTAGTTATATAGATTTGTCAACGCAAGAATAGGTAACACATGCATTCGTCATCACGTCCATGCATGAAAGAAGAGGTTATCTAGGGGTGTAGGATAACTGAATCGGTGATGAGAGATCCTCGTTTTTTGAGACCAGAACGAGTGCTTATATAGAAGGGAGGATTATCCCTCACATTGGGTAAGCGCACTTCTCTCCTCAAAACCCTAGCTAACTCTGTATCTTCGTACTCATTCTTTCTGAGTTGTTTAAAGGGCTATGGAGGATAGGGTCTGGAGGTGAACTCAGCGACGGTTCATATATTTTAGAGGCTTGAAGTGAATTTTCTATGTTTAGCTCTTTACATATTCATAATTTTTTTTTAAAAAAATGATAAAAGTACAAAAATAACAAAAAAAAAAAAATCAAACTAAAAGGATAAAATTATGACAATATAAATGTAAAGAGATATGATCGCAAGAGCTTTTGACGAAAATAAGATATAATTGTGTTTTTATTTGAAAACATTTTAATATTAATATGTAAATTACATTACAGTGGGGCTTCAATTTTGGACCAAAATTCAGGGGCCGGAAGCGATAGCTTCTCTCGCCTCCCCTATGAGCCGGCCTTGGGTGAACTGACCCCATCCATTCTTTTCTTCTTTTCTTTCCTTTTTTGGTGCTTAACTGATCCCATCTGTTAGCCCAAAGGTTTCTATGGAATACCTTATTGATTTTGATGATAAGGTTTCTATGGAATACCTTATTGATTTTGATGATAACAAAATATATTTTTATTGAAAAGAAATATAATTAATATTGTGATATTTGGAATACCTTAATGTTTATTTTGTAGAATTTGGTTGAAGTGCACATGGAAAGATTGCTACACCAAATCACTATCTTCAATGGTCAAGATAAATTGAAAGGAGGAAGATTAAGGACAAATATTCTCCTATTTTTTAATTAACTACAAGAAATACCATGAAAAGCAAATATCAATAAAGGACGAAGTTAGAAGATTTCTTGGAGCTTTATTATTTTCAAACGGCTAGTGGAGCAAAAAAAGGGATGGATTTTTGCAGTTAAAGAATTCATGCAATCAAGGCCATATTGTATTGGATAATCTTCCAAATATGGTGAGTGCTTCTAACGCTCAATTTGTGAAGGAATATGAAAGCAAACAAGAAAGGAAAGGATGAGGGAGCCTCCTGTGATTAACGGCTAATTGATTGATAATCTTCTACATGCTTATAAAGGGATCAACACATACGAAGAAGATTGTTCAAGAGAATTATTGAAGACAATATTCCTGCAGTGAGCTTGCTCCAAATAATCTGTGCACTCAACTCCATTATTACATCTTGAATACTTTCATAGTTTGAGTGTTGTTCTTGAGCCTTATTTGTAAAAGGGATTGTACACCTTTATTTCTACTCTCTTGAGGCCGGTTTATCTTTTTGTGAGTGGTTTTGGAGAGAAAATCACTTGAGAGCTAGGTGTTACTAGCACCGGAGTCAAAACTAGGTGGGTTAGGTGTGACTAGCACCGGAGTCAAAATTAGTTGGAGCGATTGGGGATCGATTGCTCGTTGTAAAGGTTGTCTAGCACCCGCAAAGCTAGAAGATTGTAACTATTGGAGATAGTGCAACACATCCCGAGTTGGACACTTGGGGAGTGGACTAGGCCGTGAAGTTGCGGACCGAACCACTATAAATCCTTGCGTTCGATTCTCTCTTCCCTACTCTCTTTAATTTTCGCTTTGCATATTTATATTGCTTGTGTGATTTGATAATCTTTGAATCTTACTTTGGGCAATTTGGTGTAGGGGGATGAAAACAATTGATGCACCGAACGTACCAACTGCAAACACGCCTCTACACCGGAATCTAATACTTCGTCGGGACCCTAATCTGCAAAACAGACAAGGGGTGAGCGCACCTTTGCTTCTCGTAGCAAAGGCCCTCCGATGCCAAAGTTAGTGTCACGTACTGGTTTCCAAACCCTAATTATCAGTGGGAAAATAATCTGAATGCCAGAAATTGCGTACCTTTTACCTCCAGGTTTACCTCGTATTTATAGTTTCGCAGATGCTTGCCGCCCAAGCATCCCTGTTGCCCTAGGATTCCTACCTCGTATACGAAACCTAGTATCTTATGGATTCTCATTCCCTTATCTTTATAATAGCTTAATCTTTATAGGACTCTCAGTCCTTTTGGGACTCTTTCCCATCATTATCCGAACACCCCACTCACGTTGGGTCTCTATCCTCGATCCTATATACTCGGGATCCTACCCTTTTACGGAACATTACCATTCTGGAGTATTCTTGCCACGTCACGACTTATGGCAACTTTTTCCACTGTTCGGCGTCCTCTTTGCCGAACAGTCCTCCTGGACTAATGACCGTATATACAACCGGTCCATGTGGTTATATCTGAACAAACGATTTCACGTGTCTTTGTTCTTATCAGCCGAACAAACTATCTGGACCAATGACTTCACGTGTCACTGGTCCAGATCACTGCTCACCGCACCGCCCGGTGATAGACTTATCAAGCTTGCCACGTGTCCCTAATACATCACGTGTTCGGCGACTAAACTTACCTGTTCGGGAATACCTCCCCACATTTGGCTTGCTTTATTTTTATCTTGCAATTAGTTTTTAATTCCGCTTTATAATTGAGATTCCCAATTCACCCCTCCTCTTGGGTTGTTTTTGGACCAACACCATCCATTCACCTCACATCGTCATGTCAATACTTCAAAAGGTTTTTTTTATATCCGAAAATACTTCAAAAGTTTACAAGGAGACTAAGCTACAGTCTAATCTTATCAAGTTAGGAGGAAAAAAAAGAAACGACGTCTTGAAATAACTTCGGGACTACTAAATTTGGGTTTACTATTTAATCTAAACCGTTGGATCATTTATTTGATGTGTCATGGTGAAAATGTGCGGTAGATTGCGGTGGGAATCTGGGTCCGTTGAGAGTGAAATAGACTTGGATCATCTCCACATACATCTCTCCCCCATATCTATTACACCTTTTTAACCGGAACATGCCATCTCGTTAGTGAAATAATCTGACAGCCAAGATTTAAAATTTAAATCGTAGCCCCAAGTGTTGTTACATTGCCACCTTTTCATCGCTTCCCTGTCTCATGTTCCATTTCGCTTTGTTTTTAAATCTTCTTTTTTAAAAAGAAGGTAATTTCAAACTCAAATATAATGAAAATAAAAAATATATTTTTAATTTTTTTTACACCGTTTAAAAGATCTTAATGAGATCTATCAAACAAGATCTATATTAGTAGAAAAATTATTTGCGTAAATACATGATTTTTGAGCTTGAATTATCTTCCTTTTCTAAAAGTTCTTTTTTTTAGAAACTGGAACGCCCCCTAAGAATACCATCGTCATCCCCAAACACAAAAGACCAGACTCAGGCCTCCATGCGATCAATCCGGCAGTTCTTACTAAGTTGATAAAATTCCTACTTTGGTATGATTTCGATCCCTCCGACTCTCCATTTGATTTTTATTTGGATGTTTTTGTTCCAAAAAAATTAGGGTTTTGTTTCAATTAGGGAATTGTAATTTGATTCAATTTTGTTTTTTGATACTTCCCTTGTGGATTTCTATTCTTTTTGTAGTAGTTACACTCTGCATGCCAATTCTGGACCCTGGTTTTGATCTTCTTCCCTATCATTAGTGTCCTAAAACCAATGTTCTAAACGTCACTAGGCGCTAGTCGGGCGGTCGGCCATCTTTGAGCGATTAATTGGATTAATAGGTGCATATTAATTAGTAATCGGTGATTAATCGTTAGTCAGACCTAATCGGATAGGCTTGCCAGCAATTTATTCCTTGTTTTAGAACACTGAGTAAAAACTACAAAAACAGTATTTCAAGGGTGAGTGTTTCCCTTATCTGGGGCCTAGGCCATGAATTGTTAAATCCTTCATTCACAATTTGCTTATCTGCATCTATCATGCCCAAATTTTGCCCCCATAAAAAGCCCCATAGACCTAGATTTACCTTCCAAATTGTATTTTTTTGCCTACCTTCCAAATTGTATTTTTTTGCTTACCTTCCAAGTTGTTTTGTTCACTTAAATAGAAGGCCTCAATTGGCAATGCGTAATTTTAATTTGCAGTTATGGGTTGCGCTTTGTGTTGCCAGTTGCCACCCATAGCAGTGATTGGCTTGGGACAGCTATACTTGTATGTTGTAACTAACATGAAAAACTTCCCTCTTAGTCGAGGCACCGCCGTGGGCATTCTCAAAGGCTATGGGGGTTTGAGTGCTGCAGTGTACATACTGATAGATTCTTGTATAAGTACTCTTCTAAGGCACAAGGCTGGGGACCTTTCTTCCTACTGATGAATAATATTTCTCTTGGAGAATTTTATCTTTCTTCTGGTGGATTCCAGTTCTCGTGCACTTGGGAATATTACTCTTGCTTCCGCATTGCGTCAGCTAGTTTGGCCTGATAGGTAGCGAGCCCAAAATCCGGCCTGCTTCAACATCTTTTCTGTGACAAAATTGAACTAAGTTTGAAGGTTACGTATTTTGTGTGTGCTTATCATGTGTTGATGTGTGAGAGTTCTGTCGAAGTTGAGGGTTCCTCCTATGACAGATGCACGTCAAGTAAATCCACATCGAGAAATTGAATTTAGAAAGTGTGTAGATGTTCCGGGGCATCGACTATCCTCATACTATTTTTTTCCAGTCTTTTCAGTGCACTCATCATTTAAGTGCACGAAAAAGGAGTTTTCCTCAGCATGATTTTTGTTGAATATTGTGTCACCTATGGTTCTCTGATCGACCTCACAATATCTACTTTTCCCTTTCAATATACATATGTGGAATTTGATAATTGTAATTTACACTTTCTTCTCTTTCTTTGTTTGATGGTTTTGATTGTTTTTAATTCACGTCTCGAAGCAGCTCCTTGCCTACATACAGGAAAACTCTTATTTGGTTATGAGAATCTGATAAAAACGTTTTGCTCTTTGATCTTGAGATGTACTTGTATGCTGATTGCTGATTGACAAAGTTGGTTTAAGAACATGTTATTGTAGTTTTAGTCGAATTATTTCGAGATGGTTTTGCTGTTCTCTTCTAGTGATTGCATTTGAAGTTTCTCGCCTTTTATTGGCTCCTTGAGATTTTTCCTTTACTTGGAAAACTTAATCTGCGCGGAACAGGTCAAGTTGGGGCAATTCAATTGGGGATCAGCAGAGCCTTGCAAAACTGGGAACCAGATCTACGCCCGCCTCTCAGATCAGGTATTACTTGTGCAACACAGTTATTACCGTTTGTTTTCTTTTCTCGTTAATCTCATCCATGTTTTTCTTAGTTATAGGGCTTGGGCAAAGCAATATGCTTAATCCTACTTGGAACCAAAATACTTCCATAACCAATCGACAATATCTACTTTATCTTCTCAGCAAAGTCTGTAGACTGCAGATTTGGGTTACATTTCATCCGCTGATATCCATTCAGATAGCATGTCATCTCTCCTGTAGTGTAGCTTGTAAGCCAGAGTTCTTACTGAAATTTGGGATGCCAATGAAGATTTTGTTTACCAAAAGTAGGGAGATTGTCTCCCTCCGTTTTAGAGACACCGTAAAAAAATGGCATTACAAAACTAGTTGAAGCATAACTAAAACCCATTAAATGTATAACTAAGGCATAACAAAAAAAAAACTTCCTACCGAAAGAACCGGTCATTGGTGGAAAGAAAAAAAAAAACCTTTACCCCCAACCCCTCTAACCACGGTTAACTACTTTATTCTCTACCTCTCATCTTTACAACTCCTTCTATCTTCATCATCTCCATCTCCATCTCCATCTCACACGTTCATCGACGTTCAACCATTCATCCCCATCTCCATCCCCCACTCTTGTCTTCTCTCCCTGCCCTCTTCTCTTCTGCCCCTGCCCTCTTCTCTTCCTTCATCACACCTTACATCCACCCCGACCTTGCGAGATTGAGTGAGACATCAAGAAGGCGGATGTTACTAGGAGGAGATCGAGAGGGGAACCGAATAAAGAAAGCAGTCTAGTCTCGAAAAATCAGTGATGGAGAACACTTACCTCTGAAGCCTTTAGCCTAACCTTCTATTGATAGGTTTAGTCCAGAGCCCCCGAATGGAGGTGAGTATCAAATTCGTTTGAATCGTCGCTAGGTTTTTAGGACCTTCTTGGCGCCGCCCCCACCAACAACAGCAACGGTGCCGCCCCCATCAGCAACGCCTTTGATCCAGATCCGCAGTCCCGGTTCGACGAGAAAAAGAAGGCCGACACATCTCGCCGACCTCAACCCAATATTTGAGTTCGGATAAAAATTTATTCCCTGTTTTTAAGATATAATTTTTTTACTGCCCATTATTCATTGAAATATGATATTTTGTGTTAGATCTTGTATTTGTTGAAATATATAATTTTTTTGTACTGCCCATTTTTGTTGAAATCTGATATGTTGTGTTCAATCTTGTACTTGTTGAAATAAAAAATTTGTGTTGTTGAAATAAGCTATTCTAGAATTGATTGTTGTTGAAATCTGGTATTTTCTGAAGCTCGTAATCTTTGAAATCATAACCCATTGTACAACTTGTACAACCAAGTAGTAGAGATGTTGAAACCTTGTCCACATTCAGTTAGGAAGTTAGGGAAAACAGATTTTGTTTCCATTTTACTGTTATACAAGTATTTTGAGAAATAATCACTTTTTAGCGGTAAAAGTCACTATTTTTTTTGCTAAAAAATGGTTAGAAATGGAAGACTAAATCGAGAATTAGGAACCAGACCAAAAGGTACCTTTGTTTGGTTCCCATATTTGGGAAACTCATTTTTCTCTCTACACTTTGCTCAATAACTTTATCTATCTATCTATCTATCTATCTATCTTGACTCATTACCACTTATTATATCAAAAATATTTTTCAAAGATGGGAACCGAACAAATGGCTGGTTTAATTTAGAGAAATGATATTGACACTTCAAAAATTGATGCAGGCACTCCAAAAAACAAAGGAAAGTGACTTTGGAGATATACTGATTTTGGAGTGCCAGCATCAATTTTTGAAGTGCTAATATCATTTTCCTTAATTTATAGTAATTCTTGAGCTAGCTGGGAACTACCCTGACAATTACGTGTGAGCAGTATATGAAGTATTCAAAAAGTCTTGGTCTCTCCTTCTGTTTTCATTTAAATCGAGAATGATGGTTTGACGTCCAGTGTGTGAGAACTGAGAAGTATACATATTAGCTCTCTCTCAATGTGGAAACGTGGGAATCATAAAAGACTAAAATGAAATTCTTTTCCCACTGAATTAGGTCCCACTTTTTTTGGTTGCAAACAAGGAAGGGCCTCTATCGTATCATATGTCGTTATTCTAGCTAGCTGTGGCCTAGTCTTTACTGAATACTGATCAAAGTCTGCTAAAGAAACAAAAGAAATATATACTATCTCAATTTTTCTAAGGAATTTGATGTTACTGTGATTTTGACGAATTTTCGGCATAGTTCCCGAACTTGAAATTTTATGAGATTTTAACTGACCATACCTGTATATGTCTTAGAACTTGTATTAAAATCTCATAATTTTATTCAAACCATAGAAATTACTAAAAATGTTTTACTAAGCTGCTCTAAATTATTAAACAGTGCCACCATCCATGTAAGGAACTAACTTAGTACAAAGAAGATGATCAGTTCGGCTACGTGGCACCACTCTCATTCGGCCAAATGGCAAAGACAAACAGAATGCGACGAGTTTGGCTCAGGGTTCGTACGGTTCGACCATGCGTCGTTACTACGAAAGCCACGTGGAGTGGTCCCCACCTGGGCAGAGGTGTGACTTTCGGCAGACGTCGATACAGATGCGCAGAACGAACCCCGCGCGCCCACTTAGCCCGATCGAGCCACCCCGACAAGCTCAAGCTGAACTCACCCCTAGTGCTTTGGGCAGATGGGGATTGGTGGTTCGTCATAACATTATCCAGCACGGGGCTGGGAGCATGCTCTGTCTGAACTTGGCTCTCAAGGCAGGCATTCCCCTATATGTATGACAAGGATAACCCTAATAAGGTATGCTCCCTTCACCTACTAAGTTCAGTTTCCCTTCTCTGTACCGTAACTAACTTAATCATCGGAGTGTCCGCCAGCTACTTCTGGTCGGGGGCACTAGTCATGCGTTTCTTATGCAGTGACAAGGAAAGAGAGAGGAGGGCTAACAAGTCCATTTTAAGCCAAGCAATCCATATCAAGTGAGAGAAGTTTAGAGTGAACACCACCCCACAAAAGGTATGGCAGATCAAATGCATAATGCTTTCAAAAGTAAATAAACTGGATTTGAAAAAAAAATAAAACACAATCATAACCACAAAAATGTCCTCTGGATGGACCTAGCTAAAGAATGACAAACAGACCCGCAACCATAACCAGCGACGACGGATAAAAGAATCCCAACTTTCGTTGCGCATGCTATTATAACATGGGTGCAAACACATACTATTTCATGGTTATCATACAAATTGTTAGTACGATACAAGGATATTTTAAGTTCTTGAGCGTGCGGTTGATCGGTGTAGGTGTGGTCAAGATTATGGCCGTTGACCCCAGAGGAAGTTTGACCTACCAGTCACATGACAACACGTGGAGGGGTTGTGAGATTCATATATGGCTAGCAATTGCCACATAGAGAGAGGTTTGGTGCCACGTAGCTTGAGAAGGGGCCCCGCACAGCTGAACAAGCTCTTAATGATAGAGAGGGTCACGAGAGTCATCGCGAGGGTTGATTGACTAGCGAGAGCCATCGCGAGGGTCCCAAGGTCTCAAGACTTCTGATTACGTAGAGTTTGCCCAACAAAGAACCAGAGTTCATCCCACGAGCTGGACAGTCTCGTGAGAGTAGTCAACCAGCAAGAGCCAAACGGCGCGAGGCTCGAGTAAGGGTCTAAAGACATGAGATGGGCCTCACGCAGTTGAACAAGCTTACAGGGGTACAAAGGCCGCGAGAACCATTGTGAGGGTAGATAGGCCCGCAAGGGTCCCGCGACATAACAGGTTCCCGCAGCATGGGTCCGCGGACCGACAGGTTCTGTAGCAAGATGTGCTGGTATTCAGAGAGGGGAGGATGGATGAGAGATAAAGAGAGAAATAGAAGACAAACAGATTTCTAGAGAGAGAAAGCCATCTCTACTAGAGAGAGAAGACAAATTTTCAGAAAGAAGGAGAGAACATCTCCCTCAAAACAAATGGCATTTCGTTTGACCTGATTCACTATACGCCGGGATACGTAGGCAGCCCTGATGACTTAGGGTCGGTTACGTTATTCCTCCTTAATTATCAACCAATTGCACCTATCCAACTCACGTAGATTCACACATAAGCATACCCCACAAGAACGCAGACCTACATTAGGCGACTCTGTTGGGAGGTGTATTTTGGTTTGTGGTTAAACGCAATTGAGAAGCAACTGAGAAACTTTTCAAGCACGAGCCATGCCGCATGAAGATGAAGTATTGGAAGAAGTCAGAGCTGTCCAAGGGACGACAACAGATAGAAGATTATTAGAAGCAGATGCTCACAGCTCCCGTGAGCCCCATAGAAGTCATTATCGGGGTCTTGCCTAAATCCCCAGTACATCACATGTCAGAGGTTCCCCAGCAGATCTTTGCCAGAGATGATCCACCACAGATGGCGCTACCTTAGGGAACACCGTAGAGCCAACAAAAACTGTACTACCTGACCTCCCAAGCCCAAATATGCAGCCTACTGCTGCTACCGCTTCAACCGCCCAGAAGCAGCTTAGGGGCAGCGAAAAGAAGAGAAGACAGAGATGTTTTTGAGCTCGCGCTCGGTCACCATTAGCGTGATGACTGCGGAGATCCCTATCCAAATCACAAAAATCAAGAGAATGTGGGGGACTAGAGGGACCTACGACCTGTGAGGGTCCTGCGACCAGAGGAGTGTCACGAAGATTTTTGCCAAGCCCTGAAGTGTAAAGATCCCACTGTGGGAAGATATTAGAGATGAGAAAGCGATTGCGCCTAAAGTGGTACGCTGTTAGTGACAACACCCTAAGGCATCAAAAGTTTGCGGGACTGCTGGCCCCAACGAAGCACCTGGTGCGGCAGACAACAGATTATACAGAAATTAGAGCCTCCGGAAGAATGAACGCAAAATAATTCTAAAATTGCTCACCTTGAGACCTATTGGGGCCTTACTAATGCAAGAAGTCGATGGGATAGATCGCCTAGTCTACTACATTAGTACGAAGATACAAGGGGCCGAAGAGATTGTTCCCAAGAGTGATCTAGAGATATTTGATGCTGCGACCCTCGTATGGGGGGCAGCAAGATGATTTTTAACGCTAGCAGATTCCTTGGCTGCCCAAGTGGGCAATGTAAACCTTTAGAGGAAGTGCTACCAGAAGATGGTTTTGAAGCTCTTGGGGCCAGCTCTGACAACACACGCTGGTCGCTTAGCTTTGACAGGGCCGCGGGAGGAAGTCCTGGTGGCGCAAGATCACGTACTTTTGAATCTAGAAGAGAGGCAACGAGAGGAAGATTAAATGCCTGGAAATTGCAGGGGATTTAAAACTTTTGATCCTACAAAACCAAAGGGGTAGACTCGTAGATAGAACCAACGTCCGCGCATGGGCTAAACAAGCTCGCAAGGAGAGACAAGGCCCGTGGACTGAACAAGCCTGCGAGAATAGAAATCCCCGCGAACTGAACAATCTCGCGAGGACAAATGAGAGAGGTGAAAAGAACATTTTCACTCCCATTTAGATAATGAAAAAGAAAAGAACATTTTTTGTAGACAAGTTTCAACAATAGAGTTTAGCAGTAATGGTCCGCAACCCACGCAGATGGTTCTGCATCAGCGACCCGTGCAGAGGGTTTCGGGGCAGGTGGCCCGGGGTAAGATGGGTCACGGCCCAAGTCAGTTGGAGTGGTCTAGCTGTCATCAAAATAATAGAAATGAAAAGAACATTTTCGCTCCCATCTAAAGATCGACATTCACGCCATATAAAACAATAGTTCGGTGGCTTATGAAGCGTCATCCAGAGGTCAACATTGTCCACAGGCCAAGATCAGAGAATAGATTTCCAAACTGCAAGAACCATCGCATCATTAATAGAGGCTTCAGGAAGCAAATCATGAGAACCATCATGTCACAGAGGCTTCACGAAAGTAACCCGTGAGAGCCATTGCATGGCCAATAAACAGTTTAATGTGTTTAGGGGGGAGAACATCCTGTAACTTGAAAAGACACCAGAGTTTGCGCGAGTCCTGTTTAAGGGCGAGTAGCGCAAGATGAACCAAACAATTGCCAGAGTTTCCGCAAGTCCAATTAGAGGGCGAGTAGCGCGAGATGCACCAAACAGGTGCAAGAGTTTCCACGAGTGCAATTAGAAGGCAAGTAGCACCGAATAGGTGCCAGAGTTTGCGCTAGTCCAATTAGAGGGCAAGTAGCGCAAGATGCACCGAGTAGGTGCCAGAGTTTGCGCGAGTCCAATTGGAGGGCGAGTAGCGCGAGATGCACTGAACAGGTGCCAGAGTTTGTGCGAGTACAATTAAAGGGCGAGTAGCGCGAGATGCACCGAACAGGTGCCAGAGTTAGTGCGAGTCCTGTTCAAGGACGAGGAGCGTAAGACGTACCGAACATGTGCCTGAGTAGACAGGGCCACGACAAGCCTACTAGGGCAAGCGGCAAGCTCTTCAGGGCTTTTGCAGGCCTTAGCTCAGATGCTTTAATGTGTTCGGAGAGGAGTACATCCCGTAGCCTGAAAAGACACTAGAGTTAGCACAAGTCCTCTTGAAGGGCGAGCAGCGCAAGATGGACCGAATAGGTACCAGAGTTAACGCGAGATACACCGAACAAGTGCCAAAGTTAGCAGACTGACAAGGTTGTGGACAAGTAGGGTCTGCGGCAGGATGGGTTCAGCGGCAGGGCCGCGAACAGATAAATGCCAAAGTTAGCGCGAGTCCTGATATAGGGCAAGCAACATGAGGTTAAACCTAAGCGGTAAATCACAACAAGATAAAGTAAAGTACAGAGAGACAAAGGAAGATAATACTTGCAAGACTACATTGTTCCTGACGCGGATCTAGTCACCCATAGATGTACGCAAGAAGCGATTTTGACTTGCCTTGGAAGATTGAGAAAATGAGGTTGCGCGGTATGCAGCCACCTGCAAACCATCTGAATTGAGATTGAGGAGCTGGCCCAATAGAGACGCAATAAGAGTTGATCACCACCGTCACGGTGACATCAGAGGCCTCACGGCAGAAGGTCGCGCACAGGCAGAGAAAAGGAAGTCATCATTCTTAATAATCCTAGCAATTCGAACAGAGTACAGGCGCGGGAGGAAGTTGCTCTTGCAATCACAATGGTCAATCCCTAATGACCTATCAAATCCATTTGACTATCTCTCGATCCGAATAATGTAGTCACCCTGCGCCAGAACTGGCATGGTAGCGATAAAGTGCTCAGGGAAAGAAGAAGGCCAAGTTGGTAGAAACCATAGAGTGCTCACCTCAGCCATATCTATAGAGTCGTGTGCCATGCTGGTGAGATGGATGTGTGTGTGTGTGTGTGTGTGAGAGAGAGAGAGAGAGAGAGAGAGAGAGAGAGAGAGAGAGAGAGAGAGAGAAGCAACGGTACGCATCCTTATCAAATTCACTCAAATGGAAAGATTATGACCATTGACCCCAGATGAAGTTTGACCTACCACTCACATGACAACATGTGCAGGGGTTGTGAGATTGTGGCTAGCAATTGCCACGCAAAGAGAGGTTTGGTGCCATGTGGCGCGAGAAGGGGCCTCGCACAGCTGAACAAGCTCGTGAAGATAGAGAGGCTTGCTAGAATCATCGCGAGGATTGATTGACCAACGAGAGGCATTGCTAGGGTCCCAATGTCGCAAGACTTCAAATTATGTAGAGTTTGCCCAACGAAGAACCAGAGTTCATTCTGCTAGCTAGACAATCCCGTGAGAGCAGTCGAACCAATGAAAGCCAAAGGGCACGAGTCCCGAGCAAGAGTTCGAAGACGCGAGATGGGCCCTGCGCAGCTGAACAAGCTCACGGGGTATAAAGGCCCATGAAAGCCATCGCGAGGGTAGATATGCCCGCAAGGTTCCTGCGGCATGGGTCTCGCGGACCGACAGGGTCCACGACAGGATGAGTCCAGCGGAGGTTTCGGTTTTTGCCTATAAATACCAGTGCTGGTATTCAGAGAAGAGAGGATGGACAAGAGACAAAGAGATAGAAAGAGGCAATGGATTTCTAGAGAGAGAGAGAGCCATCTCCTCTATAGGGAAGTCAGATTTTCAGAGAGAAGGAGAGAACATCTCCCTTAGAAAAGATGGAACTACGTTTGACCTGATTCCCTGTACGCTGGGACACATAGGCAGCCCTGATCACTCTACGTTTGAATCGTCGCTAGGTTTTTAGGACCTTCTTGGCGCCGCCCCCACCAACAACAGCAACGGTGCCGCCCCCATCAGCAACGCCTTTGATCCAGATCCGCAGTCCCGGTTCGACGAGAAAAAGAAGGCCGACACATCTCGCCGACCTCAACCCAATATTTGAGTTCGGATAAAAATTTATTCCCTGTTTTTAAGATATAATTTTTTTACTGCCCATTATTCGTTGAAATATGATATTTTGTGTTAGATCTTGTATTTGTTGAAATATATAATTTTTTTGTACTGCCCATTTTTGTTGAAATCTGATATGTTGTGTTCAATCTTGTACTTGTTGAAATAAAAAATTTGTGTTGTTGAAATAAGCTATTCTAGAATTGATTGTTGTTGAAATCTGGTATTTTCTGAAGCTCGTAATCTTTGAAATCATAACCCATTGTACAACTTGTACAACCAAGTAGTAGAGATGTTGAAACCTTGTCCACATTCAGTTAGGAAGTTAGGGAAAACAGATTTTGTTTCCATTTTACTGTTATACAAGTATTTTGAGAAATAATCACTTTTTAGCGGTAAAAGTCACTATTTTTTTTGCTAAAAAATGGTTAGAAATGGAAGACTAAATCGAGAATTAGGAACCAGACCAAAAGGTACCTTTGTTTGGTTCCCATATTTGGGAAACTCATTTTTCTCTCTACACTTTGCTCAATAACTTTATCTATCTATCTATCTATCTATCTATCTTGACTCATTACCACTTATTATATCAAAAATATTTTTCAAAGATGGGAACCGAACAAATGGCTGGTTTAATTTAGAGAAATGATATTGACACTTCAAAAATTGATGCAGGCACTCCAAAAAACAAAGGAAAGTGACTTTGGAGATATACTGATTTTGGAGTGCCAGCATCAATTTTTGAAGTGCTAATATCATTTTCCTTAATTTATAGTAATTCTTGAGCTAGCTGGGAACTACCCTGACAATTACGTGTGAGCAGTATATGAAGTATTCAAAAAGTCTTGGTCTCTCCTTCTGTTTTCATTTAAATCGAGAATGATGGTTTGACGTCCAGTGTGTGAGAACTGAGAAGTATACATATTAGCTCTCTCTCAATGTGGAAACGTGGGAATCATAAAAGACTAAAATGAAATTCTTTTCCCACTGAATTAGGTCCCACTTTTTTTGGTTGCAAACAAGGAAGGGCCTCTATCGTATCATATGTCGTTATTCTAGCTAGCTGTGGCCTAGTCTTTACTGAATACTGATCAAAGTCTGCTAAAGAAACAAAAGAAATATATACTATCTCAATTTTTCTAAGGAATTTGATGTTACTGTGATTTTGACGAATTTTCGGCATAGTTCCCGAACTTGAAATTTTATGAGATTTTAACTGACCATACCTGTATATGTCTTAGAACTTGTATTAAAATCTCATAATTTTATTCAAACCATAGAAATTACTAAAAATGTTTTACTAAGCTGCTCTAAATTATTAAACAGTGCCACCATCCATGTAAGGAACTAACTTAGTACAAAGAAGATGATCAGTTCGGCTACGTGGCACCACTCTCATTCGGCCAAGTGGCAAAGACAAACAGAATGCGACGAGTTTGGCTCAGGGTTCGTACGGTTCGACCATGCGTCGTTACTACGAAAGCCACGTGGAGTGGTCCCCACCTGGGCAGAGGTGTGACTTTCGGCAGACGTCGATACAGATGCGCAGAACGAACCCCGCGCGCCCACTTAGCCCGATCGAGCCACCCCGACAAGCTCAAGCTGAACTCACCCCTAGTGCTTTGGGCAGATGGGGATTGGTGGTTCGTCATAACATTATCCAGCACGGGGCTGGGAGCATGCTCTGTCTGAACTTGGCTCTCAAGGCAGGCATTCCCCTATATGTATGACAAGGATAACCCTAATAAGGTATGCTCCCTTCACCTACTAAGTTCAGTTTCCCTTCTCTGTACCGTAACTAACTTAATCATCGGAGTGTCCGCCAGCTACTTCTGGTCGGGGGCACTAGTCATGCGTTTCTTATGCAGTGACAAGGAAAGAGAGAGGAGGGCTAACAAGTCCATTTTAAGCCAAGCAATCCATATCAAGTGAGAGAAGTTTAGAGTGAACACCACCCCACAAAAGGTATGGCAGATCAAATGCATAATGCTTTCAAAAGTAAATAAACTGGATTTGAAAAAAAAATAAAACACAATCATAACCACAAAAATGTCCTCTGGATGGACCTAGCTAAAGAATGACAAACAGACCCGCAACCATAACCAGCGACGACGGATAAAAGAATCCCAACTTTCGTTGCGCATGCTATTATAACATGGGTGCAAACACATACTATTTCATGGTTATCATACAAATTGTTAGTACGATACAAGGATATTTTAAGTTCTTGAGCGTGCGGTTGATCGGTGTAGGTGTGGTCAAGATTATGGCCGTTGACCCCAGAGGAAGTTTGACCTACCAGTCACATGACAACACGTGGAGGGGTTGTGAGATTCATATATGGCTAGCAATTGCCACATAGAGAGAGGTTTGGTGCCACGTAGCTTGAGAAGGGGCCCCGCACAGCTGAACAAGCTCTTAATGATAGAGAGGGTCACGAGAGTCATCGCGAGGGTTGATTGACTAGCGAGAGCCATCGCGAGGGTCCCAAGGTCTCAAGACTTCTGATTACGTAGAGTTTGCCCAACAAAGAACCAGAGTTCATCCCACGAGCTGGACAGTCTCGTGAGAGTAGTCAACCAGCAAGAGCCAAACGGCGCGAGGCTCGAGTAAGGGTCTAAAGACATGAGATGGGCCTCACGCAGTTGAACAAGCTTACAGGGGTACAAAGGCCGCGAGAACCATTGTGAGGGTAGATAGGCCCGCAAGGGTCCCGCGACATAACAGGTTCCCGCAGCATGGGTCCGCGGACCGACAGGTTCTGTAGCAAGATGTGCTGGTATTCAGAGAGGGGAGGATGGATGAGAGATAAAGAGAGAAATAGAAGACAAACAGATTTCTAGAGAGAGAAAGCCATCTCTACTAGAGAGAGAAGACAAATTTTCAGAAAGAAGGAGAGAACATCTCCCTCAAAACAAATGGCATTTCGTTTGACCTGATTCACTATACGCCGGGATACGTAGGCAGCCCTGATGACTTAGGGTCGGTTACGTTATTCCTCCTTAATTATCAACCAATTGCACCTATCCAACTCACGTAGATTCACACATAAGCATACCCCACAAGAACGCAGACCTACATTAGGCGACTCTGTTGGGAGGTGTATTTTGGTTTGTGGTTAAACGCAATTGAGAAGCAACTGAGAAACTTTTCAAGCACGAGCCATGCCGCATGAAGATGAAGTATTGGAAGAAGTCAGAGCTGTCCAAGGGACGACAACAGATAGAAGATTATTAGAAGCAGATGCTCACAGCTCCCGTGAGCCCCATAGAAGTCATTATCGGGGTCTTGCCTAAATCCCCAGTACATCACATGTCAGAGGTTCCCCAGCAGATCTTTGCCAGAGATGATCCACCACAGATGGCGCTACCTTAGGGAACACCGTAGAGCCAACAAAAACTGTACTACCTGACCTCCCAAGCCCAAATATGCAGCCTACTGCTGCTACCGCTTCAACCGCCCAGAAGCAGCTTAGGGGCAGCGAAAAGAAGAGAAGACAGAGATGTTTTTGAGCTCGCGCTCGGTCACCATTAGCGTGATGACTGCGGAGATCCCTATCCAAATCACAAAAATCAAGAGAATGTGGGGGACTAGAGGGACCTACGACCTGTGAGGGTCCCGCGACCAGAGGAGTGTCACGAAGATTTTTGCCAAGCCCTGAAGTGTAAAGATCCCACTGTGGGAAGATATTAGAGATGAGAAAGCGATTGCGCCTAAAGTGGTACGCTGTTAGTGACAACACCCTAAGGCATCAAAAGTTTGCGGGACTGCTGGCCCCAACGAAGCACCTGGTGCGGCAGACAACAGATTATACAGAAATTAGAGCCTCCGGAAGAATGAACGCAAAATAATTCTAAAATTGCTCACCTTGAGACCTATTGGGGCCTTACTAATGCAAGAAGTCGATGGGATAGATCGCCTAGTCTACTACATTAGTACGAAGATACAAGGGGCCGAAGAGATTGTTCCCAAGAGTGATCTAGAGATATTTGATGCTGCGACCCTCGTATGGGGGGCAGCAAGATGATTTTTAACGCTAGCAGATTCCTTGGCTGCCCAAGTGGGCAATGTAAACCTTTAGAGGAAGTGCTACCAGAAGATGGTTTTGAAGCTCTTGGGGCCAGCTCTGACAACACACGCTGGTCGCTTAGCTTTGACAGGGCCGCGGGAGGAAGTCCTGGTGGCGCAAGATCACGTACTTTTGAATCTAGAAGAGAGGCAACGAGAGGAAGATTAAATGCCTGGAAATTGCAGGGGATTTAAAACTTTTGATCCTACAAAACCAAAGGGGTAGACTCGTAGATAGAACCAACGTCCGCGCATGGGCTAAACAAGCTCGCAAGGAGAGACAAGGCCCGTGGACTGAACAAGCCTGCGAGAATAGAAATCCCCGCGAACTGAACAATCTCGCGAGGACAAATGAGAGAGGTGAAAAGAACATTTTCACTCCCATTTAGATAATGAAAAAGAAAAGAACATTTTTTGTAGACAAGTTTCAACAATAGAGTTTAGCAGTAATGGTCCGCAACCCACGCAGATGGTTCTGCATCAGCGACCCGTGCAGAGGGTTTCGGGGCAGGTGGCCCGGGGTAAGATGGGTCACGGCCCAAGTCAGTTGGAGTGGTCTAGCTGTCATCAAAATAATAGAAATGAAAAGAACATTTTCGCTCCCATCTAAAGATCGACATTCACGCCATATAAAACAATAGTTCGGTGGCTTATGAAGCGTCATCCAGAGGTCAACATTGTCCACAGGCCAAGATCAGAGAATAGATTTCCAAACTGCAAGAACCATCGCATCATTAATAGAGGCTTCAGGAAGCAAATCATGAGAACCATCATGTCACAGAGGCTTCACGAAAGTAACCCGTGAGAGCCATTGCATGGCCAATAAACAGTTTAATGTGTTTAGGGGGGAGAACATCCTGTAACTTGAAAAGACACCAGAGTTTGCGCGAGTCCTGTTTAAGGGCGAGTAGCGCAAGATGAACCAAACAATTGCCAGAGTTTCCGCAAGTCCAATTAGAGGGCGAGTAGCGCGAGATGCACCAAACAGGTGCAAGAGTTTCCACGAGTGCAATTAGAAGGCAAGTAGCACCGAATAGGTGCCAGAGTTTGCGCTAGTCCAATTAGAGGGCAAGTAGCGCAAGATGCACCGAGTAGGTGCCAGAGTTTGCGCGAGTCCAATTGGAGGGCGAGTAGCGCGAGATGCACTGAACAGGTGCCAGAGTTTGTGCGAGTACAATTAAAGGGCGAGTAGCGCGAGATGCACCGAACAGGTGCCAGAGTTAGTGCGAGTCCTGTTCAAGGACGAGGAGCGTAAGACGTACCGAACATGTGCCTGAGTAGACAGGGCCACGACAAGCCTACTAGGGCAAGCGGCAAGCTCTTCAGGGCTTTTGCAGGCCTTAGCTCAGATGCTTTAATGTGTTCGGAGAGGAGTACATCCCGTAGCCTGAAAAGACACTAGAGTTAGCACAAGTCCTCTTGAAGGGCGAGCAGCGCAAGATGGACCGAATAGGTACCAGAGTTAACGCGAGATACACCGAACAAGTGCCAAAGTTAGCAGACTGACAAGGTTGTGGACAAGTAGGGTCTGCGGCAGGATGGGTTCAGCGGCAGGGCCGCGAACAGATAAATGCCAAAGTTAGCGCGAGTCCTGATATAGGGCAAGCAACATGAGGTTAAACCTAAGCGGTAAATCACAACAAGATAAAGTAAAGTACAGAGAGACAAAGGAAGATAATACTTGCAAGACTACATTGTTCCTGACGCGGATCTAGTCACCCATAGATGTACGCAAGAAGCGATTTTGACTTGCCTTGGAAGATTGAGAAAATGAGGTCGCGCGGTATGCAGCCACCTGCAAACCATCTGAATTGAGATTGAGGAGCTGGCCCAATAGAGACGCAATAAGAGTTGATCACCACCGTCACGGTGACATCAGAGGCCTCACGGCAGAAGGTCGCGCACAGGCAGAGAAAAGGAAGTCATCATTCTTAATAATCCTAGCAATTCGAACAGAGTACAGGCGCGGGAGGAAGTTGCTCTTGCAATCACAATGGTCAATCCCTAATGACCTATCAAATCCATTTGACTATCTCTCGATCCGAATAATGTAGTCACCCTGCGCCAGAACTGGCATGGTAGCGATAAAGTGCTCAGGGAAAGAAGAAGGCCAAGTTGGTAGAAACCATAGAGTGCTCACCTCAGCCATATCTATAGAGTCGTGTGCCATGCTGGTGAGATGGATGTGTGTGTGTGTGTGTGTGTGAGAGAGAGAGAGAGAGAGAGAGAGAGAGAGAGAGAGAGAGAGAGAGAGAGAGAGAGAGAGAGAGAAGCAACGGTACGCATCCTTATCAAATTCACTCAAATGGAAAGATTATGACCATTGACCCCAGATGAAGTTTGACCTACCACTCACATGACAACATGTGCAGGGGTTGTGAGATTGTGGCTAGCAATTGCCACGCAAAGAGAGGTTTGGTGCCATGTGGCGCGAGAAGGGGCCTCGCACAGCTGAACAAGCTCGTGAAGATAGAGAGGCTTGCTAGAATCATCGCGAGGATTGATTGACCAACGAGAGGCATTGCTAGGGTCCCAATGTCGCAAGACTTCAAATTATGTAGAGTTTGCCCAACGAAGAACCAGAGTTCATTCTGCTAGCTAGACAATCCCGTGAGAGCAGTCGAACCAATGAAAGCCAAAGGGCACGAGTCCCGAGCAAGAGTTCGAAGACGCGAGATGGGCCCTGCGCAGCTGAACAAGCTCACGGGGTATAAAGGCCCATGAAAGCCATCGCGAGGGTAGATATGCCCGCAAGGTTCCTGCGGCATGGGTCTCGCGGACCGACAGGGTCCACGACAGGATGAGTCCAGCGGAGGTTTCGGTTTTTGCCTATAAATACCAGTGCTGGTATTCAGAGAAGAGAGGATGGACAAGAGACAAAGAGATAGAAAGAGGCAATGGATTTCTAGAGAGAGAGAGAGCCATCTCCTCTATAGGGAAGTCAGATTTTCAGAGAGAAGGAGAGAACATCTCCCTTAGAAAAGATGGAACTACGTTTGACCTGATTCCCTGTACGCTGGGACACATAGGCAGCCCTGATCACTCGGGGTCGGTCATGTTTTATACCTCCTTTATTCCCCTTTCTAATCATCAATCAATTGCACCTCTCCAGCTTACCTAGATTCACACGTAAGCACACCCCACAAGAACACGGACCTACACGCCTCACTTTGTAATCACTGGACATTGTGGCCAAATTTAATACATTAAAAATTTCCTACGATAACAGTAGTAGTGCCAAAGTGGGTTGCACCAGTACGTCAAGAAATCAGGAGAGAACGTCCCAGCGCATCACCTTAAACAATTTTTACTGTTTCACAAACATTCCGGTTAACGATCTGTCAAGATTTTTCGGCATATTTTCCATGTTCAAAATACAGTTGAGGACAAAGAAACATAAAAGTTCACCAAAGAATACACCAAACTACGCAATGTGCTCAAGACAACATTCCCCCCCGGAAGAAAGTTGTCGCATCCCAAAATTAGAAGTGACCGGCCATGAACTATAAGACCAAAGCTCATAGAACATGCAGCCTAAAAAAAATTTAATAACATACCAAAACAATGAACTACCAAATAGCCAACCATTTTTATTCAGAACAACTCCAACAATTAAGTTCCACCACAAAAAAATATGGGGCACAAACATCCCATAAACCAAATAATATCCAGTGATCCAACAATTATTAAAAACTTAATATTTGACAAATGTTTCGAATGTGGAAGCGATTATTAAAATAAAACTAGGATGAGACACTCTAAAGAGGTCAACACAAGAAATCTCCAAGATGCCACCAAAGTCTTTGCCAAACTCTCCCAACTTGCTTGAAAAAGAAGTTGGAAGAAATCCGTCAGCTGACGAGCTTAGTAAATGGCAAAGCATATATATTAGAATAAAGTCCTGAAACAGCAATCAAAATAATTTATCATGTCCATATAAATTTGGCATACAGGTTAACAACAAAATAATCAATTAATCCAATGAACGATTCATTTGAAATAAGTCTCAATGGTGCTTACAATACAACCTCCAACAACAATGGGGAACCACAACCAAAATCAATAATACCAAGTGCCAGTGAATAAATCTCTCAAAAATTCGATTCAATATTGAACTTAGAGTCACCACGAGTAGGCAGCCCGTGAAACTTTTTCCTAAGAATGATCCGGTCAATAACAACTATTGAGCATTAGGGTCACTGGCTTAATCCGGTCTCTTCCCTAATGGCTAGAGTCACCCACACATAGATAATTAATTTCCATGGACTTCCAAATATGTTCCCATCGAATTCCACAAAGTTATCACCAAAAGATTATTCGAACAACAAATGGTTTCACCAATACCACATGCCATTTTAATATAATCAAATATAACAATGTGTTTCCAATTTCAATCATAAATTTTCCAAAATAACAATTTAAGGGATGCGGAGAAGTTTGAAAGTACATAGCATGTTTAACCACTCACCTGAGTTCAAAGCAATGCAATCGAACACGCAAAAAGAAGCTAACCTGAACAAAAGAATAATACAAAATAATTATCTAAACTGCATATACAATGGACTAGAAACTAGCTAGGGAGCAATGTATCAATAGACTACCCAAACCCCAATCTAGGTAACTAATACTCAGTACCAACCCGAAACTACAAAACCGAAATTGATTTTCAATTCCAACAATCTTTCTCCCATGTAACCACCTGTTTCCCTTTCAAAATCCACTTCTCCACACATAACCTATGTAAACAGCGCATGTACGTACAAGTTACAATATAAAATCAAGGCCCATTGTCATGATTCCTTTAACCACTGTTGTTAGCAAAGTCACAGCCCCATACCATGGCCAATATTATTCACATCACAACCGCCATGCACACAACTCGATCGACACACGGAACCACTCATTATACACAACCCACGACAGCACCTGCACGCCCTCATCTCCCGTGCGCGCTCTCTCTCTCTCTCTCTCTCTCTCTCTCTCCCCAAAATACAAACTAAATAATTAAATTAACTCAATATCAATATCTAATCCATGCACTCCATTGCTATGTGAAAAGGTAGATGAACATAACGAGAGAGATGGAGGCCCCATTCCAGTTTCGGAAAAAAGGAACTTTTCAAAAAGGAAGGTAATATCAAGTTTAAAAATTATATATTTACGTAAATAATTTTCCTACCAATATGAATCTTGTTTGATAGATTTCATTGAGATCTTTTAAACGGTTCAAAAAAAATTAAAAATTAATTTTTTTTTCATTATATTTGAACTTGAAATTATCTTCTTTTTAAGAAAGAAGGTTTAAAAAGAAAGCAGAACGGTACCGGAGTGTACTATTACCTCAAGACAACTCCAAGAAAACCCTCCTTCCAAGTTCGGCTGTTGCTCTTTCTCAAAAGTCAGAAGATCTTTTAACATAATCAAGTTCTCTCAACTTCTTTTTTCAAATAAAACCCAACACTGTGAAAATATTTTTTAATTTTATAAAACTACCAACTACTCCCTATATTATAGCTAATTAGTTAATTAAAATTAGATAGAACGTAACACTATTTATAAAATTACCATCCGGTATCACTATTTTACCAAGAATCAATCTCATATCCCAAATATTACAATCGTGTCAACAAATCCATAGCGCGCACAAAATAATTAGTTGGGACCCAATCATAACACCAATTAATAACGGCAATATAATTGATTAAATAAATGAAAAAGCTAGGCCGTAACAAAAGTATCACATACAGAAAGAAAACTTTTTCACAGAGCCTGTCTACAGCGGCTCTGTGAATAAGTATATAATCGTCAATTACCTATCAGCTGGTGAAGCTCGGCCCGGCATTGAATATTTTGGTCCCACCATTGGTCTAGCCCATGCGCCTGCCAAAGACCCTGAGCGGGGCTCCCATTCATAGTCAGATACGCTGAAGGAAGGATATGTAATGGTTCATTTGCTCCTGATACTGAACTCCCTGTAGAAAGCCTTTCAAATATAGCTCCGAGTCCAATCGCCTCCATCGTCTCCCTTCGTTCAAAATACCTAACATACTCTGCAGAAATAGGATCGTACGGATTCACAAAAAGGTACGGAGTCCACCTCGATAATGCAGGAAACCGGTCATCTGTTTGAGACCTTTGACGTAGAGCGTTTAGAGCACTTGTAGCAATTGTAACTGCAGCTGTCCTAACACTGCGCCTGATCCGAATGAACGGAGGGTTGAAGAGGTATGTTTCCAGAAAACATCCCCTTGTAGTCATGTTCTTTCCAGCTAGCAGTGCCATGGCCGAACCCAAGGAATGTCCGGCTAAGCACATGTTTGCGGCTCCGGCTCTGGAAGCCGTGTATTGCACAGCTTCCATTGCACGCTGAAAGCGGGGGTCCTGTTCCAGCGTATTTCGAATGACCTTGATATCCAACGTGAGGTCCTGTAAGATGGTCTCCCATCCGATCATCGTGCCACGGAAGGCAACCACGTATCTTGGAGGGATGTGGAGTGGATTGTGGTGACCGTAGGGAGGTGGGGATTTGAACTCATAAATGGCACCAAAGATAGAGCGATCATTGTTGTCAACCAACACGTCAAATAACCGAAAATTGAAGAAGTCCCACCAGGGAGGAGCTTCTGCTTGATGGCCTTGGCGGTTCTGCCGGCGGTCGTGTTGTTGACTGTACACTCCCTGAACCAAGCTAGCAGCAACGGATCTACGGTGGTCTGGGTTTCTCCTACGATAATGTGAAATTGAAAATGCCTCTCAAATCCTTTCGATGTATGTATGCAATCATAAAAACCATGAGAGAGATTTTAAATCACCATATAAGAAATGTATGCTAGGGTAAAGCAGAACTCAAGGTCGTCGAATCGTGAATCAAGAATAAAAAAAAAATGTGGACCCTTTTTCGAAACGTGGCTCGAATTGAATTGTTAATCATACATATTCAGTCCAAATTTTGAAAATTGATCGAAAAATGTATTTATGCACCTACATAATAAAATGAGATTGTAAAATCAAAGATATTAAGTTTAAACCAATATTGAAGTTTGTTTTTTCATTATTGATTATTATCACATGGTTAAATAGTTCAATAGAAAGTTTAGCCTTAACACAGTAAAAGTTTGTGCCCTAATAGATACGAAACTAGCTTATATGGCCACATATGTAGGTTGGTCTGAAACTTTGAACCCTGCTCAGGACAATGATTTAGGGGATACAAGAATTAAAAAGATTGATTTGTTAAATTGTGCATCCATGTAAGATATTATTCTCAACATTAATATTCACAACTGCTTGTATAGTTCACATCAAGAAAATTAAAATTATTTTATATTAAGAATGCTGAGCATATTTATTGAAAGTTCGTTTAGCTTAATAATCTAGTTGGTTTTTTTTTTTGTCCTTATTCAAATTTTTTTTTTTTTTTTTGCATTTGTTAGTTTTACGTCAATGTTTTGTGGATTCATATTGGTCCGTCTCAATGAGAGAAATTGGAAAATTAAAAAAATTAAGATTGAAATTTAATTTTTTTTGAATAAAGACAGAAAAAAAGTCAAAAAATAAGATTTTGGCTTATTTTTCATTTTTATTCACAGGAGCAAACTTTTATACTTTTCTGATTTCTCTCGTCGAGATGAATAAATAATTTACAAAACTTAACGCAAAACTATTTAATGCGATTCTTTGGTATAAAAACGAAGAAAAAGCCATTAAGCCAAATGAGTAATTCTCATACTCACATTATAGTAACATAAGAAAATTTAACTGGAATAAAATAGATAACTCATGAGCATAAGGTATCTTAGTTGTAAACATTTTTAGAATGACTATGTGTAACAACTTCGATTTTTAATAAATAAAAACTTCGTTAAATATTTAAATTTTATTTTAATTACTTGGATTGCTTTTAAAATTTCTTTTTAATTTCTAATAATCCGTCATAATTAAATTTAAGACTTATAAAATTATATCTTTTCGCACCGGACAATTTAATCCCTTTCTAAAGGCAAGTATGCTTGTAGGAGCACTGGAATATTTTCTAGGGAAGGGAAACAAAGCCTTTAAATTTTATTTCTTGATAGAAATCCTACTTGGCAAGTAACATTAGCTTCCAATCAAGTAGTTAGTAGAAACCTAGTTATCATTCAACTTAGTTACCTTTCCCTAAGATTTAAGGACCATTGGACTAAAGGTAGTCATCATTATGCTTTCAAAAGTAGTATTCTTAGCATTGCCATGCATGCAAACCTAAGATTATTAGCCCTAAATCTAATTACCCACCAAGGTTGCTTTCCTAGATCCTTCCTAGGTATATATATGCATATATACCTCATAACCTATTATAAGTATGCCTATATATATACATATATGCACTTTTTAGGAAAATATTACCCAACGGACAATGTTCTTATTATTGGAAGCCACCTTTAATCATTACCCTTCTCTCCTAGGCCTAATAGGACTAATTAGTACCTAAGTATTCTTAGCTATATATATGTTTGTATATATATATATATAGGTACACTTTTTAGGAAAGAGATTACCCATTGGTCAATAGATAGCACTTGAAAGCCTTACCATAATCATTACTTTTTTCCTAGACTTAGTAAGCTAGACTACTTAGTACTTAAGTATACTTATGTATATATATAGCTATATATATATACACACACACATACATAGTACGAGAGAGAGAGAGAGAGAGAGAGAGAGAGAGAGAGAGAGAGAGAGAGAAGGTGTGAGTGTGTGCATGTGTTTTGTTCACTTCCACAAGCTACCTCTTAGCCAACTTCACACTCAAGCCTAGAACTACTAGACAACTCATTTCTAGTCTACTTTAAGCATAAAATCCTAGCCTTAATCATCCTAGATTTACTTCCAACTTAGCCTTTAATCAACCTAGAAATTGACTTACAAGCTAAGCCTAGGATTGACTAAACATGGAAGGCTATTCTTTAGCCTAATCAACCATATCTTTAGACTTGTAAGACTTGCTTAGCTAGGGTATAAGTACTTAGGATTTTCCCTAAAAAGCCTTAAGATCCTACTTGATTTTATAGCCTTATGCCTAAAATTGAAAAAGGAAGAAGTCATGGCATGCTTGAAAGGCTTGATTGGACAACACAATGGAGCAAATTCATGAGAGAGAGAGAGAGAGAGCTAAGATTTTTGCTATAAATAGAACCCCCCTCATGCCATTCAACTCACACCTTCAACCCTTCAACTTCTCTCTTTAGAAATCCTTGTATTCTTACTTTGTTCTTCTTCCTTTATTCTTGAGTTCTTCAAGAAATCCATCCAAGACCGCCACCAAACCACCACTCGACCACCCTTTCAATCCAAAAAGTTTAGTAGTTTAGTTAAGAACTAGTTTTGAGAGAAACCTTTCTCTTTTGAAGCTACCGCAAGCTTACCGTCGGAAGTCATTCTGTTCAATCGCCAACGTGCTTATTTTTTCCGTAACCACCCTACCGCCAAGAAGAACGGTGGAATATTCTTATCCCCTCTCTCTAAGTATAAGTAGATTTTTCCTATCCATAATTCCTAAGTATAGATAGTAACGCGTATAATTATTCGTATTTGTTGGAAGTGTGTAAGATCTTAAAACGTGTTTACTAAAGACTTGAAAGAAATGTGACTATGTTGAATATTTCGACCTTATTTTCCGGAAAAACATATGTTATTTTTGAACTTCTTTAAAAGAAAGAAAGAACAAAAATATTCGTATTTTAATCTTAAGAATGGTTATGAGCATGTACATGTGATTACTTGAATTATTTGTTGATGTGTGATAAAGTATAAGTGGTTTCCACTCTAAAGGCATCCGTACATGTGGCACTATGCTTTAAGTTGTGATTTGAGCATGATAAGTAATATAGAGTTGGATGATCTTGCTAGTTTAGTTTTAAGATTACAACGAATGATTTATGTGTACATATATGAAAAGTCCTGCCACGAAGTCTATGCATGCAAACGAGACACAAAAATTGAAAGTAGAAACATGACACTTAAGGTGTGGATAATGTTTTGAAACCGTAATGTGGCCGGACGTGGTAGCCCATTGTGTGGTGTGTGTTGCCAATGGGACCGGACGTGGTAGTCTCATTGGAGGTGTGCCTTGGTTATCTACAGAGAGGAGCCAAGAAAAACCGCAATGTGGCTGGACGTGGTAACCCATTGTGTGAATTATGAAAACCACAATGTGGCCGGACGTGGTAGCCCTTCATGTGTATGGATTTGAAAACCGCAATGTGGCCATACTTGGTAACCCATTGTGTGTGTTGCCTATGGAGCTGAATGTGGTAGCTTTATTGGTAACGTGATTGAAAAAGCATTTAGAAATGTTGATTTGGTAAATGAAAATGGTGACACAGTCTACGACGAGTCGCGTAGGAGAAACTTGGATATCACAGACACCAACATTAGTTGAACAGTGAATGTGGATATATCATTGCAAATCGCTTTACTGAATATGCATAATCACGAGTTTGTATATTATTTGTATGACTTGCTGTTTGTAAGTTATGGGTTAGCAGGTATGGGATTATTCTGCTGAGCTCTCGTTGCTCATGGTGTTACCTTTGGTGACCCTAACATATTATATTGGTGGTGACGCTGGTATAATGTGTCAGACTTTGTAGATGATCAGGGTGAGCTGTACATCTTGGAGGCTTTCGGAGCCGAGGAGCTGGCTAGGATGGAGGAGCAGGCAGAGCTGTAGATAGGAACCTTAGTTCCCACCCCTTGTGTAATAAATGTACTCTTACGAGAGTAATGTTGTAATAATGAGCTAGAATCTATTTAGATTTTTCAATAAAAATGTTTATTTAACGTTCCCAAAATTCGGGGCGTTACACTATTTTATTTTCTAAAAAGAATGAGGGGAAAAATGGTTAACAACACACTCCAAATCGGAATAAATAACAATCAGCAAATGATTAACAAATTTTGATTGGGAATAAGATTTTTTTGTACTTAAGGACACATTATCTTATATATTTGCTTTTGTATAAGAAAAATAAGGCCAAACAGCAAAAGTGCCAAACCGCAGAAGTGGTTTCAAAATAGTCGAACACAATAATTGTGATAAATTTTGATTCGCTCATAAATTCGTATAGTTTTTGTGTCAATGAATTGAACCATGGATCGAACGATTCACCATCGATTTTATAGATACCTTGATTCACCTATTGATTCGTATTGTTATTAATTTGTGTGATGAATCGTGAATTGAATCTCAAATCGTGCGATTCTGATAACTACTAGAGCAAGCTAACCATTTTGGTTTTTTTTTTTTTTGCCTAGTTAAATTTTAAAATGGATCAAACCCTATCCCTTTTAGCGATGGCCTAGTCCGTCCTTTCAGAAGGATTTCCAAATTAGAGATTCGATAACCTCTTAGCGAGTCCAACTCTTCTCCAATCCCTACATATTTTTTATAACTCATTGAGAGCATAAAGCGTGCCAAATTAAAATCAAGTTGATCGACTATCGATCGTTTGACATGATTTCCCCAACACATTAACATGACAAAAAAGTGGTAGAAACGGGTTTTGTGCTAGTGTTCCAATCTCTTTTTTTTTTGTTGAAAGAATTGGAGCTAGAGGAGCTGTTAGAGCTTATTGAATGATGATGATAATAAAGGATGCGGAAGAAATGCATGTGTAACCATATAGATATTCGGGACGGTTCGATGAACAATTATTTAGACACCTAAAAAAATACTTCAAATCTCAATCACATAGTTCCTGATCAAATTTTTATGATCCGAACTGTCCAATGTGTGCAAAATATGATTTCAAGGGTGCGGGCGAGAAATTAGCAAAAAAAAAAGACTGGGAAGTGCTTATTTTAAATAGTTTTTAATTGAACCATTCATTAAATCTAAGTTAAAAACTGCTCAGATCAAGCCCTTTTCGGTCTTCTTTTTGTTGATTTCGTGCGGATACCCTTGAAATCATGTTCTGATTACATTGAGCGGTTCGAATCATCAAAATTTGATCAGGAACTCTAAGGTGTTTTTTTAAGTTTCTAAATAGTTGTCCATTGAACCGCTCTTTTATATATATATATATAGAGCTGAGTTGGTCTTACCAATCAACAGCGGTCAGCCATGATGGTCCTGAGCTGTTGAAACTTCTGTTTTGGGTGGCCATTATTATTACAGCCCCAATAAGCTCCCCTTTTTCTGTCTCCCCAGCTGATTAACTCACAAATCGATCGAAATCTGTTTGAGTGCAGAAGACGATTGTAGCAAAATAAATAAAAAAAAATGCACACAACATTACAATAAAGTAAACACATATATATGTGAGGCTCTGCACGTAGCTTAGGCGCCGGCCATTTAAGAAATGTACTCCTTTCGTTTCGTTTCAAATTATTGGTCCTCTACGATTAATTTTCGCGTAATTTTCAATGACACATATTTCTTAATGTATATTGTTTAAATTATGCAGCATGGATCCTATTTGATAGATTTTAATTATTTCTATAAAACAATATTTTCAAAAACATAAAAAAATAATATTAATTGAGAGATATCGGCAATTAAAAATTATACGTATAACCGTAGAGGATCAAGAATTTGAGACGGAGTGGGTATAATATTTGAAAGTAATCGAGAATTAAGAAGCAACTCGGAAGGTACCATTAGAAGATTTTTCATTCTTGATGAGATGATGACCTGGGAACTACCTTATCAAGTACATGTGGGTACTATATGGACTATTCAAAAAGTCTTGGTCTCTCTCTTTTTAAATTTTCATTTATTCGAGAATGATGGTTACAGGTGTCAAACATGTCGTGCCGGCCTGGCCCAGCCCGTTTAACTCTGTGCTAACCGCGCTTCGTATCGCATCGTGTCGTGCCAGCCCGTTTACTGTATTTACTCAAATTATGTTGTGTCATGCCGTGCCGTTTGTCATCAATCGTGTCGTGCTGTGCTGACCCATTTATTTAAATCGTGTTGTGTCATGCTATGCCTTTTGCCCTAAGATGTGCAAATACGGATACGTGATTTTTCCAAAAAATAGGATATAATATGTTGAATATAAAAACAAATAAAATAAAATATATTCCCAAACAAAAACCCTAGCAGAATCCATCAGATTTTACTATTAAAAAAATCAAAATTAGACCAGAGAGAGATGAGAGACGATAGGTATAGGTATAAAAAAACAGAAATGATATAGGTACTGACGGTTTCCGTAGGAAAACCGTACCGAAGGCCCCGCTGGGCTGTCTCCGGTGGCCAGAGACGGCTCGGCGGGACCGTCGGTACGGTTTCCCTACTTTTAAAAAAAACCTAACTCAGAGTATAAAAAAAACCATAACTCAGAGATGAGAGAGAGAAGAGAGACGAGAGCGAGAGAGATGAGAGAGAGAGAGAGAAACTTACAGTTACAGATGACGAGGTTGAGAGACGAGTGAGAGCAGATCGACTCCTGCCTTTTCCTTCTAAGTAATCCCTTTGTTTGAATATGTACAATTTCAAAACATATATACACACCTAATTGCAGTTTTCACCCTTTAATTTTAAGTAATAATAATTTTAACCCCGCGCGTATCCAAAACGTATCCACAACGTATCCGAACGTATCCAAAATGTATCGGGTACCAAAAATTATTGTTAAAATCTGGATACTCTAAAAAACGTATCGGACACGTATCTGGAGCGTATCCGTGTTCGATACACATATGGTACATGATACGTAGGCTAGAATAGATTATTCGTGCTTCATAGCTTTTGCCAATCGTGTCGTGTCGTGCCGTGCCATGCTGTTTGCCAATCATGTCGTGCCGTGCCGGTCCATTTTCTTAAATCGTGTCGTGCCATGCCGTTTTCAATCGTGACAAGCAGTGTCGGCCCGTTTACTTAATCGTGTCGGGACAGGCTAGAGGTGTCAAACGTACCGCGTTGTGTCGTGCCGTGCCGTTTAGCTTCGTGCTAACCGTGCTTTGTGTCGTGCCGTGCCGTGCCCGTTCACGTTATGAGTTGGTTTGGAAGGAGTGTATCCGTTGGTGAATCTAAACTTTCCCAAACATTCATTGAACCACTTCGGTTTGGAAGAACAAGGTTGCCACTATCTAGAAGCCGTAAGAACATCTCCACCAAACTAACCATTTTTTTAGCCATTTTGGTGAGAAAAAGTGTGTTAGCTAGCCATTAAATTTGTGAACTACCCAGCAGTCTTCTCAACACCCTAGCCATTTGGAAAAGAAATAATTACACCTTAGTGGGTCCCTCCACTAACCTCAAACAAAAACACTGACTTTGTTTAGTTGGGAGTTTAGTTTAATTTAATTTAATTTTGGTAGTAGATAGAGAGAAATAGGGTAATGATTAAAGAGATGTGCAATAATTGGAGAGATATAGAGAGATAAGAAAGTAATAATTGAAAAAATATGATAATAATTGGGAAAAGAAATATGGTTATGATTAAAAAACTAAACTAAATTAAGAACCGAACAAAGCCGGTTCCACTTTTCTCTCTCTTCACCACCCCAACCTCCACTTCGAAAATTTTCTCCTCCACTGCCATCATTTACTCTCACACACACTCCAAACCTCTCCCTCTCTCACACACACATATAATCTCTGCGTTAAAAAGTATTTTTGACAAGTGACAACCAAACGATGAAAAACAATTGTTTTGAAAAATATTGTTCACGTGTCAATCAAATATTAAAAAATAGAAGTTTATATTTTATTTTTAAAAAAAATATCTTACATATTTTACATCGAAATAAATGGACCCTAAATCAAATTCTTTTCTCACTGAATTAGCTAGGTCCCACTTTCTTTGGTTGCAGACAATGGCCTCAAGTGTTGTGATTCTAGCTGTGGGGTCCTTTACTGAAAAGTCTGCTAAATAAACAAACGAAATGTCTCAGATATTGCGCATGCATTGAATGAGGACTGTGTATATATACTTTTACAATATGGCTTTGTGTGGCAGTTCAAACTGTCTCCCATCCATGTGTGGAAAGGGAAACCACGTCACTGATGGCGAAACGCTGCAGGCAGCTGGTGCACTACGGCGTGTAGTGCCGCGTGTGGATCGTCTATCTCGTTAATCAACAGTTGCGATGTGTTTTCAATTTTTACCGATAAAAAAAATATCTTTATCTTGTTATAGTTGAAAAATATTACAACCGTCACTACAAGAAATTTGGGATCTCCCAACGATTTTTTTAGTAACGGTTCAAAAAACTGTCGGTATAGATGGTGTATAGCAACGATTTGCAAAACGTTACTAGAAACAGGACTATAGCAACAGTTTTTATGCAACCGTTACTAGATTACAAGACTATAGCAACGGTTTTCCATAACCGTTGCTATAAACCGGACTATAGCAACGGTTTCCAATAACCGTTACTATAAACCGGACGATCGAGTCCATTGATTTTATTTTCCTTGTTGATTAAATTGTTCTCATTAAAATTTGACCTGATCGAGTTTAGAAAACTTCTTTATTGAGACAAAGGAAAAAAAAATTATTTTCAGAAAATTTTTAAAAAGAATATTATTTTCAGAAAATGTATTTAAAAAACTTTTTTTAAAAAATATTAATTTTAGAAATTGTTTTGAATTTTTTTTTAAAAATATATATTTTCAAAACTTTCTTATTTTTCAAAAATGTTTTGCAAAAATTTAAAAAAAAAACTATTTCAAAAATTTCATATTTTTCAAAAATATTTTTCAGCAATTATTTTTGTTAAAAAAATACAAAAAATGTTTTTTAAACTTTCTTTTCTCAAAAAATGATTTCAAAAAATATTTTGTTTGAAAAATGTTTTCAAAAAACCTTTTTCTTCAAAAATAGTTTCAAAAATTAGTTTTCTTTTCTTTCAGAAAATTGATTTTCAATTTTTTTAAGAATTTATTTTTTCAAAAATTAGTTCAAAAACAATTTTCCCAAATTGTTTTGTAATAAAAATGCTTCACAAAATTATTTGTCTTAAAATCGTTACTAGATATAGGACTATAGCCCAACCGGTTTGCATAGTATAAATATTATTAGGCTTTTAATATTACACAAGTACTGGGCTAGCTCAGCTGGTTCGGACTCGCGCGCGCATACGCGAGGTCCTGGGTTCGATTCCCAGGAGAAGCAAAGTTGTTGTGTTGCCATTCCATGCGCAACGCGGGAGGCCATGTTAGCTCCACGTGGGCGCCACCTGGAGGCACGTCAGCGCCACGCGGGCGATAGGTGGAGGCCACGTGGAGACCATGTGGCTGCCATGTCATATTTTACCCCAGATTTAAAAAAAAAACGCTTGGCAAAACCATTGCTATACCTCTACACCAACGGATATCTCACAACGGTTTGGCCAACGGTTGGTGAACCGTTGGTATTGCTTTCAGCAACGCTTTTGACCGTTGTTATATCTCAATTTTCTTGTAGTGCGTTAATTGACGAGATCAACGGTCCACATGTTACACCACAAGTGCAGTGCCTAGGGGTGCACAAGCTAGCCTCGGTTGATTCAGGAACTGTAAATGATGGGATTAAACAGTCTTGGGATTAATAAACCCCCGACCATTTGTCATGGATTAATTTCATCCCTTATTTCACCCAATCCCATGTTTGATTCGCATGGGATTAATTATGGGATAAGGAATAGTATTTTTTTTAAAAAAAAATTGAAAAACATTTTTCAAAAAAGAGAATGTTTTGAAAAAGAAAAATTTTAAAAATAATAATTTTGGTAAACATTTTTATTACCAAACAATTTGGGAAAAGTTTTTTTGTTTTTGAACTAATTTTTGAAAAAAAAACAATTTTCTTAAAAAAGTTGAAAATCGATTTTTGGGGCAAAAAACGAGTTTTTGAAAAAAAAAGGTTTTCTTAAAACATTTTTCAAACAATATAGTTTTTGAAATCATTTTTTGAGAAAAGAAAGTTTTAAAAAATATTTCTTTGTACTTTTTTTTAACAAAAAGTAATTTTTGAAAAACAAGAAAGTATGAAAATATATATTTTTAAACTTTGAAACATAAGAAAGTTCTGAAAATATATATTTTCTTAAAACATTTTCTAAAATTAATATTAAAAATAATAATTCTGAAAATACTTTTTGAAAGCAATATCAATATCTTCAAAATGTTTTTGGAAACAATCATTTATTTGTTAATCCCATGTAATCACACTATAGGGAGGTATTCCCGAACTGGTACAGTTAGTAGCTGAACACATGGTATAAAGGAAGCACGTGGTTAGCACGATCGATTGTATCGTCGAGAAGGGCGGTGAACGGCGATATGGACCAGTGACATGAGGAGTCATTAGTCCAGACAGTTTGCCCGGCATATAAAGACATAAGAAGACATTAGTCTAGATAAATAAGAAAGACCAGTGAGGTATGAAGTCATTGGTCTAGTTATACTGTTCGGCAATGAGATGGCCGAACAGGGGAATGACTATTGAGAAAGCAGCCCCAGGTGCAAGGAACGTTCTAGAAGGTTCCAGAGCGGTGCCATCCCGTAAAGAATAAGATTCCGAGTATGTTGGATCTAGGAAAGACTCCCAACGTGCATGGGATGTTCGGCCAATTATGGAAAAGAGTCTTGAAAAGACTCTTTTAATGAACTGATAAGGGAACAAGTATCCAAGATATCATGGATTCCTATATGTGATAGGAATCCTAGGGCAATAGGGATGCTTGGGCAGCAATCATCTATGAATCTATAGATACGAGATAAACCTGGTGGTAAAAGGTACGCAAGGCATTGCATTCATATTGTTCGCCTCATGATAATTAGGGCTTATTTGCTAGTACGATATACTAATTTTGGCATCGGAGGGCCTTTGCTAGGAGGAGCAAAGGTGCGCTCACCCTTTGTCTGCTTTGCAGATTAGGGTTCCAACGACGAACTAGGGTTTCGGTGAAGAGGTACGAGTAGCTATTATCAATTAGTACAGTTCTTAGCACCAATTGTTTTCATCCTCCTACACACACCTCCCCCCCAAGATAATATAGTACCCCCAATATAGGAATAAAATTAATCCCAGGATTAATAATCCTGACAGTCATCTCGGGAACCAAATGTGAGATAACTCAAGATTAGGTAAAATTAGTCATATCTCAGGCAGTTAATCCGCGAATCAAACGAGGTTTTAGGTATGGCAAATCAGATGCATAATGCTTTCAACAGTGAACAAACTGGATTTGAAAAAAAAAAAACCCACAACCATAACCACAAAAATGTCCTCTAGATGGACCTAGCTCAAAAATGACCAACAAACCCACAAACATAACCGGGGAGTCAGGGACGACGGATCAAGGTTTCCAACTTCCATTGTGCGAGCTACTATAACATGGGTGCGAACACTTACAATTTCACGGTCATCATACAAATTCTTAGTAAGATACGTGGATATTTTTAAGTTCTTGGGCGGTTGATCGGCCCCTTGGATCCAACAATAACCGAGAGCACATGAAACACTAGTAATCAGAGATAATCACATGCATGTTCAGATGTAGCAAAAGACAATATGTCGAATAGAAAGTGATCCAAACCTGTCAAATAAAGCCCCAATCGATCCAATTGAACTCCTTCCACCATTTACCCCATTTCTGCAAAATGAACTTATGTATACTAAAATACGGGAAAGTCTACAATACATACCCCTTAAAAAGATGTATTATATGCACCTATTTTATGATTTATTCATAACATTTTAGCGTGTTTCGTAACTTTTGTTTTAGAATTCATAACTTTTTAGCAGTACGATTCGTAATATTTTCATTATAATTCATAACATTTTGGTGTATCTTGTAACTTTTATACGATTCGTAACTTTTTAGCAATACGATTCGTAACATTAATTTTCTATATTATTCATAATATTTTGGGGCATTTACCCCATTTCTGCAAAATGAACTTATATATACTAAAATACGGGAAAGTCTACAATACATACCCCTTAAAAAGATGTATTATATGCACCTATTTTATGGTTTATTCATAACATTTTAGCGTGTTTCGTAACTTTTGTTTTAGAATTCATAACTTTTTAGCAGTACGATTCGTAATATTTTCATTATAATTCATAACATTTTGGTGTATCTTGTAACTTTTATACGATTCGTAACTTTTTAGCAATACGATTCGTAACATTAATTTTCTATATTGTTCATAATATTTTGGGGGTGCATATGATACACACCCAAATAAGGAGTGTGTATTGTAGTCTTTCCCAACTAATACAGGCATACATATCATACAAGTGGTGTGGCTTTCAGTCATTTTTAAACAAATCAACAGAAATTAATTAACATCAAACGTTTGGACATGACTATAACAACTTCAACTTGCAAATTATATGACATGTAAGCCTCGGTTCTTACACGCTTTAGAGACGAGAGAATTTAGAATATCCTATGTTATTTTAAAGACATGCAAGGGCCCTTTCTTCTCATAGGTTATAAGGGGAAAGTGACAACGAAGACCTTTTCAAAATTAAGGTATTCTGTAAAGGATTCCAATTAATCAGCTCGAGAGTCAAGTTAACAGAAATGTAGTTTGGACAGTTAGGAGATGCCAGTTCAAATGCAAGGATGGAGCTGGGGTAAGTAGTAGGGGCGGTCGCTCCCGTTATGATTCTAATTAAAAAACACTACTATTACATTGAAAAATAAATTATCATCAAAATATATAGTCTCGTCCCCCTCCAAAAATATAGCTCGCCCTCCTCCAAAAGTTTTTACATGTACAGTCGATTCTCAATCAAAAGAATTGAACAATCGGTTTAAGGAAGATATACACAATGGAGTTGCTTGTTCTCAGCACATCTTTAGATCTCGCGATGGCTACAGATAATTCAAGATTAAAGATACTTGCAAGCTGGCCGGCAGAGAAGTATTATTAAATGGATTTCACTGAGCAAGAAAAATACCATTTGAAATCGCAACTGCAAAATTATAAGCTTGACGTGTGATGACCCAAATTAATTTTGACCCTTTAAATTTAAATTGTATTTTTCAAAACTTATTTTAAAAAGTTCCATCCGCAGTTAATCTTAGAATAATTTCTAGCCAACGGTTAAACGTTTTTTTTTTTGGAATTTTTCTAAGAACAAAGTCTGAACAACACAACCAAACGATGAGTGATTCCAAACCGTCGGTTGGCATGGATAATTTTCGTGGGCTACTTAATCGGCGGCATTATTTTTCTAAGACAAAAATGTAGTTGGAGGAAATAAATAAGTTGGCCCTCCCCTATTTCTTTGGTCATTTTCCCATCAAATTTCGTCGGTGGGATTTTGTTTTCTTCCAATAGACAGAAGTTTAGTTGGGGACTTGTATAATTTTGAGGTGGGGCATTTCTATTAAATTTTGCCACTACTAACACTACAACACAAAAGGGCCTTGGCGAGGAAATATGGCGAGTAAAATGTATTTCGCCACTAAAAGTACATTATGTCCGAGGAAATTGAACTTCGTTGCCTTTTCTAGCGAGGAAAAACAGATTTCCTCGCCAAAGGGTTACATTTGGTGAGAAAATCTATTTTCCTCGCCAAAAGGTTACATTTGACAAGTAAATATTTCGTCACATTTTTTAGGACTCATTAATTTTTGATAGATATGTCATTATTAATTATGTTCCTATGTATTTGTAATATCATGATAATAAAGACATAATCAACTACATAGTTAATACCATTATCAATTTATTAAAATAAAAAAGTGATGAACCGGAAAAATTTGTTTTGTTACTTTTCTTATTCTAATTAGCAATGAAAGATCGATATGTTTCTCACTAATATTTCTATGCATTCCCTTTTTCCCAATTTAAATTAATTGTTAACAATGTCAGTTATTCAAATTGTCATAATATTTATTGTTTGAATAATTTTTTTTAAAAGACATGCTAAAAAAATGTTATCCCATAGTAGTTGAGTATCTTAAAGTGTAGGTTTCAATGATTTATCCCATAGTAATAAAAACTTGACAAAAAATAAAGTTAAAAACATCTTGAAGTGATATCTATTGAAAATACCTCCAAGTTAGATCAACACAAATCTATTTTCAATACATCTACATTACTGCTATCTAGGGAATAAACTATTTCATATCTATTGTGCATTCATGCGGTAAAGAATTCATATTTGTAAACCGTTAGTTGATTTTTATTCAAACCAACTTAAGTGATTCAAATGGCATTCCTTAATAATCAGATAAATATGTTAACCATTAATTGCAAATGGAATTTTGTAAGTATCATACATATTTTTATATATACATATACATATTTTGTGTGTGTACGATATAGGGCAATTGAAAATTCTAAAAAATTTGTTAAAGATGAATTTTTTAAAAATGTATTGTCTTTAGTGCTTTTAGGACAATCTTATCTAAATATTTACATTTTTTTTTCATATTATTATAGAGATGATAAAAAAAAGGCTTAAATACTTAAATGGTCCTTACAAAATAGAGTCCGTTTCATTTTCGTCCTTGTAAAATTTTTTGTATCAATTTCGTCCTTCTAGTTTGTGACTCAGTTCAATGTTACCCTTGCCGTTAACCAATGGATGGAATTCGCCTACTGGGATAACGCAAAACAGGAAATTAGCCTAGAGTCCAAAAATGAAGGGCCCTTGGTACATTAAGTACGTGCTGAACTTTCTTAACGCTATAGATATATCCACGCTTTTAAAAGTATTAAGGCCTAAGAGTATCCATAATGCTATAATCAAAAGTAAAAGGTTTTTAAAGTTAACAATGTTGGTGTAAAATATGGCTCACAATGCTATAATCAAATTTAACAACCTCCTTAGAAATAATCAAATTTTAGGCTTTGGATAATCAAAACTAGCAACCTTTTGACAATAACCAAATTTAATAAACCATACATATTCTCAATCAAATACACCAATCATTATACAAAAATGTTCTCTCTTCCCTTTTCTTCTCTCTCTTTCTTTTTGAACAATATTTTACTAAACAAATGTTTTTTTTTTCAGAAAACTGTTTTTAAAAATAGATTTTTTTTCCAAAAAAAAAGTTTCAAAAACCATTTTCTATTTCTAGTAAATAGTCTTTATTAGTTTCAAAACTATTTTAGAAAAACTATTTTCTATTTTTCACAATTTTTTGTTTTTGGTAGTTTGAAAAGATGATGTAACAAATTTTGGTTATCCAATTTTAATTATATCATTGTAGACATCTACATTGTTAACATTAGCAATCTCTTAAATGAATAATCAAAAGCTGACGTGGCAACTTTTGATTATCAATTTTTGATTATAGCATTGTAGATACTCTAAGGTCCTCTAATTTTAAAATAAGCAAATTTGTGGACAAAGTTACCCTTCAAAACATACACCACCACCGCCAACCTTCCCCCCCTCTCTCTCTCTCGGACCTCTCTCTCCCTCTCCCGAAGTCCCCCCTCTCTCTCCCGATCATAGATTTAAATATCGGCCGGTACGAACCGTATCGGCCGGTTCGTACAGGTATTTGAGGGGTCCGGTTCGGATATAGGCCGGTATAACGAGGAGACTGCAAATCACAGGTGAACCGGCCGATTTCCGGTTCGTATCGGTCTGTAACGGATTTAGTGGGCCGGTTTGGAAGGGAAAAAATTTTTGAACAATTTTTTTTCAATTTTCAGAATTTTGGCAAAACGTGGGCTTAACCGTATGCGTGCACAAGGCCAAATCCCGGATTTGCACCCCCCCTGCGTGATTAACTCGTGATGCGCACCCGGTTAACTGGTTTCCGAATCAGTTTTTCAAATTGCCGCCCACTTTCCTGAGCGCGCGAGACCTCTCCTTGAGTCCTCATTTACAAACCTACTAAAGTGCAAATTCATTTAAAGTAGATAGAAGTTTTGTAACTTGTCAATGTGGGACTCGAGAAAAACACCATATTTTACAAATACACACTAAAGTTCCAACATAAACTAGTTGTGGCTAGCGATTATCGGATATTTCACATGAAGAGAATGGGATATTTCACCTTTTTTTTTTGCTAAAAAATGGTTAGAAATGGGAGACTAAATCGAGAATTAGGAACCAAATCGGAAGGTACCTTTGTTTGGTTCCCATATTTGGGAAACTCATTTTTCTCTTTGCACGTTTTTCAATAACTTTCTTTATCTATTTCTATCGACTCATTACCACTCATTACATTAAAAATATTTACCCTCACAACTACGTATGGGTAGTATATGGAGTATTGAAAAAGTCTCGGTCTCTCTTTTTGTTTTTTTCATTGAAATCGAGAATGATGGTTCGGCGTCCAGTACAGAGAGTATGTATCAATTCTCTCATTGTGGAAATGCGGGAATCAAAAAGACTAAAATGAAATACTTTTCCCACTGAATTAGGTCCCCACTTTTTTTGGATGCAAACAAGGGCGGGCCTCTATCATATCATATGTTGTGATTCTGGCTAGCTGTAGCCTGAGGGTCTGTAGGGTCTTTACTGATCACAGTCAGCTAAAGAAACAAACAAAATATATATTGGAATATCTCAATTGCACATTGAATGTGCTAGCATATCCCCGCAGAGGGTCATGATATTTGGGGCATTTTACTTCTAGGTCTAAAAAATAGAAAGTAATTCTCACCAGGTCTCCTCTAATTAACGAAATACGAAAACCATATGAAGGTGCCTAAAACCCTAAACACTGAAAGTGCCAAACTCCTAGGGCACTCTATGGAAGTGCCTACACTTTAGGGTATCCTATAAAAATGCTTAAATCTCTAGGATACCCTATGAAAGTGCCTAAACTGCTAAAACCCTATAACAAGAAAGTGCATCCTAAAACCCCTATGAAAGTGCCTAAACTTAAACCCAAGGGCTCTATGAAAGTGCCTAATTAAACCTAAACCTAAGGTACCCTAAATCCTAGGGTATCCTAAACCCTACAATCTTAAGGTTCCCTAAAACTTTAGGATACCCTAAAACCCTAAACTCCTAGGGTACCCTACGATTTTAGGGTACCCAAGGATACTACGGTACCCACTAGGGTACCATAAAACCCTGAAATACCCTAAAACCCTAGGGTGACACTTCCATTAGTGGTAAATGTATTTTTGTAAAAATAGACCTAGTGGTAATTAAGTATTCTATCTCTCCTTAATGGGAATTACGTGTCACATTTTTATACTTAGAGGTAAAAAAGTGTACTTGAGAAGGACTGTCTGTACTTTTACAACATGGCTTTGTGTGCCACTATTTTATCTACAAAAGAAATATGGCCGGCCCAGGGCCCGGGTACTTTGTACCGGAAGTGATGATATTTGCTCAATAGATATCCCCAAAGCCAATAACCCATAACATACAAACAACAACATGACAAGAAATGAAAATAAACATTTTATAATCAGCACATAAACAATTAGCATTTTATGAACTTTTCTTATCTTTAAGATTTCTACGATTCTCCTCCTTCGAGAATCTTTCCTCCGAATAACTCCAACCATAACCGTCCTATGATTAAATTCCCGCTTAATGACTTGTAACGGGGTTCTAAGTGAGTACCCCTAGTAGTCTCACCTACAACTATAGCAAGAGGTAAATGTCCCACCGAAGTCAATCATGACAGTCATAACCAGAATTTCAATCCAATACTAGTATCATCTCTTGTATCATTCATTCTCCCCCCTTAGGGTATTGCACATATAACACAATTCCCCAGGATACACATATAGAACCAACCCTAGCCTCGGGCTGCACATACAACACATGAAGATGCACATACAATAACATTCATCGAGAACTCGCATACCGCGCACCATCTCCGATCACTTTTGTTACACTTGCCTTATTAACGTCCAACTAGTTTAAATATGGTCTCGAATACCCCTAGTGTGCCTATTGTCCAATTCTAAGTTCACGCAGCATGCACGTAATGATAACAATCGAGTCACAATCCATAGCATTCATGAAACATTAATAACAATTGAATTGAAGTAACATATAGAATCAAAATTAAAGTTCATTGTTAAATTCATAAATTTGAACCTAAGTATCATGATCAATGTATGGTACACACATTAAAACACAAGTCTCATGCTTCCAAATAATTTTAATCAAGAAATTTCAAAATCATTCAAAGGATTTCAAATCTGTCATGTTTTAAAAAAAAAATTCATAACTAATTCATTAGAACTCTAAAAATGTTCAAACCAGCGCCAAAAGTTTCGAAACATCAATTGGTATCTACTGTAAAAATAAGAGATTCAAAAATTTGATACATTTTTACCAGATTTAAAAAGAAACAGCTTGTTCTACAGAAAATAGAGCGCAAACCATTAATCTTTAACAATTTATTAAAAATAGCGTGTTAATCTGGTTTATTACAAGATTTTACTACATACCTTAGACACTAATAGGAGCTTCGTATTAAAGTTTCATAATTTTCTGATCTTGGTAAGTATTTTTTAAGTATATAAAAAACATACCAAAAACTTGCAGTTAATACAAGAAACAAATTATTGGCCTACTTCAAACTGAAATATGTTATTGATCAGAACTAATTAGATCATGTGGGTCATATATTTTTGAAGCTATATGTGCCTAGTTTCTTACCCAACAAACAGAAAGTGTTTTCGAGTTTCCTAGGCCGAATATGGTCGTTTCCGTAAGGTGTGACGGTGCTGTCAGCACTGTGTAATAATTTAGAGCAGCTTATTAAAACATTTTTAGTAATTTCTATGATTCGAATAAAATTATGAGATTTTAACATAACGTAAGTTCTAAGACATATACAGGTATGGTCAATTAAAATCTCATAAAATTTCACGTTCAGGAACTATGCGCGAAAATTCGTCAAAGTCACAGCAACATCAAATTCCTTAGAAAACTATTACCTACAAAATCAAAATTTTTTACAAACTTTATATAAATTCACCATTAATAGACTACATACACATACAAATAATATACATAGGGAGAGTGGGGGAAGATATATATATATATATATATATATATATATATATACACACACACACCCACCCCCTTGGATTTCGAATTTGGAGTGATTTTGAGAAAGGAAGTGGAAATGGCGTCGAAAAGGAGAGGCAAGCTAGTGAGGGTTCCGGAGAGAGGTGGAAAGGAAAATGGTGATAATGTGTGTGTTGTGTTTGTTGAAAGTTTAAGTGGATAAGAGAGAAAAGGGTGACGAATTATCTATTCTAATATATAAAGGGAGAGCACCTGTTTGGTGTCTCCGTCATGTATTTTCCTTTCCTAAAATACCCTCTAAAGAGAAAAACCACACAAAACAAAATAGTTAGTTTTGGGAATATATCAAACATTTTATCGCACAAAAAAAAAACTCCAAAAACAGTTACTAGCCTTTTTCCCTTCAACTGCTCCGTCTCCAGCAGTTCCCTCTCATTCATTTCACCACTCTTTCGGCTGTTCCAATGCAAAACCTGCTCTATTCCAATTAAGGTATTCTCCCTCCCCCTCTCTCTCTCTCACACACACACACAAAAGCAGTAGTCAAATGCTATGTGGCAACTGACATGGTTCAGCGAAAAGTCTTCTATTATATGGGTTTTGTTTCTTTAGAAAGTGAATCAGTGGGTTTTGTTTGAGAGAGAGAGAGAGAGAGAGAGAGAGAGAGATAGAGAGAGAGCATGTGTGGCGTGTGCATGTGCCGTGAGAAGTGGTGGTGCTGTGTGTGTGTGGGTGATGGGCTTGGTAGGGTCATGACTTATTGGGGGGTAGACTTATAAGGTACATAATTGTTATTAGACATATTAGTAGTAGCTGAGAGTGATTTCAATTTTGTTGGACAAGTGCAGAGAGTGGTCGCCGGAGTCAATGGTGATGGTGGTCGGCAGCATCGATGGTGGGAGGTGAAAGTGAGTTAACTCGAGAGTGTGTTTGGTTTGGAACTGAGTTAGTGAAGTTGGGTCAAAATTTCGGGCAACATGTGAAATTTTGAATTGAAAAATAAAAGAGACTAGAGGCTGGGGCACACGCGATGAGTGTGCAAGTCGGATTTTTACAACGTTTTTGGAAAAATGTTTTTCACTTATTTGATCAAATTTTCACAAACATTGTGAAAATTCGACTTGCACACGCATCGCATGTGCTCCAGCCTCTAGTGAGGAGTTAAGGGGTGTGGGGGAGGGTGAGGTGAGTGATAGATAGTGTTGACTGGCGTGGGGTGAAAATGAATGGAAGAAATTATTTTCCCCGATGCGGAAACGTGCCCCGCGGTATTCGACAGCCCAATTTTTTATTTCAGAAAAATTTTAAAATATTACCGCAGCGTAACCAAAATATTCCGGGGTTAACCATGGTCTCGGTTTATGGAGAAAAAATTTCGTTGGTTGCAAAAATATTTATGCGAAATAATAACATGCATGACTTGAATTAAATGCTCATTAGTTACTTAATTATTTATTTTTAACTAGAACAGATTAATAAGGAAAATAAAATTGAAATAATATTACCGAATTGGAATATTGCATGCACACAACTCATATTTTAACCTGACCCAAGCAAAAACTCATACTTTAACCTGAATGGATTAGACGAGTGTTAGTTTTCCAGGGTGCACCTTTGTTTTCATACTGTCAGTTTTTTGCAAAAAAAAACTCATACTCCCCATGACCAAACTCTATAGCACGGCCCTCCATTATGCCACGGATAACAGTTGTGAGACAGATATTTTGCAAAATCGCTCTCTGTTGTTTATAGATTGATGTCAGTGTCGGTTTTATAATTTGGTTTGAGATGGATTCCTTAAATTTTCTTTTGAGACCATTTCCAACTATAATGCTTACTATTCACGAGATCTAGAATTAGGCTACGTTCTTATGAAGTTAACTTAAATTTGAGAATTTTGTCTTTATTTGAATTTTTTTCAAATTTGTTAGTTTTGCGCCAAACTTTTATGGGTTATTGATTTGTCACGATGAGATAAATTGGAAAAGTAGTTTTTTTTTTTTTACTTTTATCCAAGTATTTCAAGAAATAATCTCTATTTAGCAACAAAAGTCACTTTGTTTGGTTCGAGAATTAGGAACCAGATCGGAAGGTACCTTTGTTTGGTCCCCATATTTAGGAAACTCATTTTTCTCTCTGCACATTTCTCAATAACTTTCTCTATCTATCTCGACTCATTACCACTCATTACATCAAAAACATTTACCTTGACAAGTACGTATGGATAGTATATGGAGTATTGAAAAAGTCTTGGTCTCTCTTTTTGTTTTTTTCATTGAAATCTAGAATGATGGTTTGGCACTTTGGCGTCCAGTACAGAGAGTATGTATCAACTCTCTCTCATTATGGAAACGCGGGAATCAAAAAGACTAAAATGAAATTCTTTTCCCACTGAATTAGGTCCCCACTGTTTTTGGTTGCAAACAAGGAAGGGCCTCCCTCAAATGTTGTGATTCTAGCTAGCTGTGGCCTGTAGGGTCTTTACTGATCAAAGTCAGCTAAAGAAACAAACGAAACATATACTATCTCAATTGCACATTAATTGAATGAGCTAGCATATCCCCGCACAGAGCCATGATTCTCGTATTTGAGAAGGACTGTATATACTATATACTTTTACAACATGGCTTTGTGTGCCAGGTCAAACTGTGTCCACCATTCAGCGTAACCACTATATACTTTTTTTTTTTTTGCTAAGCAAAAAGAATTTATTAAACTTTGTAAAGGATTACAAAGATAAAAGGATCAAGGGCACACCGGCAAAAGCCACCCGAGACCTAAAAGAAGGCAAGACGCCAACTGAACACCAAAGAAATCCACATCCACTTAACCTCAACAGCCAAAAACCCAAAACGAGTCTCACACCTTATACCTAAGCACCCATCCACAATAAGCCGAAGCAGTCAACCAAAAGAGAAATAGCCAAATCTAAACCAAAAAAAAACAGCCAAACTAAAACCACATAGCCACTAAGAAAAACCAAAATAAGCCAAACACCTCAAAGCCGCCCAATCTTGAATTCAAAATGCCACAGAGATAGAGGTATCATCCTCGAAACCATCATCCTCTTCTGAGATATCCTCTTCCTCAACATCATCTAAAGCATGAATCCTATCTTTTAATTCTTCCTCTTGCATTTCAACAAATCTCTTCAAATTATAATTCCTTCCACCTTTAAGTTCAATACCCAAAGTTTTACCAACATCCAACATCTCACGAGCTTCCTTAAAGAACATTGAGGAAAGAGAGCTCTTCTTATTAGAATACTTCAATTTATCAAACTTAGCCTCAATCTCCGCGAGATGCTTTTTCTTCTTAATTTTCCTCTCCGATCTTCTCACTCCCCTTCTCATTTTGAGGATAGCATCAGAAGATGATCTAGTGTTGGGAATGATACTCCCAATATTAGATTTTTGCCTAGGAAGCTCTTCAACTACTTCTACTCTCCCACTAGGAATAACATAAATCTCACTGTGAGAGGCCTCTCTTCTTTGACGATACTCCTCAAAAGACTGAGTGATACAGCGTGAACTACCTTCCTTTTGGTTCAAATCTACAAGTAGATTAATTCCCTCCACTTGAGAAGCACTTAATGATTTTTGAGAATCATTAGTAATCCCGGTTTCCAAGATTGGGACTGCACCCTTTTCACCAATTACGCCCTCTTCACTCCCTAGAGAGGATTCCGAAGATTCAGATTCGGCCACAATTAGATTGACCCCATCAAGATTATCTCCATACAACCTTAAGTCAGCCCCACCACTTAAAAGGGTGCCATCCTTTTCGACTACCTCTTTGCTTTCACAATTCCTATCCATCTTCGAGTCAAGATTTGATGTGTGATCTTTGAATTCAATATCATCTTCGTCATCTTTTGAAACATCTTCATCATGTTGTTCAGAAGAATCTAATCTGTCTCGAGGAATTTGTTTCTCTGCTTCAAACGGTTGATCACATGGATCTTCCATCACTTTGACTCTATAGCTCTTCCCTTCAATCTCAATGTTAATCCACTCATCAATCTCCTCAAACACATTTGTGGCAACCAATACTTTGGCTACAGCAAAAGAAGAAAGCTTTAGTGTTGGTTCATCCGTAGATATGAAAGTACCCCACAATTCGCCAATCGCTTTAAACGAGGTGTTGCTCCAACCATTGAGAGGAATTCCATAGCAACATAGCCAAACAAATCTTTCGATGCATGCTGCTTGTCCCTCCCATGATTTGATTTCGGAAAACCACCTTTGTAAGCAATTAACTTTGAGAAGATTCTCTAGCTCCTCATTATTATTGCAAGTTAAGATCACAGATCTTCCACCCATTGCTCGAACTAGAACGTTATTAACTCCCATTCTTGCCATTTGGACTTTCAGCTCATCAATTGAGATTAGTCTATGAAGTTTTGCCACTGCACTACGGTAGAGCCAGCCATTACCCTCAGCCTTCAAGCACAGTTTGCGTTCCTCTTGGACACTCCCATCTTCCATCCTCTTATCATTGCCCTTACCTCCAAGCACACCTTTGACAACATTGACATAAGATGCGGATCCAGCAACATTTCCTTTTGTTGAAATTTCCACCCTATTACTCGTATCCATGTCAATTGCAGTTTCACCTGTGAGAGTCTTGTTAAGAATGATCTGTCTTTGGTCGTTACCTCTGCTCTGGTCAAAATATGCCATTTTAACAAATAGTTTTCTATCCTCAATCCAAAGCCCGTTTGCTTTAGAGATGGCCATATCTGCAGAAACCTCACAGTCATATCGAACAAAACCAAATATTTTCCCTGTTACTTTGCTCCTTTTACCAGGGATATAAACATCCTTGACCACACCAAATTTGTTGAACAAATACCTTACCCATCGCTGACTGACATCCTCAGGTAGATTATCCACAAAAAGAGTGAACATTTGCTTGTTCCCCTTATTATTCCTTTCTCTGATTGGTTCGTCATTATCTTCCTTAGTTCCAATTTTCCTGTGGTTACCTAGCACCGGTTTCCACCCTCCCTTATCAAATTCAACCCTTTTTGACGAACACATAGTCTCATAGATTATAACATAACCATAACATTCAGTTAAACATCAACAAGCAGAGGATAAACCCCCTTATCCAATTCAAGACTGTCCCAGCCACCAAAACAGTAAAAGAAAGCCGAAATTGCCAAATAAAGTTTGAAACCAGTACCTTAAGCCCACAGGTTGGAGGTGGTTGCCGGCGACCAAGACCCCCGGGATGCAGAGACGACGGCAGTGATCGAAAAGACACTACGGATCTGGAAAGATACAGGCGTTCAGCGACGATGATGAGCGGAAAGAGGCTGCGATTAGTGACGAAAAGAAGAAGAGGTTTGGATATGAATCCGAAACGGCACCACGGATGGTTATCAGGGATGGCGAAAGGCGTCGCGGTGAAATGGGTTTGTAAGCCAACAGCGACTTACGACGGTGATCGGAAGGTAGATTCGAGGGTAAAACGAGAGGAGGAAAAGGTTGGGTGCAGGGAAGATAGCCGGTGATGGCCGTCGGAGGGGCGAGGGTCGGGCGCTAGGGTTTCAACATTTCAAATCCGGCAAAATAGTGTTCCCAACAGATATTCTACAATCCTTATAACCACTATATACTTTTATCACTATCAATATTCCCCTCATTTAATTTCTTTGGTCCACTCTACTTTTTTTTTTCTTTTCTCTTTAAGGTCCCTTTATTCCGACAGGGATGGAGAATATTGGAGATTTAGAGAAGGGAGTGGTCCGGTACTTATCATGCATGCCGAGTTTTTAAATTCTTGTAATTAGACAATTTGATTAGGCATAATAACAGAAGAGAAACTTCTCTGAAATCTAGTCTAGATTCAATCTCTAATGATTTTTTTTTCAGAATTCGAAAGAACATCGATCGAGTACTCTTTTGATAGATCATTAGAACATGTGTGAATATTCTTTTACGATATTATTATAGATGCTTAACTTCAGATATACACGTGTACTTATTGGAGTAATAGGAGTATTAAATCTAATGATGTCATTATTAGTGATTGGCTTATTTTCCTACCCGAATTCAAATCATGGCTCTATCCCTTTATTCTATACATATAGGGAACTATTAGATTCATGTCGTGGAATAATTTTTAAATCGATCATCTCACAAGTTAAAATTTTGGTCCGTCCTTATTTATGTAATAACTACTAAATTACAACTCACTAGTTTAGATAACAGAGGATCGATCCAATGTTTTACGCTTTTTATATTTCCCTCAAACTTTAGCAAAAACTACATGTAGTGCGCATAATTTTTTGGCAAATTATAGATAATGATAAAATCAAAAGGACACTTCCATCTTGTCATGTTTGGAGGTGAAAGGGTGAAAATGGGGCGAAAGAGCTAACTCTCTTACTTTTAGGACTAGTTCTGTAGTTCACAAGAAATGGTAAAATTTGGTGGGAAAAAAAAATCTTATGGGTAATTGTTCATCAAAATACAAAATTGGACACATATATAAATTCTCACACATACCCCTATATAAATTCTCACACATACCCCTATCTCTCATGCTTTGTCTCTCACTCATCCTAACATATTTACGGGAAAAAAAACAAAACATTTCTTCGTTTGCTTCTCTCCCCTATTATACTTAAGAAACCGTATGTAAATGAGGAATCAAGATCGTCTTGTGGATCTTTTATTATGTGATCCCTTTATGCGAAACAAAATGTTATCCACCATAGTAACATTCAACGGTCAATCTGATCGAGTCGTTCATTTTGGCAGTCCCGACGTGTTTATGATTGAAGCTAAAAATCAGGTTGATCGAACATCAACAAAGACTCAATAGAATCACACCTGTCTAGAGAAACAAACAATCAGAGAAAGGTTGTCCATTTCTCTTGCCAAAAATGTGCCTCATTCTGCTGGATAATAATCTCCGATCGACCTAATTTTTTGCACGGACAATAAACATATCAAGAAGTACAAAACGAGCAGTTCCGGACCAGTTTACACGCACCTCAAATTAATCCCCACCGCCCCTCCCACATCTTGTTGTTTCGGGATATGTGTCCCGAATTCCAAATATCAAGTCTAGATCATTTTGTGGTCAGCTCGACATTATCTATATCATATTGTGTGCATTTTATTGTACTGTATATGTTAAGGCCTTGCCAATCCCAAAAGGAGATCGAGAGTTTAATTAGGAACGAGTTGACTCTACGGTAAAATTTTTTTTTTTCTTGATAAGAGTTGACTATACGTTATGTACGGGCTACGTACTTACATATGATAGTATTAATGACTTCTTTGCTAAGCCATGTTCCTATAATCCTATTGATCAAGAATGTTGGATATAGTAAGTAGTACTTAAATGTACTTATCGATTTGAATCTGAATATCTGGATCTGGATTTCGATATGTTAATAATAAAATTTTTCGTCGTGCCTAAATATTGTTTTTGATGTGTGTAAAATTTCAATCTGGCATTGAGTTACGAGTTTCAAAACGAACAAGAGGAGAAATTTAATTAGGAACGAGTTGACTCTACGGTATTATTTTTTATTTTTTATTTTCCTGATCAGAGTTGACTGTACGTTATGTACGGGCTACGTACTTGCATATGATAGTATTAATGACTGCTTTGCTAAGCCATGTTCCTATAATCCTATTGATCAAGAATGGTGGATATTGTAAGTAGTACTTAAAATGTATATATCGATCTGAATCATATCTGGATCTGGACTTCAATATGTTAATTATAAAAATTTTCATCGCGTGTGCCTAAATATTGTTTTTGATGTGTGTAAAGTTTCAATCTGGCATCGAGTTACGAGATTCGAAACAAGAGGAGAAACTATTTTGGAACATATTATATATATTGGTTGACTATTGGAGGTTCGAATTGATTTAGATTAATGGTCATGCTTAATTACTACTAATATGTCCGAACTTTGATCGATCGGGAGGCTAGAATATGTACGTAGTATGTGGGTATGAGAAACTAATAAGAGTTTGTCATCCATGGGATCGCATGTATGTTTGAATCTTACAGAAACCAAACATTTCAAACCTAAAAGTTCTTGATGCTTAGAAAGCTTTTGCAAAAAGTTGCAGCCAAGTGCGGCAACGGAAGAAGAAACTATTTTGCACATATTATAATAATAAGCCCTAACTATTGGGGGTAGTTTCCACTAAATTAATTAAAAGTTTTTGATAACTTTTAATACTTACATATCAAGTAAACAAGCTATTTCCACTAGACTAAAAGTCGCTGCACTTACCAAGTAAAACTTGCCTACAATTTGTTGAAGGGACCAAAAAAAGTTAGAAACAAAAAGTTCAGTGGAAACAGAACTGTTTTTAATTTTTTTTGCTGTTCAGGAAACAGAACTGTTAAAGGATATGCTGTGTTTCGGGAAACCCAAATCTGGAGTTGCTTTTTTTTTTTTTTTTTTCAGGGGTGACCGTCACTTTTCGTTAGTTTTAGAGTTTGGTTGTATTCCTATATCTCTGTATTTAGATGAAAATCTGCAATTTCCATATGAACTAATCTGTATTCGGTGCTAATCTGTAGATATCGTATGATTTGTTCAAATGAATATGCTTCTTCTGTTGACCAAACACAAAAAAGAAGCTAAAAGTTGAAGGTAAAAATATAGCGGAAACAGGACCTCATTATTGATCATGCTTAATTACTATATATATATATATATATATGTATATATATATCTATATATATTATGTCCGACCTTTGATCGTAAGGCTAGCACATATGTTTGCCCCATTAAAACTTGGATACATGAAAATAACAACTGGAATAGATTAATGAATATTACATCAAGGCCAATATATCCATATATATGTCATATGCGTGTGTATAATTAGAGAGAGATTAGAGTGGCAGTCCCAAATCAAGCCTACTTTGGTTGGTGGAGGAAACAAAATTCTATCATTAGGGGAAAAAAATACATTGCGTAAGTAACAAGATTTTTTATTTTTTTTGCCATTATTGTATACATCCGTATAAGTTAGCGAGGAAGTTAGTTAGTTTAGTCCACAGTGTCCATACCCTTGAACCCCATACACCTCTGCTGATGCTCGAACCCCAACCTCTCTTGTGGAAATACTAGGAAGTAACCGCTAAGCTAAAAGCCTTTTGGTTAAGTTAAATGTGGCAACTATGTCAAAATAATTAGGTTGGGTAGTTTACCTGTGTGTAACCTTCAACATTCTTGTTTTCGCTTGATTGGTTGACCAAACAAGAACTATACACCCCACCATGGGCCGTATGCAAGTTTTCATTAAAAGTGATTTGACCTCATCATAGTCTATAGGCATTGTACGCCAATTATTGAGTACTCCCAAAATAACATAGTGCTATTATCATGCGGTGCTTCTTGCAAATAAAATATCATCACTATATAATGTGGGTCACTTTTTATTTCTCAATGACCCAAGAAAATTGAGTGAACGATTATATCCTTACTGCAAAAATTGTACTCCCTTCGTCCCAAATTGGATGTCAATTTTGAGTATCTGTGCCAATTTTAATTCCTTTTATATCTTTCAATATGGATCTCAAAAAATATGCAATATGCATTATTTGATAGTTTTCGATTAGTTCTATTATATAGAGTTCTCAAACTCATGAAAAACATTATGTATTGAAAGATATAAGTGATAAAAAATGACATTAATTTCAAAAAATGTCATTCTTTTTGGGACGAAGGGAATAACTTTGTACATAACTGGTTGAAAGTACCACTTAAGAAATCCCACATGGACATGGTACTATGGAAGCGCTGAATGATCACTTGTACCTCAATACTTATTTCCTTTACCCAAGGGAAAAATAAATTTAGAATTGAAATTAAGTAATATCACCACAGGAGTGTAATTTTGTTTACCATTTCAAAAAGTTTGGCGAACATAATCCACTTTTTGTGGAGCTCACAACATGTTTCACTTCCCCTTGATAATAACCGTTCATTTCGTAGAGTTTAGATTTTTAGGCAATTCTGAGAAAAAAATCAGCTTAATCTCATATCGACAGATATTTGGTCCAATAGCACTTCTTTTCTGATTAAAAAAAAAAAAAAAAACTAGAACTAGAACAAGAACAAGAACACTTCTTTTGGTTTAGAATGTTATACCAAGAATTGAATGCTTGGATCAAGGACTTACCTATACTTGACTAATTAAGATTATGTTCTTTTTGTAAAAATAACTGCCAAAATCAAGTCCTACGAAAATGAATGACTCTGATCATCGAAGTTGAGCTCGGTTTGGGCCCATATGGAGTGGGTAATTTCACCCATTTTTAAATGAGTGAAAAAGATTGCAGTCCAATGTATGGAGTACATATTTTTATGTTCTACAAAACTGGTTGTTCAAAAGATAGATAATTTTTTTCTCCAATTGTTTTGCATTGAAAAAGTCTTACCTTGGAGTTCACTTCTTGAATCAAGTATAGAAGACTGAAGAGAAAAAGAGGAAGTTGTTGTGGTTGTCTGTTTTGTTCCTTTTTCTTCCCTAATCACATTATGAGCTCTCTCTTTTTTTGCTTTTTGTTCTTTGTCTCTCCCAAACAAGAGTAAAGGATATTTTATCCTTTTTTTTCTCGGCAAATAAAATTTTATTAGTCTTACAAAGATTAAAAGGACAAGGACAACCGAAAGGAAAGATTAATAACTTAAGACTACCCGAAACTCAAGCATTGGCAAGAGACCGAAAAGATATTGTATTCCTTGTCCTTTATTTCCATCAGTTACATGAACTCACATACATCAAACATGGGGCCCATACATAATGCATGTGTATTGTGTGTGGCCCCATATTTGATGTGAGTGAATTTGTGTGATTTTGTAAGTGTGTGTGATTTTATATTAATTGTATTTCCATCTCTTGCATACTGAATTGGGGCAGTTCATTCGGCCAATTGGCTGGCCCATGCCCTGAAAGGCCTCGCATTTTAGGGCTCACATGGACATTGGCCAAAATGAACTGGTTAGGCCGGGCTGCATTGTGGTCATGGCAAAACGACGTGGTTGGCCGGGCTACATAATGGACATTGGCGAGGTATTGGGCTTGGAAGTGCAAGGGATGAGCCCTTCGGACTGAACTCAAACATTCAAGAGGAAACAATTATCTTGTTGCGAGACCGGGAAGCTGCGAAAAACAAAAGGGAGGATGGTCCAGGGCTGGAAACGAACTGAGCCGCTCAACTTGTTATTCGCTCGTTCAAGCTCGGCTCGGAAGGTAAACGAATGAGCTGGAACCAGTTTTATCAGCTCGTTTCGTAAACGAGCCAAGCTTGAGTTGCAATGAGTTCGGCTCGAGTCGGCTCGCGAGCCGGAGGTATATAGTTAAAGTTTAGGTTTTTTTTTTTTTTTTTTTCATATTTTGCCTCAACAGTCAACACTTAGGGTTTCTGTTTCCACTTTCCAGTCAACAAGGGATGCGATGCAAAGCATTACAACCCCGCCCCAAGGTCGACGATCGCACCACCCAAATCAACAAACCCGTCGCCGATCTTCCACCTCCGATTGCCGATCTTCTTGGACCTCCTCTTTGTCTGCACGGGTGATCTTTCTCTCTCAACCTCTTTCTCAGCCTCGACATGCAATTTGAGGTGGGGAATTTGGGGATTAGAGTTATTGCCTGCATGTTTTTAATCTTTTGTGAATGTTATTGTGATTTTCGATGTGTGGCTGACTATGTGGTTATTATAAGAACAGTGGCTCAAAGTCGTTTTTTAACAGTGGCTCGCGAGCCAGGAAGCGGTGAAGTACTTAGTTGCATCTGAACCTCGCCTTATTCAATTTAGTGAGATTGCTAAACAGTTGCAATTGCCTTTGAAAATACTATATTGGATTCCCCTACCCGACGGAATTCAGCTTATTTGGTGTTGTTTGCTGCCTTGGAGTTCAAGGATGTTTTTCCTATGTACAGTGAAAGAGATTTGGGTTTCACCTATGTGACTAGCTATGAAGAATGGGAGAAAGTTGAAAAGCTGTGTCAATTTTTGGAGATTTTTAATGATGTCACAAATATTATCTCGGAAAGTGAGTATCCAACTTCTAATTTGTTTCTCACTGAGGTTTGGAGGATAAAAGAAATCTTGGATAAAAATATAGAAGATAGTGACGATTGCATTCGATTGATGACGATAAAGATGAAGTTGAAATTCGACAAGTGGGGTGAAAGTAATCTATTGATGGGCCTCAGTACAATATTGGATCCAAGATACAAAATGGTTCTACCTGGGTTTTGTTTCCTATGATATACAATGATCCTCTTCTAAAGGTTTCTCAGTTGAAAGATAGTCTCTATGAGCTTTACAATGAGTATGTTGCTATGCATTCCCAAGCATACAATGAATAGATTTCGCAACAAAGCACAACAGAAGTTGGTTCTCTCAATAGTGCTTCGCTCGGTAAAAAGGTTGTTACGGATATATCCAAATACGAGTCTTTCATTAGGCTGTTTGATAGCATTTAACTGGTGAAATCTGATTTGGACATTTACTTGGAAGAAGGTGTCTATATATGTCAGCAAGGCATGGATTCCCAATTTGATGCATTGGAGTGGTGGAAAGCAAATAGTCTCAAGTATCGTATACTCTCCAAGATGGCACATGATATATTGTCTATTCCTATTACCTCGGTGGCTTTGGAGTCCACATTTAGTGCGGGAAGTAGGATTATCGATCCATAACGTGCATCATTGGCTACGGAAACTGTTGAAATGCTACTTTGTGGGGCTGATTGGGTACGTGCATATCATGGACTAAAGAATTAAGGGATCCAATGTAAGTGAAGTTTGTTAGTTTAATTTTTGCTCGATAATTTGTGTGAAACATATACTAATAGATGCATATATTGAAATTAATTCTTTGTACTTATTTTGATAGGGAAAAGAGTCATCTCACAAGGAGTTCAATCTACCATAATGGAGTGATGTGGTGTGTTCTTTTTATAAAATGCTAGTATGGAGTAACCAGACTAGTTGTTTCATGACCACGGTATCGGTATATGTGAATTCTGTGAAATTTTTTTTGACCTTGTTTAGTTGTTTTGATGGATTAATGGATAGTAGATACTAGATACTATCATACTAATTCTTGTTTCACTTGTTTAATGCATCAGGTGGTGGCTGTTTTGTGAGTAACATGGAAATGGACAATCATTTTTTGGCGTGTTATCGACTGGAGACATTTTGGCATTGGGGTTTTTTGATGGATTGTTCTATTTTGTGATGCTATTGAAAACTGATATGTAGTTATATGTATAGAGATTGGAAACAAAGACATTTGGTGGCTGACTGACTGAATTTTTATTTTTTTTGGAAGATCCCATATTTTGGTGAACATTTGATATATTTGGGGATCTTATTTGTTCTAGGCTTGCACCATTGTTTTTGGTGAATGGTGCTTCATGTATGTTTTTACTTCTTTTTTTATAACCAAAATGATAGAAAACTTTTATTATAACTTAGAGAACTCAAATACAAGAAATAAGTCGGTTATCTTTTCCCAACAAAGATAACAACCAATCAGGAGGCCTAGCTTCCCAAGTTTTAACACCAAGACCACGCAAACCATCTTTCGCCAAAGTATCTACTACACCATTAGCCGATCTTCGAACAAATACAACATCACACTAACAAACCAAATTTCTAGATCTTCTGACATCTTCCACCACCACCTCCACTTCAGTGGGACATGCTATCTCACCTCGCATACACCTCACCAATTGTTGTGAACCCCCCTCCACGACAAGTGAATCCAACCCTAGCAAAACGACGAAATCAAACGTTAGCTTGCCATGCCATAGCTTCTGCACATAGAGGAGAACCCACCACACCTAGATTCAATGAACGTGCTGCCACAAAAGACCCATTCGAATCCTGTACCACTATCCCTGCACCGGCCTCCGCCAATCCATCTGATTTGCTTACCCAAGCCCTATGAAGCACAGATATGGATACGGGATATGAATACGACACGATACGGATATGGCGATACGGAAAAATCTAAAAAATAAGATACAAATATGTCGGGGATACGACTGTATAAATTATACATTTTTATAATTATTAGTCTCATAGGCATAAAAGTGTAGCCATAAGAAATAAAAGAGTTGTTGAATTGCCAATACCAAGCATTAAGTACATGTCAATCTCAAAAGAGTAGAAACTTATCGATCATCCTAATAGGTATGCATATAATATACTTCATATAGATACACATATATCTATGTACCAGTGTATGTACTAGATATAATTTATTTTATATATAAACAATAGAAATTCACACCAATAAAATAGAGAGAACCTTGTGAATCAAAGGTTCAAGCGATCTAGGGTAGGAAAATATGGACCGGTTCATGGAATGATCTATTGATGTGCATAATTTTCTAAGTTCTATATTTTTAGTGATGCTATTATTACAATTTCCCCCTTTTAGTTTGTTCTTGATTCTTTAAAAAATTTCATTTTAACCCCGCTGTATCCTAAACTTATACTGTCGTATCCTCGCGTATCCCTCACGTATCCGAAATAAAAAATATTTAATTTAAATGCAGGATATTTATTTGCCGTATCCGATGCGTATCGGGGCATATCGGGCGCGTATCCATATCCTTCGTGTATCCGATACTCGTACGTGACTAGTTTCGGAGTATCCGTGCTTCATAGCCCAAGCCCCATCCATATTAAATTTCAGCTTTTCACACGCTGGTTTCTGCCAACATTGAGCCAACTCCCCACTTCCCATTCTCGACTATCTCGGCTCCGGAATCTATTCCCTCATTGCAAGGATAAATTCATTAGCTTCCTAAACAGCTACTACCACCATCTGGCTCGGGTCCGGATCTACTCCATTGAATAGAACATCATTTCTGCATTTTCAAATCCTCCACATAATCATCGCCACCAACGTCAACATACAACCTCCATCATTTGTTCCCTTCCATCTATCAATCAACCTATCAAACCATGCCAAGATCGATGCTTCAAATATTTAGCCCACTAAACTTTACAAGGAGATTACAAGCGACAGTCTAATCTTATGAAGTTAGGAGCAAAAAAAGAAAAAGAAATGACCTCTCGTAACTTTAGGACTACAAAATTTGGGTTTATGATTTAATCTAAACTGTTAGATCATTTATTTGATGTGTTGTCATGTCATGGTGAAAATGTGCGATAGATTGTGGAGGGAATTTGAGTTCGTTGAGAGTGAAACAGACTCGGATTATCTCCGCATGTATTCCTCCCCCATATCTATCACACCTTTTTAACCAGAACAAGCTATCTTATTAGTGAAATAATCTAACAGCCAAGATTAAATCATAGCCCCAAGTGTTGTTACATGCCACCTTTTCATCGTTTCTCTATCTCAATACCATCGTCATCCCCAAACACAAAAGACCAGACTCAAGCCTCCATGTGATCAGTCCGGCGGCTCTGACTAAGTTTATAAAATTCCTACTCCGGTATGATTTTGATTCCTCCGACTCTCCATTTGATTTTGATTTGGATGTTTTTGTTCCAAAAAAAATTAGGGTTTTGTTTCAATTAGGGAATTGTAATTTGATTCAATTTTATTTTTTGATACTTCCTGTGTGGATTTCTATTCTTTTGTAGTAGTTACACTCTGCATGTCCTTTCTGGACCCTGGTTTTGATCTTCGTCCATATCATTAGTGTCTTAGAACCAATGTTCTAAAGTCGCTAGATGCTAGTCAAGTGGTCGGCCACATTCGAGCGATTAATTGGATTATTAGGTGCATATTAATTAATAATTGGCGATTAATTGTTAGTCGGACCTAATCGGATAGGCCAACCAACCATTAATTCCAGACCTGTTCAACCGCCTATTCGCTGATGGCAGAGGAGGAAGAAGGTACGAGAGAGAGAGAGGGGGGCTGTGCTCTAGATTTGTTTTGGTCTAGGGTTTTTCTCTATATGAGAGCTTATATAAGAGGACATTTTTGTCTTTGTTTAGTTTCTTTTATAAAAAAAGTGGACTTAAGGCCTTACTAAACTATATTAGTGGATTAGAAGGATTACAAACATTAGAAGTGGAGTAACTGGATTACAAGTTCTCTATAGTTGACCCTAGACTAATTTTTTAGAGTAAAAACTACAAAAACAGTATTTCAAGAGTGAGTGTTTCAATCTGGCATCAACACTGAGTAAAAACTACAAAAACAGTATTTCATCGTGCCTAAATATCGTTCTTGATGTGTGTAATAAAATTTCAATGTGGCATCAACTTACGAGTTTCAAAACAGGAGAAGAAACTATTTTGGACATATTATATGGGTTGACTATTGGAGGTTCGAATTGATTTGGATCAATGGTCATGCTTAATTACTATTATGTCCGACCTTTGATTGGGAGGCTAGCATATTGTGCTTGTTCCATTGAAACTTTTTTTTGAACAACAAACAATTTCATTACTCTTTGAAATTGTTATAAAGATCAATAAAAACAAGGAGAACGATATCAAAATCCTAACAAATTGTTCCATTGAAACTTGGACACATGAGAGTAACAAGTGGCACAGTGTGGCAGTAGGGCCAATTAATCGAGCCACGGAACTTTAGTTGGTTGATAGAGGAAACAAAATACTATCATTAGAAGAAAATTGTGTAAGTTACAAGATAAGTAGTACGCGGGTATGAGAAAACTAATAAGAGTTTGTCTTTTATGGGATTGTGGGCCCTTCCGTTTTCTCTCTAAACATTCTTTTTCAAAAAGAAGGTAATTTCAAACTCAAATATAACGAAAATGAAAATGATTTTTCAAGTTTTTTTTTTCGTATCGTTTAAAAGATCTCAATGAGATCTATCAAATAAAATTCATATTGGTAAAAAAATTATTTACGTAAATACATAATTTTTTACCTTGAAATTACCTTCTTTTTCTTAAAGTTCCTATTTCTAGAAAGTGGAATGCCCTCTATATCTTTGAATTTTACAGAAGCCAAACATTTCAAACCTACAAGTTCTTGATGCGTAGAACGTTTTTGCAAAAAGTTGCAGCCAATTTTCAAAATAGAAGAAGAAACTATTTTGCACATATTATATGCCCTGACTATTGGGGTTAGTTTTCGTTAAACGAAAAGTTCTTAATAACTTTTAGCATTTTACCAAGGAGATTAAATTCTTTATACCGTCGATGAAAACATTTGTTTCCTCCCAATCAATTATATTACGCTATGTCGCCATGTTTTATTAATTAGGACCACTGTTTTGCAATATGACGTAATGTAATTGATTTGGAGGAAACAAATGTTTACACCGGCGGTATAAAGAATTTATGCTCTTTGCCAAATAGTCAAGTTGTTTCCACTAGAGTAAAAGTTGTAGCACGTACCTAAGTAAAACTTGTCTACAATTTGATTGTTAGAGGGATGACAAAAAGTTAGAAACAAAAGTTTAGTAGAAACAGAACTGTTTTTTTTTTTTTTTTTTCTTTTTTGCTGTTCGTAAACAGATCGATGTTAAAGGCTAAAAGTTGAAGGTAATTAAAAAATACTCCTTATAGCGGAAACAGAACCTCATTCAGTGGCGGATTCAGAAATTTTGCATAGAATGGTCACTTTTTGAGCATAAACTTGATAAAGATTTTCACAATCTAATATAACAAAAACATGAAAAAATATAACAAGAACCAAAAATGAAAATAGACTGGTGTTTCTGTATTTGCATGTACTTATAAATTATTATTATTATTATTATTATTATTATTATTATTTTTATTGGTGATATAGGTGGAATACATTAGGTTGGTTTTGTGGTACTACTACTACCTATAGTTATAAGAGAACAGGGTTCACGCTAGCAAGCGTTGAACCATGACCACACTCGTGGGAAACGAAACCCCTACCACTCGAACAAGGCTTCCATCTTATTGTCCGACCATTGATCATGCTTAATTACTACTCTTATATATGTCCGACCATTGATCGTAAGGCTAGCACATATGTTTGCCCCATTGAAACTTGGATACATGAAAATAACAACTGGAATAGATTAATGAATATTACATCAAGGTCAATATATGCATAGATATATATATATATATATATATATGTAGCATATATAATTAGAGAGAGATTAGAGAAGCAGTGGGCCCAAATCAAGCCATGGTACTTTGGTTGGTGTAGGAAACAAAATTCTATCATTAGGAAAAAAAAAGGCCCATTGCTTAAGTAACAAGATTTTATTTTAATTTTTTCTAATATTGTTTACATCCGCGTGAGTTGGCGGAGGAGTTAGTTAGTCCAAAAAAACCCAAAAACTGTCTATAACTTTAAATCCCAAATGCCTTTGCTGAGGCTCAAATCCCGGCCTCCCTTATGAAAATATCAGGAGGTAACCGCTAGGCTGCAACCCTTTCGGTTAAGTTAAATGTGGCAACTAGGTCAAAATAATTAGATTGGGTAGTTTACCTGTGTGTAACCTTCAACATTCTTGTCTTTGCTTGATGGGTTGAGCAAACATGGACTATTGGACTGGCCCCCTCCCGATGGGCCGTACGCAAGTTTTCACTAAAAGTGATTGACCTCATCATAGTCTATAGGCCTTGTACGCCAATTATTGGGTACTTCTGGAGTAACATGTGCTATTGTCATGCGGTGCTCTCTGCAAATAAAATATCGTCACTATATAATGTGGGTCACTCCTTATCTCTCAATTACCCAATAAAATTGAGTGAACAATTATATCCTTATTGCAAAAATTGTAACTACGTACATAAATGGTTGAAAGTACCACTTAGAAAATACCACATGGACATGGTACTATGGGAGCATTGAATGATCACTTGTCCCTTAATACTTATTTCCTTTACCCTAGGGAAAAATAAATTTAGAATTGACATTAAGTAATATCACCATAGGAGTGTAATTTTGTTCCCCATTTCAAAAAGTATTGGTGAATATAATCCACTTTTTGTGGAGCTCACAACATGTTTCACTTTCCCTTGATAATCATCGTTCATTTCGTAGAGTTTGGGTTCTTAGGCGATTATGAGAAAAAAAATCAGCCTAATCTTATATGGACAAATATTTGGTCCAATAACACTTCTTTTCTGATTAAAAAAAAAAGAACAAGAACACTTCTTTTGGTTTAGAATGTTTGACCAAGAGTTGAATGCTTGGATCAAGGACTTACCTGTACTTAACTAATTAAATTACGTTTCTTTTTGTAGAAATAACTGCCAAAATCAAGCCCTACGAAAACGAACAACTCCTATCTTTGAAGTTGGGCTCGGTTTGGGCCCCATACGGAGTGGGTGTAATTTCATCCACTTTTAAATGGGTGAATAAGATTGCAGTCCAAAGTATTACATATTTTTATGTTCTATACAAAACTGGTTGTTCAAAAGATAGATAATTTTTTTCTCTAATTGTTGCATTGAAAAAGTCTTACCTTGGAGTTCACTTCTTGAATCAAGTATAGAGGACTGAAGAGAAAAAGAGGTAGTTGTGGTGGTTGTCTGTTTTGTTCCTTTTCTTCCCTAATCACATTATGAGCTCTCTCTTTTTTTTTGCTTTTTGTTATTTTTCTCCCACAAACAAGAGTAAAGGATGGTGTATTCCTTGTCCTATATTTCGATCTCTTGCATACTGAATTGGGGCCGTTCATGGGGCCAATTGACTGGACCATGCCCTGAAAGGCCTCGCCTTTAGGGCTCACATGGACATGACCAAATCGACCTGGTTGGGCCGGGCTGCAAAATAGACATGGCAAAATGATCTCGAGACCTAGTTGGGCAAGGGTTCATAATGGACATCGGTGAGCTATCGGGCTTGGAAGGGCAAGGGATGAGCCCTTCGGAATTCGGACTAAACTCAAACATTCAAGAGGGTGCAATTATCATGTAGCGAGCCCGGAAGCTGCGAAAAACAAAAAGGGAGGACCCACTGTGTGCATGAAAGAACTCAGGATGTTTTTTTTTGATCTGCAAAACAAACTTTTATAAAACTCGACCGGGTTACATCGAGGGGGAGGCATGGAGCACAAAATTGCTACAACTGCCAAAAGAAAGAAAGAAACAACAATAACAACAGAGAACCTCCAACCGAGAGTTGGAGGAAAAAACCAAAACTCCTCAAGAACACGACTAGAGTTTCAACTTTTGAATACCATCCAAGAAGGCCTTAAATTCCTCCACCGAATAGAGCTTGATATCAAATTTGGATTTCATCCACATTGCCACTTTCGTTTTAACAGCATCCCCAACCTCCCTAATCACTGGAACAACGTTGTAGAAGACCAAGTTATTCTTTGTTAGCCATAAGGACCAGATGGTTGCAAAAAAACAAGCTTTCCAAATATGCTTCTCCAAATTACGAAACCCATTGTCAAACCACCAAACAGCAAGGTCAGCCAAAGAAAAAGGGCATACCCAAGACATATGCCACCAATCCATAATAATTGACCAAACCCTCCAAGAGACCTTACAGAACAAAAACAAAGGATGAGGAGTTTCAACCTGCTCAGAACATAAAGGGCAAAGTAACAAAAGAGGATCCAAAATCAGATTTCTGCTTTGGAGCACTGATCTTGTGGCCACCCTATCTTGAATTGCCAGCCATGATAAGACTTCCACTTTGAGGGGGGGCTGAGATTCTTCTAAACCGAGACAAGAACCGGATCACTTAAAAGTTCTGCCGCTCCCACTGCTCATAAACTGATTTCACCGAGAACCGCCTGCTATCCTCCCATTTCTAAAACAAAGAATCTGGTTTTGATGGGTCCAAGGTTACATTTTGGAGGCTCTGAATTAATTCCTACCTCTCGTCTTGCTCCCAAGGTCGTAACGATCTCCTAAATTGCAGATTCCAACTGCCAAGGCCATTCCCATCCTTTACGACACTGACCACATCATTTTTTTGAGAGGAGAGAAGGTAAAGTCTAGGGTAGGCTTCACGAATAGCTTGATCCCCCAACCAAGTGTGGTTCCAAAACATAACTTCCTGACCGGAATGGATTTGGATCCTAAAACCCTCCTGGAGTAATGGTCCAATACATGAACTAAGATTTCCAATGCTGCAAATGTCCCTCCAGATGTTCGTTATTGGTCTTGATTCAGGTAATTGAGGCAGCCAGGTTCCATGATCCAATTTGTATTTCCTTTTTATAACTTTTACCCAAAGTGAGTCCTTGTCCTCGTGGAATCTCCACCACCACTTCGCCAATAACGCCAAGTTCTGTTGCATCATTTTCTTCACTCCCAAACCCCCGTCTTCCTTACACTTGGAAATAAGATCCCACTTGACAAGGTGCAGCTTTCTTTTATCAGCTGAATCCCCCCAAAAAAACTACCTCTGAAGTTTCTCTAATTTTTTGGCAACTGTTGAAGGCATTTTGAATAACGACATAAAATAGACAGGGAGATTACGAGTGTTGGAGTTGATTAACGAGAGTTTGCCCCCAGAAGATATACACCTCCTTCTCCATATGCTTAGTGCCCTCTCAAAACTATCAATAACCGGTTCCCATGTCTTGATTCTTCTTGGGTTAGCTCCAAGAGGCAATCCCAAGTACTTAATGGGCAAGGATTCAACCTTGCAACCCATAACTAGAGCAAGAGCTTCCACATTCTGATTCGGAACCTTCACGCCACAAAGTGAGCTCTTAGAAAAATTGATCTTCAATCCTGACATTAGTTAGAAGCACCTGAGAATCCTCTTTATATTGGCCACCTCCTCTACATCATTATTACAGAAAATGATGGTATCATCAGCAAACTGGAGATGGGTAACAGTCACTCCATTGGCCCCAACCCTAGCTCCTCTAATGATATTAAGATCTTGAGCCCTTTCCAGCAGAATATTAAAAGCCTCCACCACTAGGTTGAAAAGAAAAGGAGATAAGGGATCTCCTTGCCTTAGCCCTTTTTGAGTTTGGAACTCCTTAGAAGCTGACCCATTAATCAGAACATACATCGATACTATAGAACAACACTCTTTGATCCAACCACACCATTTTCCCCTAAAACCCACCTTTGCCATCATATCGAGAAGAAAGCCCTAATTCACACAGTCATATGCTTTTTCGAAATCTATCTTGAGAATTAAACCCCCTTGAGTACCATGCTTCCAGCTATGAATGACCTCATTGGCAATAAGAACCCCATCCAGTATTTGCTTGCGCCCAATAAAGGCAACTTGAGACTCTCCAATAAGGGATGATAAGTGGCCTTTAAGTCTATTAGCCAAAACCTTAGTCAGTAGTTTGTATACCCACCCCACCATACTTATTGGCCTATATTCTCTAAAAGAGGAAGGGCAGTCAACCTTGAGGATCAAAGCAACAAAGGTGGAATTGATACCTTTAAAAAGTTTACCATTGGCATGAAAATCCTCAAAAAATTGGAGTACCAGATCCTTTAGAAAACCCCCTTTCTTGACAAAAGAGAAATTAAATCCATCGGGTCCAGGGGCTTTGAGATTGCTACAGTTTTTCAGAGCAGCTTCTATTTCCCCCACTATAAACCGGCTATAAAGTTGATTAGCTGCCTCCACATTTAGTTTTCGAAGAAATACTCCCCCCAATTTTGGCCTGTTGTTCCTTTCTTCCATGAAATTATTGCTGAAATGGACCACTTCAGCTTCTTTAATCTCTTTGGGTTCTTCCAGCACTCTACCATTAGCCTTGATTGATCCCACCATATTCCTCTTGAACCTATTGCTGGCTATAGCTTGAAAAAATTTGGTATTTTTATCCCCTAATTTCAGCCAGTTAACCCTGGATTTCTGTCTCCATAGAGATTCCGAGAGCCGAGACAGTCTCCAAAATTCTGATTTGGTCATGCATCGCAGGGCTTTCTCCTCAGTGTCAAGCTGTCTCTCTTCTGCCAGAAGATCTAGTTGGTGGAGAGTCGATTCCGTGTTTTGGAGAGCTAGGTTCACATCCCGAAAAACCTCTTTGTTCCACACTTTAAGCTTCTCCTTGACTGCCCTCAGTTTTTGGGTTATTGAGAAACCCGCCCAGCCCATTACTTCATAGTTATTCCAGGTTTCTTGAGCTAGCTTCATGCAATTAGGATTGGATAGCCAGATATCCATGAATCTGAAAGGTCGAGGCCCCCAGTCCCTACTATCATCAACAAGCATAACCGGATAGTGATCTGAAGTAGGTCTTGGCAACCCCCACTGCAGAACATTAAACTTCTCCAACCACAATTGAGCTACCATAAACCTATCCAAACGATTGTGAATTGCACGATTTTGGAAATTGGTCCAAGTAAACTTTCTACCAAGCATGGGCAAGTCTACCAGTTCCATGTTGTTACAGAATTCCAAAAAATCCCTCATACCCCTATCCATCCTCAAACATCCCACCCAGTCACCCACATCCTTTATTTCATTGAAATCTCCCCCTACACACTAAGGACCCTGAGAATTTACTTTAATAGCCAATAGGTTCTCCCACAATATTCGTCTACTTATCACATCATTCGGAGCATACATGTTAACTAGAATGCAAGGGAAGCCAAATAAGACACCTTGTAAAGCAATGAAGTGCCTCTGGACGATGGCATTTTCCACTTTAAAAGAATCATTATTCCAAATTATTAGCAACCCCAACCCCCCCCCCCCCCCCCCCCCCCCCGAGGCCCCAACAGCACTAGAACTGATAAACTCTATATTGGGGCTGCCCCACATTCTCTGGATCACAATTTTCTCCACAAATTCTAGCTTAGTTTCTTGCACAAACAACAAATCCGGTCTTGTTTTCTTGATTAACTTAGACAGAAATCGTTTTTTAATAGAACTACCCAAACCTCGAATATTCCAAGAAATAATCTGCATTAGACAAATTAGAACGACACAGACACCGCTGGAAAGTACAAATAGATAAACTGGCTCACAGTCGGGCTCTCTCATGCAGGAGAGTTTCCTCCTGAGATTCCATCTCTATCATCTTACTCAAAATAAGTTCATCATCAGGGTTAAAATTAATATTCAGCTTACCTCCAATGGCCATGGTCGCTTTGATCTCTCTAAAGATTAGAGAATTTCTTTGGATGAGCTCACCTTGAGAAGCCCTCGGATTGACAGAGCTCCCATTGTGCTCGCCCTCGCACAAAGAGAAGAGATTGGAGAGCTGCCTACTCCGTCGTTTTCTGCAAGTCGAATTATTGGGATCCACCATTAGGTTGATCTGAAGGACTTGGGAAGCTCTCGCCACCAGAAAACCCACCTCCCTCTGCTCCGCTGCCTCCAAACCCCTCATGTCGGCACTAATTTGGTTAAGACCCATCTCCATTTGGTTCTCCCCTAAATGAATCACCAGTTCCTGAGAGGGGGATATTGAGTCTGGTACTAGACCTGGGCTTTCAATGCCCAACTCATTCACACCGATGTCAAGAGTAGAACCCAAGCTGGCCCGACCCACCTTCCTCAAACTTTCAGCTTCCACTGGCCCAACATTTGTCCCCATTAGTTGAACTTCCTGGGCTATTTCTTGAACCTTAGGCCCACTATTCTTCCGGCCCAAAATCTCCTCAGCGCCAAGACCCACTGAATCCCCAACAAAAGATTCAAAATCCTCTGATGCCGTCAGAACGGCAGCCACTTCAGGCATTAAATGCTCATCAGTCTTTGCGTCCAAAACCCCAGCAAAATCTTTAGTCGCCCCAAGCAATCCAGCTGCCACATCTACATTGTCTTGTCCCATTGACCTATGACCCCTTTCCTTCTTTCTGATTGGGTCCCTCTTGGGAACCTCCGCGTCATCATCTTCATCTTCCTTCCCTCCGGTGCTGGACTCAGTACTCTCCACCACCTGAACCTTCTCCTTGGGTTTAAGGTTCTAAAAAAACGTAGGGGCTGCATCCTTCAACTTCATCTGGATTGGAGAAGGCGAATTCCTCCACAACTCTAACATCATAATTCACCCCCTGCACTTCACACTAAATCCATCTATCAATTTTCCTGACCTCCTTGGTAGCTATAAGAACTTTTCCTCTCGCAAAAGACAAGTCCTTCAGGGTAGTTTCATCCACTGAAATGAAGGAACCCCAAATCTCTCCTATCCGTCGAAACGTGTCTGCATTCCACCCGTTCAACGGAACTCCTTGACAACTCAACCTGACGAACCTTTCAAGGCTAGCCGGTTCACCGCTCCACGATTTTACCCCCTCAAACCATCTCTCCATCCATGGGTTCTTGATAATATCATCCCTCGCCTCTTGGCTTTTGAAAGTTATAAGAACAGATCTCCCTCCCAGCGCCCTAAACTGGGCTTCTCTGTCAGACACCAAACTGAAACTGGCCTTCAGAGAGCTCATGGAAACAATCCTACTCATGATTGCCACGGCACTTCTGTATAACCAACCATTCCGGGACGGGTTGATGTTAATTTTGATAAGCTGTTCCTGCGGGACACCGTTAGAGCTTTCGCCTTTCAAAGTTTGGGCAAATGTTCTATCAGGGTCCACTCTGCTCTACACCTTCCCTTTTTGCCTAGAAACGATGTTCAACGCTCCCTCAGATTGATGGATTGGAATGGGAGTTTTATTCTTCACCTCATGCATTAGCGGAAGCCTTTGAGATAGGTTATCAGAGTGACCAAAAGATGCCTCTTTAACATAGAGTCTGTTGTTCCCAACCCACACCCCATTCAACCGAGAAACTGCCATACTTGGCTACCTGCCGACATATGACATCCATATCTCACAAACCCAAATTTATTACCAGTACGAATGCTCCTTTTCTTAGGAATGAAAGCATCCTTAACCACCCCAAACTTATTGAATGTTCTCTGCAACCATTTCAGATCATTCACCTCAGGGATGTTGTCCACGAACAAGGTGAAAATCCCAAAATCCCCTGACCTCTCAAACCAACATACTCACACTTTGACTAGTTATCTCTGAGATATCAATCCCATTGTCCCACCTATAACTGCATTAGTTATATAGATTTGTCAACGCAAGAATAGGTAACACATGCATTCGTCATCACGTCCATGCATGAAAGAAGAGGTTATCTAGGGGTGTAGGATAACTGAATCGGTGATGAGAGATCCTCGTTTTTTGAGACCAGAACGAGTGCTTATATAGAAGGGAGGATTATCCCTCACATTGGGTAAGCGCACTTCTCTCCTCAAAACCCTAGCTAACTCTGTATCTTCGTACTCATTCTTTCTGAGTTGTTTGAAGAGCTATGGAGGATAGGGTCTGGAGGTGAACTCAGCGACGGTTCATATATTTTAGAGGCTTGAAGTGAATTTTCTATGTTCAGCTCTTTACATATTCATAATTTTTTTTAAAAAAATGATAAAAGTACAAAAATAACAAAAAAAAAAAAATCAAACTAAAAGGATAAAATTATGACAATATAAATGTAAAGAGATATGATCGCAAGAGCTTTTGACGAAAATAAGATATAATTGTGTTTTTATTTGAAAACATTTTAATATTAATATGTAAATTACATTACAGTGGGGCTTCAATTTTGGACCAAAATTCAGGGGCCGGAAGCGATAGCTTCTCTCGCCTCCCCTATGAGCCGGCCTTGGGTGAACTGATCCCATCCATTCTTTTCTTCTTTTCTTTCCTTTTTTGGTGCTTAACTGATCCCATCTGTTAGCCCAAAGGTTTCTATGGAATACCTTATTGATTTTGATGATAACAAAATATATTTTTATTGAAAAGAAATATAATTAATATTGTGATATTTGGAATACCTTAATGTTTATTTTGTAGGATTTGGTTGAAGTGCACATGGAATGATTGCTACACCAAATCACTATCTTCAATGGTCAAGATAAATTGAAAGGAGGAAGATTAAGGACAAATATTCTCCTATTTTTTAATTAACTACAAGAAATTCTATGAAAAGCAAATATCAATAAAGGACGAAGTTAGAAGATTTCTTGGAGCTTTATTATTTTCAAACGGCTAGTGGAGCAAAAAAAGGGATGGATTTTTGCAGTTAAAGAATTCATGCAATCAAGGCCATATTGTATTGGATAATCTTCCAAATATGGTGAGTGCTTCTAACGCTCAATTTGTGAAGGAATATGAAAGCAAACAAGAAAGGAAAGGATGAGGGAGCCTCCTGTGATTAACGGCTAATTGATTGATAATCTTCTACATGCTTATAAAGGGATCAACACATACGAAGAAGATTGTTCAAGAGAATTATTGAAGACAATATTCCTGCAGTGAGCTTGCTCCAAATAATCTGTGCACTCAACTCCATTATTACATCTTGAATACTTTCATAGTTTGAGTGTTGTTCTTGAGCCTTATTTGTAAAAGGGATTGTACACTCTTATTTCTACTCTCTTGAGGCCGGTTTATCTTTTTGTGAGTGGTTTTGGAGAGAAAATCACTTGAGAGCTAGGTGTTACTAGCACCGGAGTCAAAACTAGGTGGGTTAGGTGTGACTAGCACCAGAGTCAAAATTAGTTGGAGCGATTGGGGATCGATTGCTCGTTGTAAAGATTGTCTAGCACCCGCAAAGCTAGAAGATTGTAACTATTGGAGATAGTGCAACACATCCCGAGTTGGACACTTGGGGAGTGGACTAGGCCGTGAAGTTGCGGACCGAACCACTATAAATCCTTGCGTTCGATTCTCTCTTCCCTACTCTCTTTAATTTTCGCTTTGCATATTTATATTGCTTGTGTGATTTGATAATCTTTGAATCTTACTTTGGGCAATTTGGCTTGCTTTATTTTTATCTTGCAATTAGTTTTTAATTCCGCTTTATAATTGAGATTCCCAATTCACCCCTCCTCTTGGGTTGTTTTTGGACCAACACCATCCATTCACCTCACATCGTCATGTCAATACTTCAAAAGGTTTTTTTTTATATCCGAAAATACTTCAAAAGTTTACAAGGAGACTAAGCTGCAGTCTAATCTTATCAAGTTAGGAGGAAAAAAAAGAAACGACGTCTTGAAATAACTTCGGGACTACTAAATTTGGGTTTACTATTTAATCTAAACCGTTGGATCATTTATTTGATGTGTCATGGTGAAAATGTGCGGTAGATTGCGGTGGGAATCTGGGTCCGTTGAGAGTGAAATAGACTTGGATCATCTCCACATACATCTCTCCCCCATATCTATTACACCTTTTTAACCGGAACATGCCATCTCGTTAGTGAAATAATCTGACAGCCAAGATTTAAAATTTAAATCGTAGCCCCAAGTGTTGTTACATTGCCACCTTTTCATCGCTTCCCTGTCTCATGTTCCATTTCGCTTTGTTTTTAAATCTTCTTTTTTAAAAAGAAGGTAATTTCAAACTCAAATATAATGAAAATAAAAAATATATTTTTAATTTTTTTTACACCGTTTAAAAGATCTTAATGAGATCTATCAAACAAGATCTATATTAGTAGAAAAATTATTTGCGTAAATACATGATTTTTGAGCTTGAAATTATCTTCCTTTTCTAAAAGTTCTTTTTTTTAGAAATTGGAACGCCCCCTAAGAATACCATTGTCATCCCCAAACACAAAAGACCAGACTCAGGCCTCCATGCGATCAATCCGGCAGTTCTTACTAAGTTGATAAAATTCCTACTTTGGTATGATTTCGATCCCTCCGACTCTCCATTTGATTTTTATTTGGATGTTTTTGTTCCAAAAAAATTAGGGTTTTGTTTCAATTAGGGAATTGTAATTTGATTCAATTTTGTTTTTTGATACTTCCCTTGTGGATTTCTATTCTTTTTGTAGTAGTTACACTCTGCATGCCAATTCTGGACCCTGGTTTTGATCTTCTTCCCTATCATTAGTGTCCTAAAACCAATGTTCTAAACGTCACTAGGCGCTAGTCGGGCGGTCGGCCATCTTTGAGCGATTAATTGGATTAATAGGTGCATATTAATTAGTAATCGGTGATTAATCGTTAGTCAGACCTAATCGGATAGGCTTGCCAGCAATTTATTCCTTGTTTTAGAACACTGAGTAAAAACTACAAAAACAGTATTTCAAGGGTGAGTGTTTCCCTTATCTGGGGCCTAGGCCATGAATTGTTAAATCCTTCATTCACAATTTGCTTATCTGCATCTATCATGCCCAAATTTTGCCCCCATAAAAAGCCCCATAGACCTAGATTTACCTTCCAAATTGTATTTTTTTGCCTACCTTCCAAATTGTATTTTTTTGCTTACCTTCCAAGTTGTTTTGTTCACTTAAATAGAAGGCCTCAATTGGCAATGCCTAATTTTAATTTGCAGTTATGGGTTGCGCTTTGTGTTGCCAGTTGCCACCCATAGCAGTGATTGGCTTGGGACAGCTATACTTGTATGTTGTAACTAACATGAAAAACTTCCCTCTTAGTCGAGGCACCGCCGTGGGCATTCTCAAAGGCTATGGGGGTTTGAGTGCTGCAGTGTACATACTGATAGATTCTTGTATAAGTACTCTTCTAAGGCACAAGGCTGGGGACCTTTCTTCCTACTGATGAATAATATTTCTCTTGGAGAATTTTATCTTTCTTCTGGTGGATTCCAGTTCTCGTGCACTTGGGAATATTACTCTTGCTTCCGCATTGCGTCAGCTAGTTTGGCCTGATAGGTAGCGAGCCCAAAATCCGGCCTGCTTCAACATCTTTTCTGTGACAAAATTGAACTAAGTTTGAAGGTTACGTATTTTGTGTGTGCTTATCATGTGTTGATGTGTGAGAGTTCTGTCGAAGTTGAGGGTTCCTCCTATGACAGATGCACGTCAAGTAAATCCACATCGAGAAATTGAATTTAGAAAGTGTGTAGATGTTCCGGGGCATCGACTATCCTCATACTATTTTTTTCCAGTCTTTTCAGTGCACTCATCATTTAAGTGCACAAAAAAGGAGTTTTCCTCAGCATGATTTTTGTTGAATATTGTGTCACCTATGGTTCTCTGATCGACCTCACAAGATCTACTTTTCCCTTTCAATATACATATGTGGAATTTGATAATTGTAATTTACACTTTCTTCTCTTTCTTTGTTTGATGGTTTTGATTGTTTTTAATTCACGTCTCGAAGCAGCTCCTTGCTACATACAGGAAAACTCTTATTTGGTTATGAGAATCTGATAAAAACGTTTTGCTCTTTGATCTTGAGATGTACTTGTATGCTGATTGCTGATTGACAAAGTTGGTTTAAGAACATGTTATTGTAGTTTTAGTCGAATTATTTCGAGATGGTTTTGCTGTTCTCTTCTAGTGATTGCATTTGAAGTTTCTCGCCTTTTATTGGCTCCTTGAGATTTTTCCTTTACTTGGAAAACTTAATCTGCGCGGAACAGGTCAAGTTGGGGCAATTCAATTGGGGATCAGCAGAGCCTTGCAAAACTGGGAACCAGATCTACGCCCGCCTCTCAGATCAGGTATTACTTGTGCAACACGTTATTACCGTTTGTTTTCTTTTCTCGTTAATCTCATCCATGTTTTTCTTAGTTATAGGGCTTGGGCAAAGCAATATGCTTAATCCTACTTGGAACCAAAATATTTCCATAACCAATCGACAATATCTACTTTATCTTCTCAGCAAAGTCTGTAGACTGCAGATTTGGGTTACATTTCATCCGCTGATATCCATTCAGATAGCATGTCATCTCTCCTGTAGTGTAGCTTGTAAGCCAGAGTTCTTACTGAAATTTGGGATGCCAATGAAGATTTTGTTTACCAAAAGTAGGGAGATTGTCTCCCTCCGTTTTAGAGACACCGTAAAAAAATGGCATTACAAAACTAGTTGAAGCATAACTAAAACCCATTAAATGTATAACTAAGGCATAACAAAAAAAAAACTTCCTACCGAAAGAACCGGTCATTGGTGGAAAGAAAAAAAAAACCTTTACCCCCAACCCCTCTAACCACGGTTAACTACTTTATTCTCTACCTCTCATCTTTACAACTCCTTCTATCTTCATCATCTCCATCTCCATCTCCATCTCACACGTTCATCGACGTTCAACCATTCATCCCCATCTCCATCCCCCACTCTTGTCTTCTCTCCCTGCCCTCTTCTCTTCTGCCCCTGCCCTCTTCTCTTCCTTCATCACACCTTACATCCACCCCGACCTTGCGAGATTGAGTGAGACATCAAGAAGGCGGATGTTACTAGGAGGAGATCGAGAGGGGAACCGAATAAAGAAAGCAGTCTAGTCTCGAAAAATCAGTGATGGAGAACACTTACCTCTGAAGCCTTTAGCCTAACCTTCTATTGATAGGTTTAGTCCAGAGCCCCCGACTGGGGGTGAGTATCAAATTCGTTTGAATCGTCGCTAGGTTTTTAGGACCTTCTTGGCGCCGCCCCCACCAACTACAGCAACGGTGCCGCCCCCATCAGCAACGCCTTTGATCCAGATCCGCAGTCCCGGTTCGACGAGAAAAAGAAGGCCGACACATCTCGCCGACCTCAACCCAATATTTGAGTTCGGATAAAAATTTATTCCCTGTTTTTAAGATATAATTTTTTTACTGCCCATTATTCGTTGAAATATGATATTTTGTGTTAGATCTTGTATTTGTTGAAATATATAATTTTTTTGTACTGCCCATTTTTGTTGAAATCTGATATGTTGTGTTCAATCTTGTACTTGTTGAAATAAAAAATTTGTGTTGTTGAAATAAGCTATTCTAGAATTGATTGTTGTTGAAATCTGGTATTTTCTGAAGCTCGTAATCTTTGAAATCATAACCCATTGTACAACTTGTACAACCAAGTAGTAGAGATGTTGAAACCTTGTCCACATTCAGTTAGGAAGTTAGGGAAAACAGATTTTGTTTCCATTTTACTGTTATACAAGTATTTTGAGAAATAATCACTTTTTAGCAGTAAAAGTCACTATTTTTTTTTTTTTTGCTAAAAAATGGTTAGAAATGGAAGACTAAATCGAGAATTAGGAACCAGACCAAAAGGTACCTTTGTTTGGTTCCCATATTTGGGAAACTCATTTTTCTCTTTACACTTTGCTCAATAACTTTATCTATCTATCTATCTATCTATCTATCTTGACTCATTACCACTTATTATATCAAAAATATTTTTCAAAGATGAGAACCGAACAAATGGCTGGTTTAATTTAGAGAAATGATATTGACACTTCAAAAATTGATGCAGGCACTCCAAAAAACAAAGGAAAGTGACTTTGGAGATATACTGATTTTGGAGTGCCAGCATCAATTTTTGAAGTGCTAATATCATTTTCCTTAATTTATAGTAATTCTTGAGCTAGCTGGGAACTACCCTGACAATTACGTGTGAGCAGTATATGAAGTATTCAAAAAGTCTTGGTCTCTCCTTCTGTTTTCATTTAAATCGAGAATGATGGTTTGACGTCCAGTGTGTGAGAACTGAGAAGTATACATATCAGCTCTCTCTCAATGTGGAAACGTGGGAATCATAAAAGACTAAAATGAAATTCTTTTCCCACTGAATTAGGTCCCACTTTTTTTGGTTGCAAACAAGGAAGGGCCTCTATCGTATCATATGTCGTTATTCTAGCTAGCTGTGGCCTAGTCTTTACTGAATACTGATCAAAGTCTGCTAAAGAAACAAAAGAAATATATACTATTTTCTAAATACTGATCAAAGTCTGCTAAAGAAACAAAAGAAATATATACTATCTCAATTTTTCTAAGGAATTTGATGTTACTGTGATTTTGACGAATTTTCGGCATAGTTCCCGAACTTGAAATTTTATGAGATTTTAACTGACCATACCTGTATATGTCTTAGAACTTGTATTAAAATCTCATAATTTTATTCAAACCATAGAAATTACTAAAAATGTTTTACTAAGCTGCTCTAAATTATTAAACAGTGCCACCATCCATGTAAGGAACTAACTTAGTACAAAGAAGATGATCAGTTCGGCTACATGGCACCACTCTCATTCGGCCAAGTGGCAAAGACAAACAGAATGCGACGAGTTTGGCTCAGGGTTCGTACGGTTCGGCCATGCGTCGTTACTACGAAAGCCAAGTGGAGTGGTCCCCACCTGGGCAGAGGTGTGACTTTCGACAGACGTCGATACAGATGCGCAGAACGAACCCCGCGCGCCCACTTAGCCCGATCGAGCCACCCCGACAAGCTCAAGCTGAACTCACCCCTAGTGCTTTGGGCAGATGGGGATTGGTGGTTCGTCATAACATTATCCAGCACGGGGCTGGGAGCATGCTCTGTCTGAACTTGGCTCTCAAGGCAGGCATTCCCCTATATGTATGACAAGGATAACCCTAATAAGGTATGCTCCCTTCACCTACTAAGTTCAGTTTCCCTTCTCTGTACCGTAACTAACTTAATCATCGGAGTGTCCGCCAGCTACTTCTGGTCGGGGGCACTAGTCATGCGTTTCTTATGCAGTGACAATGAAAGAGAGAGGAGGGCTAACAAGTCCATTTTAAGCCAAGCAATCCATATCAAGTGAGAGAAGTTTAGAGTGAACACCACCCCACAAAAGGAATGGAAGATCAAATGCATAATGCTTTCAAAAGTAAATAAACTGGATTTGAAAAAAAAATAAAACACAATCATAACCACAAAAATGTCCTCTGGATGGACCTAGCTAAAGAATGACAAACAGACCCGCAACCATAACCAGCGACGACGGATAAAAGAATCCCAACTTTCGTTGCGCATGCTATTATAACATGGGTGCAAACACATACTATTTCATGGTTATCATACAAATTGTTAGTACGATACAAGGATATTTTAAGTTCTTGAGCGTGCGGTTGATCGGTGTAGGTGTGGTCAAGATTATGGCCGTTGACCCCAGAGGAAGTTTGACCTACCACTCACATGACAACACGTGGAGGGGTTGTGAGATTCATATATGGCTAGCAATTGCCACATAGAGAGAGGTTTGGTGCCACGTAGCTTGAGAAGGGGCCCCGCACAGCTGAACAAGCTCTTAATGATAGAGAGGGTCACGAGAGTCATCGCGAGGGTTGATTGACTAGCGAGAGCTATCGCGAGGGTCCCAAGGTCTCAAGACTTCTGATTACGTAGAGTTTGCCCAACAAAGAACCAGAGTTCATCCCACGAGCTGGACAGTCTCGTGAGAGTAGTCAACCAGCAAGAGCCAAACGGCGCGAGGCTCGAGTAAGGGTCTAAAGACATGAGATGGGCCTCACGCAATTGAACAAGCTTACAGGGGTACAAAGGCCGCGAGAACCATTGTGAGGGTAGATAGGCCCGCAAGGGTCCCGCGACATAACAGGTTCCCGCAGCATGGGTCCGCGGACCGACAGGTTCTGTAGCAAGATGTGCTGGTATTCAGAGAGGGGAGGATGGATGAGAGATAAAGAGAGAAATAGAAGACAAACAGATTTCTAGAGAGAGAAAGCCATCTCTACTAGAGAGAGAAGACAAATTTTCAGAAAGAAGGAGAGAACATCTCCCTCAAAACAAATGGCATTTCGTTTGACCTGATTCACTATACGCCGGGATACGTAGGCAGCCCTGATGACTTAGGGTCGGTTACGTTATTCCTCCTTAATTATCAACCAATTGCACCTATCCAACTCACGTAGATTCACACATAAGCATACCCCACAAGAACGCAGACCTACATTAGGCGACTCTGTTGGGAGGTGTATTTTGGTTTGTGGTTAAACGCAATTGAGAAGCAACTGAGAAACTTTTCAAGCACGAGCCATGCCGCATGAAGATGAAGTATTGGAAGAAGTCAGAGCTGTCCAAGGGACGACAACAGATAGAAGATTATTAGAAGCAGATGCTCACAGCTCCCGTGAGCCCCATAGAAGTCATTATCGGGGTCTTGCCTAAATCCCCAGTACATCACATGTCAGAGGATCCCCAGCAGATCTTTGCCAGAGATGATCCACCACAGATGGCGCTACCTTAGGGAACACCGTAGAGCCAACAAAAACTGTACTACCTGACCTCCCAAGCCCAAATATGCAGCCTACTGCTGCTACCGCTTCAACCGCCCAGAAGCAGCTTAGGGGCAGCGAAAAGAAGAGAAGACAGAGATGTTTTTGAGCTCGCGCTCGGTCACCATTAGCGTGATGACTGCGGAGATCCCTATCCAAATCACAAAAATCAAGAGAATGTGGGGGACTAGAGGGACCTACGACCTGTGAGGGTCCCGCGACCAGAGGAGTGTCACGAAGATTTTTGCCAAGCCCTGAAGTGTAAAGATCCCACTGTGGGAAGATATTAGAGATGAGAAAGCGATTGCGCCTAAAGTGGTACGCTGTTAGTGACAACACCCTAAGGCATCAAAAGTTTGCGGGACTGCTGGCCCCAACGAAGCACCTGGTGCGGCAGACAACAGATTATACAGAAATTAGAGCCTCCGGCAGAATGAACGCAAAATAATTCTGAAATTGCTCACCTCGAGACCTATTGGGGCCCTACTAATGCAAGAAGTCGATGGGATAGATCGCCTAGTCTACTACATTAGTACGAAGATATAAGGGGCCGAAGAGATTGTTCCCAAGAGTGATCTAGAGATATTTGATGCTGCGACCCTCGTATGGGGGGCAGCAAGATGATTTTTAACGCTAGCAGATTCCTTGGCTGCCCAAGTGGGCAATGTAAACCTTTAGAGGAAGTGCTACCAGAAGATGGTTTTGAAGCTTTTGGGGCCAGCTCTGACAACACACGCTGGTCGCTTAGCTTTGACAGGGCCGCGGGAGGAAGTCCTGGTGGCGCAAGATCACGTACTTTTGAATCTAGAAGAGAGGCAACGAGAGGAAGATTAAATGCCTGGAAATTGCAGGGGATTTAAAACTTTTGATCCTACAAAACCAAAGGGGTAGACTCGTAGATAGAACCAACGTCCGCGCATGGGCTAAACAAGCTCGCAAGGAGAGACAAGGCCCGTGGACTGAACAAGCCTGCGAGAATAGAAATCCCCGCGAACTGAACAATCTCGCGAGGACAAATGAGAGAGGTGAAAAGAACATTTTCACTCCCATTTAGATAATGAAAAAGAAAAGAACATTTTTTGTAGACAAGTTTCAACAATAGAGTTTAGCAGTAATGGTCCGCAACCCACGCAGATGGTTCTGCATCAGCGACCCGTGCAGAGGGTTTCGGGGCAGGTGGCCCGGGGTAAGATGGGTCACGGCCCAAGTCAGTTGGAGTGGTCTAGCTGTCATCAAAATAATAGAAATGAAAAGAACATTTTCGCTCCCATCTAAAGATCGACATTCACGCCATATAAAACAATAGTTCGGTGGCTTATGAAGCGTCATCCAGAGGTCAACATTGTCCACAGGCCAAGATCAGAGAATAGATTTCCAAACTGCAAGAACCATCGCATCATTAATAGAGGCTTCAGGAAGCAAATCATGAGAACCATCATGTCACAGAGGCTTCACGAAAGTAACCCGTGAGAGCCATTGCATGGCCAATAAACAGTTTAATGTGTTTAGGGGGGAGAACATCCTGTAACTTGAAAAGACACCAGAGTTTGTGCGAGTCCTGTTTAAGGGCGAGTAGCGCAAGATGAACCAAACAATTGCCAGAGTTTCCGCAAGTCCAATTAGAGGGCGAGTAGCGCGAGATGCACCAAACAGGTGCAAGAGTTTCCACGAGTGCAATTAGAAGGCAAGTAGCACCGAATAGGTGCCAGAGTTTGCGCTAGTCCAATTAGAGGGCAAGTAGCGCAAGATGCACCGAGTAGGTGCCAGAGTTTGCGCGAGTCCAATTGGAGGGCGAGTAGCGCGAGATGCACTGAACAGGTGCCAGAGTTTGTGCGAGTACAATTAGAGGGCGAGTAGCGCGAGATGCACCGAACAGGTGCCAGAGTTAGTGCGAGTCCTGTTCAAGGACGAGGAGCGTAAGACGTACCGAACATGTGCCTGAGTAGACAGGGCCACGACAAGCCTACTAGGGCAAGCGGCAAGCTCTTCAGGGCTTTTGCAGGCCTTAGCTCAGATGCTTTAATGTGTTCGGAGAGGAGTACATCCCGTAGCCTGAAAAGACACTAGAGTTAGCACAAGTCCTCTTGAAGGGCGAGCAGCGCAAGATGGACCGAATAGGTACCAGAGTTAACGCGAGATACACCGAACAAGTGCCAAAGTTAGCAGACTGACAAGGTTGTGGACAAGTAGGGTCTGCGGCAGGATGGGTTCAGCGGCAGGGCCGCGAACAGATAAATGCCAAAGTTAGCGCGAGTCCTGATATAGGGCAAGCAACATGAGGTTAAACCTAAGCGGTAAATCACAACAAGATAAAGTAAAGTACAGAGAGACAAAGGAAGATAATACTTGCAAGACTACATTGTTCCTGACGCGGATCTAGTCACCCATAGATGTACGCAAGAAGCGATTTTGACTTGCCTTGGAAGATTGAGAAAATGAGGTTGCGCGGTATGCAGCCACCTGCAAACCATCTGAATTGAGATTGAGGAGCTGGCCCAATAGAGACGCAATAAGAGTTGATCACCACCGTCACGGTGACATCAGAGGCCTCACGGCAGAAGGTCGCGCACAGGCAGAGAAAAGGAAGTCATCATTCTTAATAATCCTAGCAATTCGAACAGAGTACAGGCGCGGGAGGAAGTTGCTCTTGCAATCACAATGGTCAATCCCTAATGACCTATCAAATCCATTTGACTATCTCTCGATCCGAATAATGTAGTCACCCTGCGCCAGAACTGGCATGGTAGCGATAAAGTGCTCAGGGAAAGAAGAAGGCCAAGTTGGTAGAAACCATAGAGTGCTCACCTCAGCCATATCTATAGAGTCGTGTGCCATGCTGGTGAGATGGATGTGTGTGTGTGTGAGAGAGAGAGAGAGAGAGAGAGAGAGAGAGAGAGAGAGAAGCAACGGTACGCATCCTTATCAAATTCACTCAAATGGAAAGATTATGACCATTGACCCCAGATGAAGTTTGACCTACCACTCACATGACAACATGTGCAGGGGTTGTGAGATTGTGGCTAGCAATTGCCACGCAAAGAGAGGTTTGGTGCCATGTGGCGCGAGAAGGGGCCTCGCACAGCTGAACAAGCTCGTGAAGATAGAGAGGCTTGCTAGAATCATCGCGAGGATTGATTGACCAACGAGAGGCATTGCTAGGGTCCCAATGTCGCAAGACTTCAAATTATGTAGAGTTTGCCCAACGAAGAACCAGAGTTCATTCTGCTAGCTAGACAATCCCGTGAGAGCAGTCGAACCAATGAAAGCCAAAGGGCACGAGTCCCGAGCAAGAGTTCGAAGACGCGAGATGGGCCCTGCGCAGCTGAACAAGCTCACGGGGTATAAAGGCCCATGAAAGCCATCGCAAGGGTAGATATGCCCGCAAGGTTCCTGCGGCATGGGTCTCGCGGACCGACAGGGTCCACGACAGGATGAGTCCAGTGGAGGTTTCGGTTTTTGCCTATAAATACCAGTGCTGGTATTCAGAGAAGAGAGGATGGACAAGAGACAAAGAGATAGAAAGAGGCAATGGATTTCTAGAGAGAGAGAGAGCCATCTCCTCTATAGGGAAGTCAGATTTTCAGAGAGAAGGAGAGAACATCTCCCTTAGAAAAGATGGAACTACGTTTGACCTGATTCCCTGTACGCTGGGACACATAGGCAGCCCTGATCACTCGGGGTCGGTCATGTTTTATACCTCCTTTATTCCCCTTTCTAATCATCAATCAATTGCACCTCTCCAGCTTACCTAGATTCACACGTAAGCACACCCCACAAGAACACGGACCTACACGCCTCACTTTGTAATCACTGGACATTGTGGCCAAATTTAATACATTAAAAATTTCCTACGATAACAGTAGTAGTGCCAAAGTGGGTTGCACTAGTACGTCAAGAAATCAGGAGAGAACGTCCCAGCGCATCACCTTAAACAATTTTTACTGTTTCACAAACATTCCGGTTAACGATCTGTCAAGATTTTTCGGCATATTTTCCATGTTCAAAATACAGTTGAGGACAAAGAAACATAAAAGTTCACCAAAGAATACACCAAACTACGCAATGTGCTCAAGACAACATTCCCCCCCGGAAGAAAGTTGTCGCATCCCAAAATTAGAAGTGACCGGCCATGAACTATAAGACCAAAGCTCATAGAACATGCAGCCTAAAAAAAATTTAATAACATACCAAAACAATGAACTACCAAATAGCCAACCATTTTTATTCAGAACAACTCCAACAATTAAGTTCCACCACAAAAAAATATGGGGCACAAACATCCCATAAACCAAATAATATCCAGTGATCCAACAATTATTAAAAACTTAATATTTGACAAATGTTTCGAATGTGGAAGCGATTATTAAAATAAAACTAGGATGAGACACTCTAAAGAGGTCAACACAAGAAATCTCCAAGATGCCACCAAAGTCTTTGCCAAACTCTCCCAACTTGCTTGAAAAAGAAGTTGGAAGAAATCCGTCAGCTGACGAGCTTAGTAAATGGCAAAGCATATATATTAGAATAAAGTCCTGAAACAGCAATCAAAATAATTTATCATGTCCATATAAATTTGGCATACAGGTTAACAACAAAATAATCAATTAATCCAATGAACGATTCATTTGAAATAAGTCTCAATGGTGCTTACAATACAACCTCCAACAACAATGGGGAACCACAACCAAAATCAATAATACCAAGTGCCAGTGAATAAATCTCTCAAAAATTCGATTCAATATTGAACTTAGAGTCACCACGAGTAGGCAGCCCGTGAAACTTTTTCCTAAGAATGATCCGGTCAATAACAACTATTGAGCATTAGGGTCACTGGCTTAATCCGGTCTCTTCCCTAATGGCTAGAGTCACCCACACATAGATAATTAATTTTCATGGACTTCCAAAATATGTTCCCATCGAATTCCACAAAGTTATCACCAAAAGATTATTCGAACAACAAATGGTTTCACCAATACCACATGCCATTTTAATATAATCAAATATAACAATGTGTTTCCAATTTCAATCATAAATTTTCCAAAATAACAATTTAAGGGATGCGGAGAAGTTTGAAAGTACATAGCATGTTTAACCACTCACCTGAGTTCAAAGCAATGCAATCGAACACGCAAAAAGAAGCTAACCTGAACAAAAGAATAATACAAAATAATTATCTAAACTGCATATACAATGGACTAGAAACTAGCTAGGGAGCAGTGTATCAATAGACTACCCAAACCCCAATCTAGGTAACTAATACTCAGTACCAACCCGAAACTACAAAACCGAAATTGATTTTCAATTCCAACAATCTTTCTCCCATGTAACCACCTGTTTCCCTTTCAAAATCCACTTCTCCACACATAACCTATGTAAACAGCGCATGTACGTACAAGTTACAATATAAAATCAAGGCCCATTGTCATGATTCCTTTAACCACTGTTGTTAGCAAAGTCACAGCCCCATACCATGGCCAATATTATTCACATCACAACCGCCATGCACACAACTCGATCGACACACGGAACCACTCATTATACACAACCCACGACAGCACCTGCACGCCCTCATCTCCCGTGCGCGCTCTCTCTCTCTCTCTCTCCCCAAAATACAAACTAAATAATTAAATTAACTCAATATCAATATCTAATCCATGCACTCCATTGCTATGTGAAAAGGTAGATGAACATAACGAGAGAGATGGAGGCCCCATTCCAGTTTCGGAAAAAAGGAACTTTTCAAAAAGGAAGGTAATATCAAGTTTAAAAATTATATATTTACGTAAATAATTTTCCTACCAATATGAATCTTGTTTGATAGATTTCATTGAGATCTTTTAAACGGTTCAAAAAAAATTAAAAATTAATTTTTTTTTTCATTATATTTGAACTTGAAATTATCTTCTTTTTAAGAAAGAAGGTTTAAAAAGAAAGCAGAACGGTACCGGAGTGTACTATTACCTCAAGACAACTCCAAGAAAACCCTCCTTCCAAGTTCGGCTGTTGCTCTTTCTCAAAAGTCAGAAGATCTTTTAACATAATCAAGTTCTCTCAACTTCTTTTTTCAAATAAAACCCAACACTGTGAAAATATTTTTTAATTTTATAAAACTACCAACTACTCCCTATATTATAGCTAATTAGTTAATTAAAATTAGATAGAACGTAACACTATTTATAAAATTACCATCCGGTATCACTATTTTACCAAGAATCAATCTCATATCCCAAATATTACAATCGTGTCAACAAATCCATAGCGCGCACAAAATAATTAGTTGGGACCCAATCATAACACCAATTAATAACGGCAATATAATTGATTAAATAAATGAAAAAGCTAGGCCGTAACAAAAGTATCACATACAGAAAGAAAACTTTTTCACAGAGCCTGTCTACAGCGGCTCTGTGAATAAGTATATAATCGTCAATTACCTATCAGCTGGTGAAGCTCGGCCCGGCATTGAATATTTTGGTCCCACCATTGGTCTAGCCCATGCGCCTGCCAAAGACCCTGAGCGGGGCTCCCATTCATAGTCAGATACGCTGAAGGAAGGATATGTAATGGTTCATTTGCTCCTGATACTGAACTCCCTGTAGAAAGCCTTTCAAATATAGCTCCGAGTCCAATCGCCTCCATCGTCTCCCTTCGTTCAAAATACCTAACATACTCTGCAGAAATAGGATCGTACGGATTCACAAAAAGGTACGGAGTCCACCTCGATAATGCAGGAAACCGGTCATCTGTTTGAGACCTTTGACGTAGAGCGTTTAGAGCACTTGTAGCAATTGTAACTGCAGCTGTCCTAACACTGCGCCTGATCCGAATGAACGGAGGGTTGAAGAGGTATGTTTCCAGAAAACATCCCCTTGTAGTCATGTTCTTTCCAGCTAGCAGTGCCATGGCCGAACCCAAGGAATGTCCGGCTAAGCACATGTTTGCGGCTCCGGCTCTGGAAGCCGTGTATTGCACAGCTTCCATTGCACGCTGAAAGCGGGGGTCCTGTTCCAGCGTATTTCGAATGACCTTGATATCCAACGTGAGGTCCTGTAAGATGGTCTCCCATCCGATCATCGTGCCACGGAAGGCAACCACGTATCTTGGAGGGATGTGGAGTGGATTGTGGTGACCGTAGGGAGGTGGGGATTTGAACTCGTAAATGGCACCAAAGATAGAGCGATCATTGTTGTCAACCAACACGTCAAATAACCGAAAATTGAAGAAGTCCCACCAGGGAGGAGCTTCTGCTTGATGGCCTTGGCGGTTCTGCCGGCGGTCGTGTTGTTGACTGTACACTCCCTGAACCAAGCTAGCAGCAACGGATCTACGGTGGTCTGGGTTTCTCCTACGATAATGTGAAATTGAAAATGCCTCTCAAATCCTTTCGATGTATGTATGCAATCGTAAAAACCATGAGAGAGATTTTAAATCACCATATAAGAAATGTATGCTAGGGTAAAGCAGAACTCAAGGTCGTCGAATCGTGAATCAAGAATAAAAAAAAATGTGGACCCTTTTTCGAAACGTGGCTCGAATTGAATTGTTAATCATACATATTCAGTCCAAATTTTGAAAATTGATCGAAAAATGTATTTATGCACCTACATAATAAAATGAGATTGTAAAATCAAAGATATTAAGTTTAAACCAATATTGAAGTTTGTTTTTTCATTATTGATTATTATCACATGGTTAAATAGTTCAATAGAAAGTTTAGCCTTAACACAGTAAAAGTTTGTGCCCTAATAGATACGAAACTAGCTTATATGGCCACATATGTAGGTTGGTCTGAAACTTTGAACCCTGCTCAGGACAATGATTTAGGGGATACAAGAATTAAAAAGATTGATTTGTTAAATTGTGCATCCATGTAAGATATTATTCTCAACATTAATATTCACAACTGCTTGTATAGTTCACATCAAGAAAATTAAAATTATTTTATATTAAGAATGCTGAGCATATTTATTGAAAGTTCGTTTAGCTTAATAATCTAGTTGGTTTTTTTTCCGTCCTTATTCAAAATTTTTTTTTTTTTTTTTTTGCATTTGTTAGTTTTACGTCAATGTTTTGTGGATTCATATTGGTCCGTCTCAATGAGAGAAATTGGAAAATTAAAAAAATTAAGATTGAAATTTAATTTTTTTTGAATAAAGACAGAAAAAAAGTCAAAAAACAAGATTTTGGCTTATTTTTCATTTTTATTCACAGGAGCAAACTTTTATACTTTTCTGATTTCTCTCGTCGAGATGAATAAATAATTTACAAAACTTAACGCAAAACTATTTAATGCGATTCTTTGGTATAAAAACGAAGAAAAAGCCATTAAGCCAAATGAGTAATTCTCATACTCACATTATAGTAACATAAGAAAATTTAACTGGAATAAAATAGATAACTCATGAGCATAAGGTATCTTAGTTGTAAACATTTTTAGAATGACTATGTGTAACAACTTCGACTTTTAATAAATAAAAACTTCGTTAAATATTTAAATTTTATTTTAATTACTTGGATTGCTTTTAAAATTTCTTTTTAATTTCTAATAATCCGTCATAATTAGATTTAAGACTTATAAAATTATATCTTTTCGCACCGGACAATTTAATCCCTTTCTAAAGGCAAGTATGCTTGTAGGAGCACTGGAATATTTTCTAGGGAAGGGAAACAAAGCCTTTAAATTTTATTTCTTGATAGAAATCCTAATTGGCAAGTAACATTAGCTTCCAATCAAGTAGTTAGTAGAAACCTAGTTATCATTCAACTTAGTTACCTTTCCCTAAGATTTAAGGACCATTGGACTAAAGGTAGTCATCATTATGCTTTCAAAAGTAGTATTCTTAGCATTGCCATGCATGCAAACCTAAGATTATTAGCCCTAAATCTAATTACCCACCAAGGTTGCTTTCCTAGATCCTTCCTAGGTATATATATGCATATATACCTCATAACCTATTATAAGTATGCCTATATATATACATATATGCACTTTTTAGGAAAATATTACCCAACGGACAATGTTCTTATTATTGGAAGCCACCTTTAATCATTACCCTTCTCTCCTAGGCCTAATAGGACTAATTAGTACCTAAGTATTCTTAGCTATATATATGTTTGTATATATATATATATATATATATATATATATATATATATATATATATATAGGTACACTTTTTAGGAAAGAGATTACCCATTGGTCAATAGATAGCACTTGAAAGCCTTACCATAATCATTACTTTTTTCCTAGACTTAGTAAGCTAGACTACTTAGGCTGTGTTCCAGAACCATAAAAAGTTCTTATTTTTTGTGGAAAAAGAAACCCCGTTCCAGAAAAATAAGAAGCTTTCCACTTATTTGGAAGAATTTACATAGGTGCCAATGGGTGCCGGGAGTGAAATCGCACCGGTGGCCACGCCGGGCAGGCTCCGGCCACCGAACGGCCGATCCGAGCCGTCCAAAAATTCTAAAAAAAAAAACCAAGGGGGCTAACGCGGGAATCAACGGCATCCGAGGTGTGTAGGGGGCTTGATCCGAGCACCCCTTTTCCGTGTATATATGAATCATCATATATACACGGAAAAGGGGTGCTCGGATCAAGCCCCCTACACACCTCGGATGCCGTTGATTCCCGCGCTGGCCCCCTTGGTTTTTTTTTTTTAGAATTTTTGGACGGCTCGGATCGGCCGTCCGGTGGCCTGAGACTGCCCGGCTCGGCCGCCGGTGCGATTTCTCTCCGCCGGCGCCCATTATCATAGCAACAGTCTTATTTTTTGTATAAGGCAACTTCAAGCTCAAAAATCATGTATTTATGCAAATAATTTTCCTATCACTATGGATCTTATTTGATATATCTCATTGAGATCTTTAATACGGTGCAAAAAAAATTGATTTTTTTTTTTCATTTATATTATTTTTGAGTTTGAAAATGTGAAAGGAACTTTTGATTTAAATTTTGTGGAATGGCCCTTATTATTTTTGAATGAGAAGTTGTAAAATAAGTACTTATTTTTTAAGAAGCGTTCCGGAACGGAGCCTTAGTACTTAAGTATACTTATGTGTATATATAGCTATATATATATATACACACACACATACATAGTACGAGAGAGAGAGAGAGAGAGAGAGAGAGAGAGAGAGAGAGAGAAGGTGTGAGTGTGTGCATGTGTTTTGTTCACTTCCACAAGCTACCTCTTAGCCAACTTCACACTCAAGCCTAGAACTACTAGACAACTCATTTCTAGTCTACTTTAAGCATAAAATCCTAGCCTTAATCATCCTAGATTTACTTCCAACTTAGCCTTTAATCAACCTAGAAATTGACTTACAAGCTAAGCCTAGGATTGACTAAACATGGAAGGCTATTCTTTAGCCTAATCAACCATATCTTTAGACTTGTAAGACTTGCTTAGCTAGGGTATAATTACCTAGGATTTTCCCTAAAAAGCCTTAAGATCCTACTTGATTTTATAGCCTTATGCCTAAAATTGAAAAAAGAAGAAGTCATGGCATGCTTGAAAGGCTTGATTGGACAACACAATGGAGCAAATTCATGAGAGAGAGAGAGAGAGAGAGCTAAGATTTTTGCTATAAATAGGACCCCCCCTCATGCCATTCAACTCACACCTTCAACCCTTCAACTTCTCTCTTTAGAAATCCTTGTATTCTTACTTTGTTCTTCCTTTATTCTTGAGTTCTTCAAGAAATCCATCCAAGACCGCCACCAAACCACCACTCGACCACCCTTTCAATCCAAAAAGTTTAGTAGTTTAGTTAAGAACTAGTTTTGAGAGAAACCTTTCTCTTTTGAAGCTACCGCAAGCTTACCATCGGAAGTCATTCCGTTCAATCGCCAACGTGCTTATTTTTTCCGTAACCACCCTACCGCCAAGAAGAACGGTGGAATATTCTTATCCCCTCTCTCTAAGTATAAGTAGATTTTTCCTATCCATAATTCCTAAGTATAGATAGTAACGCGTATAATTATTCGTATTTGTTGGAAGTGTGTAAGATCTTAAAACGTGTTTACTAAAGACTTGAAAGAAATGTGACTATGTTGAATATTTCGACCTTATTTTCCGGAAAAACATATGTTATTTTTGAACTTCTTTAAAAGAAAGAAAGAACAAAAATATTCGTATTTTAATCTTAAGAATGATTATGAGCATGTACATGTGATTACTTGAATTATTTGTTGATGTGTGATAAAGTATAAGTGGTTTCCACTCTAAAGGCATCCGTACATGTGGCACTATGCTTTAAGTTGTGATTTGAGCATGATAAGTAATATAGAGTTGGATGATCTTGCTAGTTTAGTTTTAAGATTACAATGAATGATTTATGTGTACATATATGAAAAGTCCTGCCACGAAGTCTATGCATGCAAACGAGACACAAAAATTGAAAGTAGAAACATGACACTTAAGGTGTGGATAATATTTTGAAACCGTAATGTGGCCGGACGTGGTAGCCCATTGTGTGGTGTGTGTTGCCAATGGGACCGGACGTGGTAGTCTCATTGGAGGTGTGCCTTGGTTATCTACAGAGAGGAGCCAAGAAAAACCGCAATGTGGCTGGACGTGGTAACCCATTGTGTGAATTATGAAAACCACAATGTGGCCGGACGTGGTAGCCCTTCATGTGTATGGATTTGAAAACCGCAATGTGGCCATACTTGGTAACCCATTGTGTGTGTTGCCTATGGAGCTGAACGTGGTAGCTTTATTGGTAACGTGATTGAAAAAGCATTTCGAAATGTTGATTTGGTAAATGAAAATGGTGACACAGTCTACGACGAGTCGCGTAGGAGAAACTTGGATATCACAGACACCAACATTAGTTGAACAGTGAATGTGGATATATCATTGCAAATCGCTTTACTGAATATGCATAATCACGAGTTTGTATATTATTTGTATGACTTGCTGTTTGTAAGTTATGGGTTAGCAGGTATGGGATTATTCTGCTGAGCTCTCGTTGCTCATGGTGTTACCTTTGGTGACCCTAACATATTATATTGGTGGCGACGCTGGTATAATGTGTCAGACTTTGTAGATGATCAGGGTGAACTGTACATCTTGGAGGCTTTCGGAGCCGAGGAGCTGGCTAGGATGGAGGAGCAGGCAGAGCTGTAGATAGGAACCTTAGTTCCCACCCCTTGTGTAATAAATGTACTCTTACGAGAGTAATGTTGTAATAATGAGCTAGAATCTATTTAGATTTTTCAATAAAAATGTTTATTTAACGTTCCCAAAATTCGGGGCGTTACACTATTTTATTTTCTAAAAAGAATGAGGGGAAAAATGGTTAACAACATACTCCAAATCGGAATAAATAACAATCAGCAAATGATTAACAAATTTTGATTGGGAATAAGATTTTTTGTACTTAAGGACACATTATCTTATATATTTGCTTTTGTATAAGAAAAATAAGGCCAAACAGCAAAAGTGCCAAACCGCAGAAGTGGTTTCAAAATAGTCAAACACAATAATTGTGATAAATTTTGATTCGCTCATAAATTCGTATAGTTTTTGTGTCAATGAATTGAACCATGGATCGAACGATTCACCATCGATTTTATAGATACCTTGATTCACCTATTGATTCGTATTGTTATTAATTTGTGTGATGAATCGTGAATTGAATCTCAAATCGTGCGATTCTGATAACTACTAGAGCAAGCTAACCATTTTGGTTTTTTTTTTTTTGCCTAGTTAAATTTTAAAATGGATCAAACCCTATCCCTTTTAGCGATGGCCTAGTCCGTCCTTTCAGAAGGATTTCCAAATTAGAGATTCGATAACCTCTTAGCGAGTCCAACTCTTCTCCAATCCCTACATATTTTTTATAACTCATTGAGAGCATAAAGCATGCCAAATTAAAATCAAGTTGATCGACTATCGATCGTTTGACATGATTTCCCCAACACATTAACATGACAAAAAAGTGGTAGAAACGGGTTTTGTGCTAGTGTTCCAATCTCTTTTTTTTTGAAAGAATTGGAGCTAGAGGAGCTGTTAGAGCTTATTGAATGATGATGATAATAAAGGATGCGGAAGAAATGCATGTGTAACCATATAGATATTCGGGACGGTTCGATGAACAATTATTTAGACACCTAAAAAAATACTTCAAATCTCAATCACATAGTTCCTGATCAAATTTTTATGATCCGAACCGTCCAATGTGTGCAAAATATGATTTCAAGGGTGCGGGCGAGAAATTAGCAAAAAAAAAAAAGACTAGGAAGTGCTTATTTTAAATAGTTTTTAATTGAACCATTCATTAAATCTAAGTTAAAAACTGCTCAGATCAAGCCCTTTTCGGTCTTCTTTTTGTTGATTTCGTGCGGATACCCTTGAAATCATGTTCTGATTACATTGAGCGGTTCGAATCATCAAAATTTGATCAGGAACCAAGAACTCTAAGGTGTTTTTTTAAGTTTCTAAATAGTTGTCCATTGAACCGCTCTTATATATATATATATATATATATATATATATATATATATATATATATATATATATATAGAGCTGAGTTGGTCTTACCAATCAACAGCGGTCAGCCATGATGGTCCTGAGCTGTTGAAACTTCTGTTTTGGGTGGCCATTATTATTACAGCCCCAATAAGCTCCCCTTTTTCTGTCTCCCCAGCTGATTAACTCACAAATCGATCGAAATCTGTTTGAGTGCAGAAGACGATTGTAGCAAAATAAGTAAAAAAAAATGCACACAACATTACAATAAAGTAAACACATATATATGTGAGGCTCTGTACGTAGCTTAGGCGCCGGCCATTTAAGAAATGTACTCCTTTCGTTTCGTTTCAAATTATTGGTCCTCTACGATTAATTTTCGCGTAATTTTCAATGACACATATTTCTTAATGTATATTGTTTAAATTATGCAGCATGGATCTTATTTGATAGATTTCAATTATTTCTATAAAACAATATTTTCAAAAACATAAAAAAATAATATTAATTGAGAGATATCGGCAATTAAAAATTATACGTATAACCGTAGAGGATCAAGAATTTAAGACGGAGTGGGTATAATATTTGAAAGTAATCGAGAATTAAGAAGCAACTCGGAAGGTACCATTAGAAGATTTTTCATTCTTGATGAGATGATGACCTGGGAACTACCTTATCAAGTACATGTGGGTACTATATGGACCATTCAAAAAGTCTTGGTCTCTCTCTTTTTAAATTTTCATTTATTCGAGAATGATGGTTACAGGTGTCAAACATGTCGTGCCGGCCTGGCCCAGCCCGTTTAACTCCGTGCTAACCGCGCTTCGTATCGCGTCGTGTCGTGCCGGCCCGTTTACTGTATTTACTCAAATTATGTTGTGTCGTGCCGTGCTGTTTGTCATCAATCGTGTCGTGCTGTGCTGACCCATTTATTTAAATCGTGTTGTGTCATGCTATGCCTTTTGCCCTAAGAAGTGCAAATACGGATACGTGATTTTTCCAAAAAATAGGATATAATATGTTGAATATAAAAACAAATAAAATAAAATATATTCCCAAACAAAAACCCTAGCAGAATCCATCAGATTTTACTATTAAAAAAATCAAAATTAGACTAGAGAGAGATGAGAGACGATAGGTATAGGTATAAAAAAACAGAAATGATATAGGTACTGACGGTTTCCGTAGGAAAACCGTACCGAAGGCCCCGCTGGGCTGTCTCCGGTGGTCAGAGACGGCTCGGCGGGACCGTCGGTACAGTTTCCCTACTTTAAAAAAAAACCTAACTCAGAGTATAAAAAAAACCATAACTCAGAGATGAGAGAGAGAAGAGAGACGAGAGCGAGAGAGATGAGAGAGAGAGAAACTTACAGTTACAGATGACGAGGTTGAGAGACGAGTGAGAGCAGATCGACTCCGGCCTTTTCCTTCTAAGTAATCCCTTTGTTTGAATATGTACAATTTCAAAACATTTATACACACCTAATTGCAGTTTTCACCCTTTAATTTTAAGTAATAATAATTTTAACCCCGCGCGTATCCAAAACGTATCCACAACGTATCCGAACGTATCCAAAATGTATCGGGTACCAAAAATTATTGTTAAAATCTGGATACTCTAAAAAACGTATCGGACACGTATCTGGAGCGTATCCGTGTTCGATACACATATAGTACGTGATACGTAGGCTAGAATAGATTATTCGTGCTTCATAGCTTTTGCCAATCGTGTCGTGTCGTGCCGTGCCATGCTGTTTGCCAATCATGTCGTGCCGTGCCGGTCCATTTTCTTAAATCGTGTCGTGCCATGCCGTTTTCAATCGTGACAAGCAGTGTCGGCCCGTTTACTTAATCGTGTCGGGATAGGCTAGAGGTGTCAAACGTACCGTGTTGTGTCGTGCTGTGCCGTTTAGCTTCGTGCTAACCGTGCTTTGTGTCGTGCCGTGCCGTGCCCGTTCACGTTATGAGTTGGTTTGGAAGGAGTGTATCCGTTGGTGAATCTAAACTTTCCCAAACATTCATTGAACCACATCGGTTTGGAAGAACAAGGTTGCCACTATCTAGAAGCCGTAAGAACATCTCCACCAAACTAACCATTTTTTTAGCCATTTTGGTGAGAAAAAGTGTGTTAGCTAGCCATTAAATTTGTGAACTACCCAGCAGTCTTCTCAACACCCTAGCCATTTGGAAAAGAAATATTAACACCTTAGTGGGTCCCTCCACTAACCTCAAACAAAAACACTGACTTTGTTTAGTTGGGAGTTTAGTTTAATTTAATTTAATTTTGGTAGTAGATAGAGAGAAATATGGTAATGATTAAAGAGATGTGCAATAATTGGAGAGATATAGAGAGATGAGAAAGTAATAATTGAAAAAATATGATAATAATTGGGAAAAGAAATATGGTTATGATTAAAAAACTAAACTAAATTAAGAACCGAACAAAGCCGGTTCCACTTTTCTCTCTCTTCACCACCCCAACCTCCACTTCGAAAATTTTCTCCTCCACTGCCATCATTTACTCTCACACACACTCCAAACCTCTCCCTCTCTCACACACACATATAACCTCTGCGTTAAAAAGTATTTTTGACAAGTGACAACCAAACGATGAAAAACAATTGTTTTGAAAAATATTGTTCACGTGTCAATCAAATATTAAAAAATAGAAGTTTATATTTTATTTTTAAAAAAAATATCTTACATATTTTACATCGAAATAAATAGAGCCTAAATCAAATTATTCTTTTCTCACTAAATTAGCTAGGTCCCACTTTCTTTGGTTGCAGACAAGGGCCTCAAGTGTTGTGATTCTAGCTGTGGGGTCCTTTACTGAAAAGTCTGCTAAATAAACAAACGAAATGTCTCAGATATTGCGCATGCATTGAATGAGGACTGTGTATATATACTTTTACAATATGGCTTTGTGTGGCAGTTCAAACTGTCTCCCATCCATGTGTGGAAAGGGAAACCACGTCACTGATGGCGAAACGCTGCAGGCAGCTGGTGCACTACGGCGTGTAGTGCCGTGTGTGGATCGTCTATCTCGTTAATCAACAGTTGCGATGTGTTTTCAATTTTTACCGATGAAAAAAAATATCTTTATCTTGTTATAGTTGAAAAATATTACAACCGTCACTACAAGAAATTTGGGATCTCCCAACGATTTTTTTAGTAACGGTTCAAAAAACTGTCGGTATAGATGGTGTATAGCAACGGTTTGCAAAACGTTACTAGAAACAGGACTATAGCAACAGTTTTTATGCAACCGTTACTAGATTACAAGACTATAGCAACGGTTTTCCATAACCGTTGCTAAAAACCGGACTATAGCGACGGTTTCCAATAAACCATTACTATAAACCGGACTATAGCAACGGTTTCCAATAACCGTTACTATAAACCGGACGATCGAGTCCATTGATTTTATTTTCCTTGTTGATTAAATTGTTCTCATTAAAATTTGACCTGATCGAGTTTAGAAAACTTCTTTATTGAGACAAAGAAAAAAAAATTATTTTCAGAAATTTTTTAAAAAGAATATTATTTTCAGAAAATGTATTTAAAAAACTTTTTTTAAAAAATATTAATTTTAGAAATTGTTTTGAATTTTTTTTAAAAAATATATATTTTCAAAACTTTCTTATTTTTCAAAAATGTTTTGCAAAAATTTAAAAGAAAAACTATTTCAAAACTTTCATATTTTTCAAAAATATTTTTCAGCAATTATTTTTGTTAAAAAAATACAAAAAATGTTTTTTAAAACTTTCTTTTCTCAAAAAATGATTTCAAAAACTATTTTGTTTGAAAAATGTTTTCAAAAAACCTTTTTCTTCAAAAATAGTTTCAAAAATTAGTTTTCTTTTCTTTCAGAAAATTGATTTTCAATTTTTTTAAGAATTTATTTTTTCAAAAATTAGTTCAAAAACAATTTTCCCAAATTGTTTTGTAATAAAAATGCTTCACAAAATTATTTGTCTTAAAATCGTTACTAGATATAGGACTATAGCCCAACCGGTTTGCATAGTATAAATATTATTAGGCTTTTAATATTACACAAGTACTGGGCTAGCTCAGCTGGTTCGGACTCGCGCGCGCATACGCGAGGTCCTGGGTTCGATTCCCAAGAGAAGCAAAGTTGTTGTGTTGCCATTCCATGCGCAACGCGGGAGGCCATGTTAGCTCCACGTGGGCGCCACCTGGAGGCACGTCAGCGCCACGCGGGCGATAGGTGGAGGCCACGTCAGCGCCACGTGGAGACCATGTGGCTGCCATGTCATATTTTACCCCAGATTCAAAAAAAAAAACTTGCTTTTACCAACGGTTACAACCGTTGCTAAAGAAACCGTTACTAAAAAAAAATCTATACCAACGCTTGGCAAAACCATTGCTATACCTCTACACCAACGGATATCTCACAACGGTTTGGCCAACGGTTGGTGAACCGTTGGTATTGCTTTTAGCAACGCTTTTGACCGTTGTTATATCTCAATTTTCTTGTAGTGCGTTAATTGACGAGATCAACGGTCCACATGTTACACCACAAGTGCAGTGCCTAGGGGTGCACAAGCTAGCCTCGGTTGATTCAGGAACTGTAAATGATGGGATTAAACAGTCTTGGGATTAATAAACCCTCGACCATTTGTCATGGATTAATTTCATCCCTTATTTCACCCAATCCCATGTTTGATTCGCATGGGATTAATTATGGGATAAGGAATAGTATTTTTTTAAAAAAAAATTGAAAAACATTTTTCAAAAAAGAGAACGTTTTGAAAAAGAAAATTTTTAAAAATAATAATTTTGGTAAACATTTTTATTACCAAACAATTTGGGAAAAGTTTTTTTGTTTTTGAACTAATTTTTGAAAAAAAAACAATTTTCTTAAAAAAGTTGAAAATCGATTTTTGGGGCAAAAAACGAGTTTTTGAAAAAAAAAGGTTTTCTTAAAACATTTTTCAAACAATATAGTTTTTGAAATCATTTTTTGAGAAAAGAAAGTTTTAAAAAATATTTCTTTGTACTTTTTTTTTAACAAAAAGTAATTTTTGAAAAACAAGAAAGTATGAAAATATATATTTTTAAACTTTGAAACATAAGAAAGTTCTGAAAATATATATTTTCTTAAAACATTTTCTAAAATTAATATTAAAAATAATAATTCTGAAAATACTTTTTGAAAGCAATCTCAATATCATCAAAATGTTTTTGGAAACAATCATTTATTTGTTAATCCCATGTAATCACACTATAGGGAGGTATTCCCGAACTGGTACAGTTAGTAGCTGAACACATGGTATAAAGGAAGCACGTGGTTAGCACGATCGATTGTATCGTCGAGAAGGGCGGTGAACGGCGATATGGACCAGTGACATGAGGAGTCATTAGTCCAGACAGTTTGCCCGGCATATAAAGACATAAGAAGACATTAGTCTAGATAAATAAGAAAGACCAGTGAGGTATGAAGTCATTGGTCTAGTTATACTGTTCGGCAATGAGGTGGCCGAACAGGGGAATGACTATTGAGAAAGCAGCCCCAGGTGCAAGGAACGTTCTAGAAGGTTCCAGAGCGGTGCCATCCCGTAAAGAATAAGATCCCGAGTATGTTGGATCTAGGAAAGACTCCCAACGTGCATAGGATGTTCGGCCAGTTATGGAAAAGAGTCTTGAAAAGACTCTTTTAATGAACTGATAAGGGAACAAGTATCCAAGATATCATGGATTCCTATATGTGATAGGAATCCTAGGGCAATAGGGATGCTTGAGCAGCAATCATCTATGAATCTATAGATACGAGATAAACCTGGTGGTAAAAGGTACGCAAGGCATTGGATTCATATTGTTCGCCTCCTGATAATTAGGGCTTATTTGCTAGTACGATATACTAATTTTGGCATCGGAGGGCCTTTGCTAGGAGGAGCAAAGGTGCACTCACCCTTTGTCTGCTTTGCAGATTAGGGTTCCAACGACGAACTAGGGTTTCGGTGAAGAGGTACGAGTAGCTATTATCAATTAGTACAGTTCTTAGCACCAATTGTTTTCATCCTCCTACACACACCTCCCCCCCAAGATAATATAGTACCCCCAATATAGGAATAAAATTAATCCCAGGATTAATAATCCTGACAGTCATCTCGGGAACCAAATGTGAGATAACTCAAGATTAGGTAAAATTAGTCATATCTCAGGCAGTTAATCCGCGAATCAAACGAGGTTTTAGGTATGGCAAATCAGATGCATAATGCTTTCAACAGTGAACAAACTGGATTTGAAAAAAAAAAACCCACAACCATAACCACAAAAATGTCCTCTAGATGGACCTAGCTCAAAAATGACCAACAAACCCACAAACATAACCGGGGAGTCAGGGACGACGGATCAAGGTTTCCAACTTCCATTGTGCGAGCTACTATAACATGGGTGCGAACACTTACAATTTCACGGTCATCATACAAATTCTTAGTAAGATACGAGGATATTTTTAAGTTCTTGGGCGGTTGATCGGCCCCTTGGATCCAACAATAACCGAAAGCACATGAAACACTAGTAATCAGAGATAATCACATGCATGTTCAGATGTAGCAAAAGACAATATGTCGAATAGAAAGTGATCCAAACCTGTCAAATAAAGCCCCAATCGATCCAATTGAACTCCTTCCACCATTTACCCCATTTCTGCAAAATGAACTTATATATACTAAAATACGGGAAAGTCTACAATACATACCCCTTAAAAAGATGTATTATATGCACCTATTTTATGGTTTATTCATAACATTTTAGCGTGTTTCGTAACTTTTGTTTTAGAATTCGTAACTTTTTAGCAGTACGATTCGTAATATTTTCATTATGATTCATAACATTTTGGTGTATCTCGTAACTTTTATACGATTCGTAACTTTTTAGCAATACGATTTGTAACATTTTCTATATTATTCATAATATTTTGGGGTGCATATGATATACACCCAAATAAGAAGTGTGTATTGTAGTTTTTCCCAACTAATACAGGCATACATATCATACAAGTGGTGTGGCTTTCAGTCATTTTTAAACAAATCAACAGAAATTAATTAACATCAAACGTTTGGACATGACTATAACAACTTCAACTTGCAAATTATATGACATGTAAGCCTCGGTTCTTACACGCTTTAGAGACGAGAGAATTTAGAATATCCTATGTTATTTTAAAGACATGCAAGGGCCCTTTCTTCTCATAGGTTATAAGGGGAAAGTGACAACGAAGACCTTTTCAAAATTAAGGTATTCTGTAAAGGATTCCCATTAATGATCAGCTCGAGAGTCAAGTTAACAGAAATGTAGTTTGGACAGTTAGGAGATGCCAGTTCAAATGCAAGGATGGAGCTGGGGTGAGTAGTAGGGGCGGTCGCTCCCGCTATGATTCTAATTAAAAAACACTACTATTACATTGAAAAATAAATTATCATCAAAATATATAGTCTTGTCCCCCTCCAAAAATATAGCTCGCCCTCCTCCAAAAGTTTTTACATGTACAGTCGATTCTCAATCAAAAGAATTGAACAATCGGTATAAGGAAGATATACACAATGGAGTTGCTTGTTCTCAGCACATCTTTAGATCTCGCGATGGCTACAGATAATTCAAGATTAAAGATACTTGCAAGCTGGCAGAGAAGTATTATTAAATGGATTTCACTGAGCAAGAAAAATACCATTTGAAATCGCAACTGCAAAATTATAAGCTTGACGTGTGATGACCCAAATTAATTTTGACCCTTTAAATTTAAATTGTATTTTTCAAAACTTATTTTAAAAAGTTCCATCCGCAGTTAATCTTAGAATAATTTCTAGCCAACGGTTAAACGTTTTTTTTTTTTTTTTTTTTTGGAATTTTTCTAAGAACAAAGTCTGAACAACACAACCAAACGATGAGTGATTCCAAACCGTCGGTTGGCATGGATAATTTTCGTGGGCTACTTAATCGGCGGCATTATTTTTCTAAGACAAAAATGTAGTTGGAGGAAATAAATAAGTTGGCCCTCCCCTATTTCTTTGGTCATTTTCCCATCAAATTTCGTCGGTGGGATTTTGTTTTCTTCCAATAGACAGAAGTTTAGTTGGGGACTTGTATAATTTTGAGGTGGGGCATTTCTATTAAATTTTGCCACTACTAACACTACAACACAAAAGGGACTTGGCGAGGAAATATGGCGAGTAAAATGTATTTCGCCACTAAAAGTACATTATGTACGAGGAAATTGAACTTCGTTGCCTTTTCTAGCGAGGAAAAACAGATTTCCTCGCCAAAGGGTTACATTTGGTGAGAAAATCTATTTTCCTCGCCAAAAGGTTACATTTGACAAGTAAATATTTCGTCACATTTTTTAGGACTCATTAATTTTTGATAGATATGTCATTATTAATTATGTTCCTATGTATTTGTAATATCATGATAATAAAGACATAATCAACTACATAGTTAATACCATTATCAATTTATTAAAATAAAAAAGTGATGAACCGGAAAAATTTGTTTTGTTACTTTTCTTATTCTAATTAGCAATGAAAGATCGATATGTTTCTCACTAATATTTCTATGCATTCCCTTTTTCCCAATTTAAATTAATTGTTAACAATGTCAGTTATTCAAATTGTCATAATATTTATTGTTTGAATAATTTTTTTTAAAAGACATGCTAAAAAAATGTTATCCCATAGTAGTTGAGTATCTTAAAGTGTAGGTTTCAATGATTTATCCCATAGTAATAAAAACTTGACAAAAAATAAAGTTAAAAACATCTTGAAGTGATATCTATTGAAAATATCTCCAAGTTAGATCAACACAAATCTATTTTCAATACATCTACATTACTGCTATCTAGGGAATAAACTATTTCATATCTATTGTGCATTCATGCGGTAAAGAATTCATATTTGTAAACCGTTAGTTGATTTTTATTCAAACCAACTTAAGTGATTCAAATGGCATTCCTTAATAATCAGATAAATATGTTAACCATTAATTGCAAATGGAATTTTGTAAGTATCATACATATTTTTATATATACATATACATATTTTGTGTGTGTACGATATAGGGCAATTGACAATTCTAAAAAATTTGTTAAAGATGAATTTTTTAAAAATGTATTGTCTTTAGTGCTTTTAGGACAATCTTATCTAAATATTTACATTTTTTTTCATATTATTATAGAGATGATAAAAAAAAAAACTTTAAAAATTACTAAAAATCTATAATATACCCTTTGTGTTTCGCAAAACAGGAAATTAGCCTAGAGTCCAAAAATGAAGGGCCCTTGGTACATTAAGTACGTGCTGAACTTTCTTAACGCTATAGATATATCCACGCTTTTAAAAGTATTAAGGCCTAAGAGTATCCATAATGCTATAATCAAAAGTAAAAGGTTTTTAAAGTAAACAATGTTGGTGTAAAATATGGCTCACAATGCTATAATCAAATTTAACAACCACCTTAGAAATAATCAAATTTTAGGCTTTGGATAATCAAAACTAGCAACCTTTTGACAATAACCAAATTTAATAAACCATACATATTCTCAATCAAATACACCAATCATTATACAAAAATGTTCTCTCTTCCCTTTTCTTCTCTCTCTTTCTTTTTGAACAATATTTTACTAAACAAATGTTTTTTTTTTTCAGAAAACTGTTTTTAAAAATAGATTTTTTTTCCAAAAAAAAAGTTTCAAAAACCATTTTCTATTTCTAGTAAATAGTCTTTATTAGTTTCAAAACTATTTTAGAAAAACTATTTTCTATTTTTCACAATTTTTTGTTTTTGGTAGTTTGAAAAGATGATGTAACAAATTTTGGTTATCCAATTTTAATTATATCATTGTAGACATCTACATTGTTAACATTAGCAATCTCTTAAATGAATAATCAAAAGCTGACGTGGCAACTTTTGATTATCAATTTTTGATTATAGCATTGTTGATACTCTAAGGTCCTCTAATTTTAAAATAAGCAAATTTGTGGACAAAGTTACCCTTCAAAACATACACCACCACCGCCAACCTTCTCTCTCTCTCTCTCTCTCTCTCTCTCTCTCGGACCTCTCTCTCCCTCTCCCGAAGTCCCCCCTCTCTCTCCCGATCATAGATTTAAATATCGGCCGGTACGAACCGTATCGGCCGGTTCGTACCGGTATTTGAGGGGTCCGGTTCGGATATAGGCCGGTATAACGAGGAGACTGCAAATCACAGGTGAACCGGTCGATTTCCAGTTCGTATCGGTCTGTAACGGATTTAGTGGGCCGGTTTGGAAGGGAAAAAATTTTTGAACAATTTTTTTTCAATTTTCAGAATTTTAGCAAAACGTGGGCTTAACCGTATGCGTGCACAAGGCCAAATCCCGGATTTGCACCCCCCCTGCGTGATTAACTTGTGACGCGCACCCGGTTAACTGGTTTCCGAATCAGTTTTTCAAATTGCCGCCCACTTTCCTGAGCGCGCGAGACCTCTCCTTGAGTCCTCATTTACAAACCTATTAAAGTGCAAATTCATTTAAAGTAGATAGAAGTTTTGTAACTTGTCAATGTGGGACTCGAGAAAAACACCATATTTTACAAATACACACTAAAGTTCCAACATAAATTAGTTGTGGCTAGCGATTATCGGATATTTCACATGAAGAGAATGGGATATTTCACCTTTTTTTTTTGGCTAAAAAATGGTTAGAAATGGGAGACTAAATCGAGAATTAGGAACCAAATCGAAAGGTACCTTTGTTTGGTTCCCATATTTGGGAAACTCATTTTTCTCTTTGCACGTTTTTCAATAACTTTCTTTATCTATCTCTATCGACTCATTACCACTCATTACATTAAAAATATTTACCCTGACAACTACGCATGGGTAGTATATGGAGTATTGAAAAAGTCTTGGTCTCTCTTTTTGTTTTTTTCATTGAAATCGAGAATGATGGTTCGGCGTCCAGTACAGAGAGTATGTATCAACTCTCTCATTGTGGAAATGCGGGAATCAAAAAGACTAAAATGAAATACTTTTCCCACTGAATTAGGTCCCCACTTTTTTTGGATGCAAACAAGGAAGGGCCTCTATCATATCATACGTTGTGATTCTGGCTAGCTGTAGCCTGAGGGTCTGTAGGGTCTTTACTGATCAAAGTCAGCTAAAGAAACAAACAAAATATATATTGGAATATCTCAATTGCACATTGAATGAGCTAGCATATCCCCGCAGAGGGTCATGATATTTGGGGCATTTTACTTTTAGGTCTAAAAAATAGAAAGTAATTCTCACCAGGTCTCCTCTAATTAACGAAATACGAAAACCATATGAAGGTGCCTAAAACCCTAAACACTGAAAGTGCCAAACTCCTAGGGCACTCTATGGAAGTGCCTACACTTTAGGGTATCCTATAAAAATGCTTAAATCTCTAGGATACCCTATGAAAGTGCCTAAACTGCTAAAACCCTATAATAGGAAAGTGCATCCTAAAACCCCTATGAAAGTGCCTAAACTTAAACCCAAGGGCTCTATGAAAGTGCCTAATTAAACCTAAACCTAAGGTACCCTAAATCCTAGGGTATCCTAAATCCTAAAATCTTAAGGTTTCCTAAAACTTTAGGATACCCTAAAACCCTAAACTCCTAGGGTACCCTACGATTTTAGGGTACCCAAGGATACTACGGTACCCACTAGGGTACCATAAAACCCTGAAATACCCTAAAACCCTAGGGTGACACTTCCATTAGTGGTAAATGTATTTTTGTAAAAATAGACCTAGTGGTAATTAAGTATTCTATCTCTCCTTAATGGGAATTACGTGTCACATTTTTATACTTAGAGGTAAAAAAGTGTATTTGAGAAGGACTGTCTGTACTTTTACAACATGGCTTTGTGTGCCACTATTTTATCTACAAAAGAAATATGGCCGGCCCAGGGCCCGGGTACTTTGTACCGGAAGTGATGATATTTACTCAATAGATATCCCCAAAGCCAATAACCCATAACATACAAACAACAACATGACAAGAAATGAAAATAAACATTTTATAATCAGCACATAAGCAATTAGCATTTTATGAACTTTTCTTATCTTTAAGATTTCTACGATTCTCCTCCTTCGAGAATCTTTCCTCCGAATAACTCCAACCATAACCGTCCTATGATTAAATTCCCGCTTAATGACTTGTAACGGGGTTCTAAGTGAGTACCCCTAGTAGTCTCACCTACAACTATAGCAAGAGGTAAATGTCCCACCGAAGTCAATCATGACAGTCATAACCAGAATTTCAATCCAATACTAGTATCATCTCTTGTATCATTCATTCTCCCCCCTTAGGGTATTGCACATATAACACAATTCCCCATGATACACATATAGAACCAACCCTAGCCTCGGGCTGCACATACAACACATGAAGATGCACATACAATAACATTCATCGAGAACTCGCATACCGCGCACCATCTCCGATCACTTTTGTTACACTTGCCTTATTAACGTCCAACTAGTTTAAATATGGTCTCGAATACCCCTATGTGCCTATTGTCCAATTCTAAGTTCACGCAGCATGCACGTAATGATAACAATCGAGTCACAATCCATAGCATTCATGAAACATTAATAACAATTGAATTGAAGTAACATATAGAATCAAAATTAAAGTTCATTGTTAAATTTATAAATTTGAACCTAAGTATCATGATCAATGTATGGTACACACATTAAAACACAAGTCTCATGCTTCCAAATAATTTTAATCAAGAAATTTCAAAATCATTCAAAGGATTTCAAATCTGTCATGTTTTAAAAAAAAAAAAAATTCATAACTAATTCATTAGAACTCTAAAAATGTTCAAACCAGCGCCAAAAGTTTCGAAACATCAATTGGTATCTACTGTAAAAATAAGAGATTCAAAAATTTGATACATTTTTACCAGATTTAAAAAGAAACAGCTTGTTCTACAGAAAATAGAGCGCAAACCATTAATCTTTAACAATTTATTAAAAATAGCGTGTTAATCTGGTTTATTACAAGATTTTACTACATACCTTAGACACTAATAGGAGCTTCGTATTAAAGTTTCATAATTTTCTGATCTTGGTAAGTATTTTTTAAGTATATAAAAAACATACCAAAAACTTGCAGTTAATACAAGAAACAAATTATTGGCCTACTTCAAACTGAAATCTGTTATTGATCAGAACTAATTAGATCATGTGGGTCATATATTTTTGAAGCTATATGTGCCTAGTTTCTTACCCAACAAACAGAAAGTGTTTTCGAGTTTCCTAGGCCGAATATGGTCGTTTCCGTAAGGTGTGACGGTGCTGTCAGCACTGTGTAATAATTTAGAGCAGCTTATTAAAACATTTTTAGTAATTTCTATGATTCGAATAAAATTATGAGATTTTAACATAACGCAAGTTCTAAGACATATACAGGTATGGTCAATTAAAATCTCATAAAATTTCACGTTCAGGAACTATGCGCGAAAATTCGTCAAAGTCACAGCAACATCAAATTCCTTAGAAAACTATTACCTACAAAATCAAAATTTTTTACAAACTTTATATAAATTCACCATTAATAGACTACATACACATACAAATAATATACATAGGGAGAGTGGGGGAAGATATATATATATATATATACACACACACACACCCCCCCCTTGGATTTCGAATTTGGAGTGATTTTGAGAAAGGAAGTGGAAATGGCGTCGAAAAGGAGAGGCAAGCTAGTGAGGGTTCCGGAGAGAGGTGGAAAGGAAAATGGTGATAATGTGTGTGTTGTGTTTGTTGAAAGTTTAAGTGGATAAGAGAGAAAAGGGTGACGAATTATCTATTCTAATATATAAAGGGAGAGCACCTGTTTGGTGTCTCCGTCATGTATTTTCCTTTCCTAAAATACCCTCTAAAGAGAAAAACCACACAAAACAAAATAGTTAGTTTTGGGAATATATCAAACATTTTACCGCACAAAAAAAACTCCAAAAATAGTTACTAGCCTTTTTCCCTTCAACTGCTCCGTCTCCAGCAGTTCCCTCTCATTCATTTCACCACTCTTTCGGCTGTTCCAATGCAAAACCTGCTCTATTCCAATTAAGGTATTCTCCCTCCCCCTCTCTCTCTCTCACACACACACACACAAAAGCAGTAGTCAAATGCTATGTGGCAACTGACATGGTTCAGCAAAAAGTCTTCTATTATATGGGTTTTGTTTCTTTAGAAAGTGAATCAGTGGGTTTTGTTTGATAGTGCAGAAAGAGAGAGAGAGAGAGAGAGAGAGAGAGAGAGAGAGAGCATGTGTGGCGTGTGCATGTGCCGTGAGAAGTGGTGGTGCTGTGTGTGCGTGGGTGATGGGCTTGGTAGGGTCATGACTTATTGGGGGGTAGACTTATAAGGTACATAATTGTTATTAGACATATTAGTAGTAGCTGAGAGTGATTTCAATTTTGTTGGACAAGTGCAGAGAGTGGTCGCCGGAGTCAATGGTGATGGTGGTCGGCAGCATCGACGGTGGGAGGTGAAAGTGAGTTAACTCGAGAGTGTGTTTGGTTTGGAACTGAGTTAGTGAAGTTGGGTCAAAATTTCGGGCAAGATGTGAAATTTTGAATTGAAAAATAAAAGAGACTAGAGGCTGGGGCACACGCGATGAGTGTGCAAGTCGGATTTTTACAACGTTTTTGGAAAAATGTTTTTCACTTATTTGATCAAATTTTCACAAACATTGTGAAAATTCGACTTGCACACGCATCGCATGTGCTCTAGCCTCTAGTGAGAAGTTAAGGGGTGTGGGGGAGGGTGAGGTGAGTGATAGATGGTGTTAACTGGCGTGGGGTGAAAATGAATGGAAGAAATTATTTTCCCCGATGCGGAAACGTGCCCCGCGGTATTCGACAACCCAATTTTTTATTTCAGAAAAATTTTAAAATATTACCGCAGCGTAACCAAAATATTCCGGGGTTAACCGTGGTCTCGGTTTATGGAGAAAAAATTTCGTTGGTTGCAAAAATATTTATGCGAAATAATAACATGCATGACTTGAATTAAATGCTCATTAATTACTTAATTATTTATTTTTAACTAGAACAGATTAATAAGGAAAATAAAATTGAAATAATATTACCGAATTGGAATATTGCATGCACACAACTCATATTTTAACCTGACCCAAGCAAAAACTCATACTTTAACCTGAATGGATTAGACGAGTGTTAGTTTTCCAGGGTGCACCTTTGTTTTCATACTGTCAGTTTTTTGCAAAAAAAAACTCATACTCCCCATGACCAAACTCTATAGCACGGCCCTCCATTATGCCACGGATAACAGTTGTGAGACAGATATTTTGCAAAATCGCTCTCTGTTGTTTATAGATTGATGTCAGTGTCGGTTTTATAATTTGGTTTGAGATGGATTCCTTAAATTTTCTTTTGAGACCATTTCCAACTATAATGCTTACTATTCACGAGATCTAGAATTAGGCTACGTTCTTATGAAGTTAACTTAAATTTGAGAATTTTGTCTTTATTTGAATTTTTTTCAAATTTGTTAGTTTTGCGCCAAACTTTTATGGGTTATTGATTTGTCACGATGAGATAAATTGGAAAAGTAGTTTTTTTTTTTTTACTTTTATCCAAGTATTTCAAGAAATAATCTCTTTTTAGCAACAAAAGTCACTTTGTTTGGTTCGAGAATTAGGAACCAGATCGGAAGGTACCTTTGTTTGGTCCCCATATTTAGGAAACTCATTTTTCTCTCTGCACATTTCTCAATAACTTTCTCTATCTATCTCGACTCATTACCACTCATTACATCAAAAACATTTACCTTGACAAGTACGTATGGATAGTATATGGAGTATTGAAAAAGTCTTGGTCTCTCTTTTTGTTTTTTTCATTGAAATCCAGAATGATGGTTTGGCACTTTGGCGTCCAGTACAGAGAGTATGTATCAACTCTCTCTCATTGTGGAAACGCGGGAATCAAAAAGACTAAAATGAAATTCTTTTCCCACTGAATTAGGTCCCCACTTTTTTTGGTTGCAAACAAGGAAGGGCCTCCCTCAAATGTTGTGATTCTAGCTAGCTGTGGCCTGTAGGGTCTTTACTGATCAAAGTTAGCTAAAGAAACAAACGAAACATATACTATCTCAATTGCACATTAATTGAATGAGCTAGCATATCCCCGCACAGAGCCATGATTCTCGTATTTGAGAAGGACTGTATATACTTTTACAACATGGCTTTGTGTGCCAGGTCAAACTGTGTCCACCATTCAGCGTAACCACTATATACTTTTATCACTATCAATATTCCTCTCATTTAATTTCTTTGGTCCACTCTACTTTTTTTTTCTTTTCTCTTTAAGGTCCCTTTATTCCGACAGGGATGGAGAATATTGGAGATTTAGAGAAGGGAGTGGTCCGGTACTTATCATGCACGCCGAGTTTTTAAATTCTTGTAATTAGACAATTTGATTAGGCATAATAACAGAAGAGAAACTTCTCTGAAATCTAGTCTAGATTCAATCTCTAATGATTTTTTTTCAGAATTCGAAAGAACATCGATCGAGTACTCTTTTGATAGATCATTAGAACATGTGTGAATATTCTTTTACGGTATTATTATAGATGCTTAACTTCAGATATACACGTGTACTTATTGGAGTAATAGGAGTATTAAATCTAATGATGTCATTATTAGTGATTGGCTTATTTTCCTACCCGAATTCAAATCATGGCTCTATCCCTTTATTCTATACATATAGGGAACTATTAGATTCATGTCGTGGAATAATTTTTAAATCGATCATCTCACAAGTTAAAATTTTGGTCCGTCCTTATTTATGTAATAACTACTAAATTACAACTCACTAGTTTAGATAATAGAGGATCGATCCAATGTTTTACGCTTTTTATACTTCCCTCAAACTTTAGCAAAAACTACATGTAGTGCGCATAATTTTTTTGGCAGATTATAGATAATGATAAAATCAAAAGGACACTTCCATCTTGTCATGTTTGGAGGTGAAAGGGTGAAAATGGGGTGAAAGAGCTAATTCTCTTACTTTTAGGACTAGTTCTGTAGTTCACAAGAAATGGTAAAATTTGGTGGGAAAAAAAATCTTATGGGTAATTGTTCATCAAATACAAAATTGGACACATATATAAATTCTCACACATACCCCTATCTCTCATGCTAATTTGTCTCTTACTCATCCTAACATATTTACGGGAAAAAATACAAAACATTTCTTCGTTTGCTTTTCTCGCCTATTATACTTAAGACCGTACGTAAATGAGGAATCAAGATCGTTTTGTGTGATCTTTTATTATGTGATCCCTTTATGCGCAACAAAATGATATCCGCCATAGTAACATTCAATGGTCAATTTGATCGAGTCATTAATTTTGCTAGTCCCGACGTGTTTATGATTGAAGCTAAAAATCAGGTTGATCGAACATCAACAAAGACTCAATAGAATCACACCTGTCTAGAGAAACAAACAATTAGAGAAGGGTTGTCCATTTCTCTTGCGAAAAATGTGCCTCATTCTGCTGGATAATAATCTCCGATTGACCTAATTTTTTGCACGGACAATAAACACATCAAGACGTACAAAATGAACAGTTTCGGATCAGTTTACACGCACCTCATATTAATCCCTTCCGCCCCTCCCATATCTTGTTGTTTCGGGATATGTGTCACGAATTCCAAATATCAAGCCTAGATCATTTTGTGGTCGGCTCAACATTATCTATATCATCTTGTGGGCATTTTATTGTATATGTTAAGGCCTTGCCAATCCCAAAAGGAGATCTAGAGTTTAATTTGGAACGAGTTGACTCTACGGTATTTTTTTTATTTTTTTATTTTCCTGATAAGAGTTGACTGTACGTTATGTACGGGCTACGTACTTACATATGATAGTGGCAATGACTGCTTTGCTAAGCCATGTTCCTATAGTCCTATTGATCAAGAATGGTGGATATAGTAAGTAGTACTTAAAATTTACTTATCGATCTGAATCTAAATCTGGATCTGGACTTCGATATGTTAATAATAAAACTTTTCGTCGTGCGTGCCTAAATATTGTTCTTGATGTGTGTAAAGTTTCAATCTGGCATCGAGTTATGAGTTTCGAAACAAGAGGAGAAACTATTTTGGAACATATTATATATATATATTGGTTGACTATTGGAGGTTCGAATTGATTTTTAGATTAATGGTCATGCTTAATTACTACTAATATGTCCGAACTTTGATCGGCAGGCTGCTAGCATATGGGGTGTGTGCTCCATTGAAAATAACAAGTGGAAGTAGGCCCAAATCGAGCCAAGGAACTTTAGCATGCATGTTCCTATCATTTGAAAAAAAAGGTAAAATTACACGAAAACCTCCTCATCTATTCGGTTTAGACACGGACACCTCCTAACCTTTAAAAATGCCCATACACATCCCCTCATCTTCTACCGTTACCCAAGGAGCACCCTTCCGTTTGAGTACCGTTTGTTGCAAGGCACATGTCAATACTTTTGCCAAATTTTAGACAAAAATGCCCTTTAACGGCAACATATACCCTGTTGCCTTTCATACATCATTCCTCATTCTCACTTTATATCAGAGATTCCCTCTCTCACTCTGTATCAGAGATTCCCTCTCTCTCTCTCTCTCTCCTACGGCAGCCATGGAAGGTGGCAAGTGGCTACTATAGTTATAATAGCCACCATAGCCACACCAACAATAGATCTAATATCTGCAGTTGGAGCCACAACTCCAACCGAACCCAAAACTGGGTTGATTCCTACTGCCGTTGTGGAGAAAAAGTCCCCTTGAGGACTTCAAATACAAAATGGATGACAAGCAAATGCAAAACAACAAAAGCCTCAATTGTTAAAGGTTATCGAAGTCACCATTGTACAACACCTTTCAAAAAACCCTACTATTCTCAAACAAAAACCTTAATGTATTCATATATCATATAATATGAACATATAAATCTACATTTGCGCCATTTAATAAGAAAATCTCGGATTTTTTTTACATATAAAACATACCTTCCAAAGTAGGGTTTGCCACGATCCAGGGTTGACCACGATCTATAGCTTTTCTACAGTGTACACGATCCGATATTCTTCTAAACTTAGGTTTTCGTCACGATCTAGGATTAGCTATGATCTACAATGCAAGTTGAAGAGGGAGAGGAAGAGAGACAGAGGCACCATGATCGAGTAGGGTGGAGAGAAATTTCTGATTGAGTGAAGTGTGACGTATGCTTGTTGCTCCATTTCATAACAGAGGGTATATTTGACATTTCGTTCATTCCGTTAACGGTGTTGAGGTTTTTTTCCCTTTTCAGTAGATGAGGGGGTGTGTATGGGCGTTTTTAAAGGTTAGGGGGTGTCCGTGTCCAAACAAGATAGATGAGGGGGTGTTTGTGTAATTTCACCAAGGGTATATTTGATATTTCGTTCATTCCGTTAACGGCATTGAGGTTTTTTTTCCTTTTCAGTAGATGAGGGGGTGTATATGAGCGTTTTTAAAGGTTATGGGGTGTTCGTGTCCAAACCAGATAGATGAGGGGGTGTTCGTGTAACTTCACCGAAAAAAAATTGTGTAAGTTACAAATATGTACGTAGTAGGTGGGTACCTACGTATGAGAAAACTAATTATAAGAGTTAATTTGTCATCTATAGGATCGCATGCATGTTTGAATCTTACGGGGATCAAACATTTCAAACCTAAAAGTTCTTAGTGTTTAGAAAGCTTTTGCAAAAAAGTTGCCGCCAAGATCGGAAACAGAAGAAGAAACTATATATATTTTGCATGCACATATTATAATAATATGCCCTGACGGACTATTGGGGGTAGTTTCCACTAAATTAATTAAATTTTGTTGATAACTTTTGTATTTGCGTATCAAGTAAACAAGCTGTTTCCACTGAATTAAAAGTCGCGGCACTTACCAAAGTAAAACTTGCCTACACTTTGCTAAAGGGACCGCAAAAAAGTTAGAAACACAAAAGTTTAGTGGAAACAGAACTGTTTTTAATTTTTTTTGCTGTTCAGGAAACAGAACTGTTAAAGGATATGCAGTGTTTCAGGAACCCAAAATCTGGAGTTGCCTCTTTTTTTTTTAGGGGTAACCGTCACTTTTAATTCGTTAGTTTTAGGGTTTGGCTGTGTTCCTATATCTCTGTATTCAGTTGAAAATTTGTAATTGCCATATGGACTAATCTGTACTCAGTGCTAATCCGTGGATGCCGTATGACTTGTTTAAATAAATATGCTTATTCCGTTGACCAAACAAAAAATAGAAGCTAAAAGTTGTAGGTAAAAATATAGCGGAAACAGGACCTCATTATTGATCATGCTTAATTACTATATATATACACACACACACACACACAAAACTTCAGGTAAGGGCTCCCCTTTTTTGATCGAATTTCGATGATCCGAGCCGCTGAATGTGTTCAGAACGTGATTTTAAGGGTATTCGCTAGAAATCGGCAAAAAAAAAAAGACTGGGAAGCAGTTTTTGTTTGTTTTTTATCAAACAGTTCAAATAAAAACTGCTCGAATGAAACCCTTTCCGGTCTTTTTTTTTTTTTGGTGATTTCTCACGAGTACACCTAAAATTATGTTCTGAACACATTAAGCGGCTTGGATCATTGAAATTCGATCAGGAAATGGAAGAAAAGGGGAGATCCGCAACTTAATACGTTAAGGGCGTCCTTACCTGAAGAGGACTCATTTATATATATATATATATATATATATATATATATATATATATATATATATATATATATATATATATATAAAAATTATGTCCGACCTTTGATCGTAAGGCTAGCACATATGTTTGCCCCATTGAAAGTTGGATACATGAAAATAACAATTGGAATAGATTAATGAATATTACATCAAGGTCAATATACCCATATATATATATGTATGTATATAATTAGAGAGAGATTAGAGAGGCAGTAGGCCCAAATCAAGCCTACTTTGGTTGATGGAGGAAACAAAATTCTATCATTAGGGGAAAAAAACACATTGCGTAAGTAACAAGATTTTTTATTATTTTTGCCATTTTTGTATACATCCGTGTGAGTTAGTGGAGGAGTTAGTTAATTTAGTTCACAGTGTCCATACCCTTAAATCCCATACACCTCTGCTGAGGCTCGAACCCTGACCTCTCTTGTGCAAATACTAGGAGGTAACTGCTAAGTTAAAAGCCTTTTGGTTAAGTTAAATGTGGTAACTATGTCAAAATAATTAGGTTGGGTAGTTTACCTGTGTGTGTAACCTTCAACATTCTTGTCTTCGCTTGATTGGTTGACCAAACATGGACTAACACCCCCCCCGGATGGGCCGAAAACACTACAGTCACCGACCGGGAGGGTTGGTGACCGGCCACCGACCATGTGTGGGGTCCACTCCGGCCCGGCATGATTGATCCGAGCCGCTCAATAATTTAAAAAAAAAAAAATCGAGTGGGCTGCGCTAGAAATAAGCTCAATCCGATGTGTGTACGTGCTCAATCCGAGCCGCTCACAAATGAAAGTTTGGAATGAGCACGTACACACATCGGATTGAGCTTATTTCACACGTGGCCCACTGGGTTTTTTTTTTTTAAATTATTAAGCGGCTCGGATCATTCGTGCGGGGCCCGGAGTGGACCCCACACGCGGTCGGTGGCCGGTCACTGACCCCCGGTCGGTGATTGTAGCACTGCTCCGGATGGGCCGTATGCAAGTTGTCACTAAAAGTGATTTGACCTCGTCAAGTCTATACGCCTTGTACGCCAATTATTGAGTACTCTCATGTGCATGCGGTGCATCTCGCAAATAAAATATCGTTACTATATAATGTGGGTCACTTTTTATCTCTCAATAACCCAACAAAATTGTGTGAACAATTATATCCTTATTGCAAAAATTGTACTCCCTTCGTCCCAAATTGGATGTCAATTTTGGGTTTCTGTGCCAATTTCAATTTCTTATATATTTCAATATGAATCTCAAAAAATATGCAATATAGATCTTGTTTGATAGTTCTCGATTAATTCTATTATACAGAGTTCTCAAACTCATGAAAAACGCTATGGATTGAAAGATACAAGCGATGAAAAATGACATGAATTTCAAAAATTGTCATTCTTTTTGGGAAGGAGGAAGTAACTTTGTACGTAAATGGTTGAAAGTACCACTTAAGAAATCCCACATGGACATGGTACTATGGAAGCGCTGAATGATCATTTGTGCCTTAAAACTTATTTCCTTTGCCCAAGGGAAAAATAAATTTAAAATTGAAATTAGGTAATGTCACGCACTCGATTTTCAACATAAATAATAATAACATTTGATAATTAAAATCCTCACCGAAATTACAATTTATAACCCAAAAGGTAATTCAGTCCCCAATTATACAAATTTGCCAATAAAATTACAGAGTTTCAAAATAGAAAATACAATATCATGTAGTTTAGTTTACAAAGATTGACAAGTATTCTCCAAAAAAAAAAAAAGAAGCTTTAACCAGTAACAACAGCATGAACTCCAAGCATTCCATGACAATGACCTGCAATGTACCTGAAAATGATAGGTTGAACTATACTTGCCTAGTAGAGAAATCTATACGCAAGTTATAAGAAAATATAACGAGTTATGCATCTAAAGTGAATGAATATAGACAGATATGCCCAAGGGTTATATGGCTGTCAACAAACAACTTACTATGGCCAAAGGATTCTAGACAATCCTATATACAACACCTATGATCTCACATGTCATACTAGTGCCACAAACATTCCCACATCAATCATAAATAATCAACATTTGGTTTCTCAACCGATTCATCACATCATGTGTATTTTCACATTCATTCTCATTTCACAATCTTCCACATTTCCTCGTATGGTTTACAAATCTCTTTCCTCATTCTCATATGTCATCAAAACTCTTTTGTTTTCCCATATAGATGCAAAGTATAGAAATAAGTGACCTATAGTGGTCAAGCTCTGCTGATTCAAGCTTGAATAGCCGGAGTCCATTGATTCTGTGCACGAATACCGAAAACCATTAATTCGCTCAAGAATAGCCGGAAGATTTTTAATAGAGAAATCATTTTCCCTTTCGAACAATCCAATTTAGTAAAAACCAATCTTTCTTTCTTTTTCCGATAATCTCATATCATAACATCCAAGATTTTCGCATGTATCGCTCGTTTCCGGTCATCTCACCGAATGTCTATGGTGATACCCGTTCATTTGCGTGATTCCGGTCGTCTCACCGAATGTCCTTGGTGATACCCGTAGTGTCAATTCCGGTCGTCTCACCACCTCGTGGTGATACTCATAGTGTCAAGTTTTCGTTGTGTCCGTAACCTCAAATAGTCATTCATATCTCATTATGCTACAAACCATCAACCGTTATATACACCAACAAATAGATAAGCACACACATTTCCATTAAGTATATCACCATAACCTACACAAAAATACTAAACTCATAAGTAACTTTACGACTTGCTAACCACTAGCTTCTTTACTAGAATCTCATAAAACGAGAGCTCAAGGAGTTTAGAGTAATCAACGAGATGAAATCACAAGGATACGAATTACTAAGTTACCTTTCGGATCACTAGCCAAACTCACGACTACCCATCACACTCACCATAACGCCTCATATAACCTACGGTACACCTAAACAACCTTACGGTTCATTTTCCATTTACGACCGTACTAAGATTACCTATAACGAGTATCAAAAGGATTAGAACAATCAACGAATCATTGGAACACTGGTAATCAAGTTTAGAGATGATTAGAATGTGATTGAAGAGTGTTAGAAGTGATCGGGAGCCAATACAATCGATGAATGATCAACAAAATTTAAAAACAGTTTTCTGAGTCATTGATACCAATACCTACTTTTTGAGGTATTGGTACCAAACCAATCCAGAGAGCAATCAGAAACTGAGGTATTGGTACCTCAAAAACGTGGTATTGATACCAAAGGTATTGATACCTCAAAAATGTGGTATTGATACCAACGCAGTACAACGGGCGATTTTGCAGAAAATCAAGAATGAGTACAAACTCAAAATCCAACAAACTAAGGCACGATTTAGGCACATAATCATCATATAAACTCATAACGAGAGTAAGAAATCCCTACCTCAAGTCAAGGATCGAAACCCACGCGATTTGAGCAAGCCCTAGACTCCGAAAACTTCAAAATCAACCGAATCTCCTCCACCGAACGAAATATGTTTCTTTTTGTAGAAATAACTGCCAAAATCAAGTCCTACGAAAACGAACGACTCCGATCATCGAAGTTGAGCTCGGTTTGGGCCCATACGGAGTGGGTAATTTCTCCCATTTTTAAATGGGTGAATAAGATTGCAGTCCAAAGTATTGGAGTACATATTTTTATGTTCTACAAAATTGATTCTTCAAAAGAAAGATAATTATTTTCTCCAATTGTTTTGCATTGAAAAAGTCTTACCTTGGAGTTCACTTCTTGAATCAAGTATAAAGGACTGAAGAGAAAAAGAGGTAGTTGTGTGTGGTTGTCTGTTTTGTTACTTTTTCTTCCCTAATCACATTATGAGCTCTCTCTTTTTTTGCCTTTTGTTCTTTTTCTCTCCCTAACAAGAGTAAAGGATATTTTCTCCTTTTTTCCTCAGCAAAAGAAATTTTATTAATCTTATAAAGATTAAAAGGACAAGGGCAACCGAAAGAAAAGATTAATAACTTAAGACTACCCGAAACTCAAGCGTTGGCAAGAGACCGAAAAGATATTGTATTCCTTGTCCTTTATTTCCATCAGTTACACGAACTCACACACATTAAACATGGGGCCCACACATAATGCATGTGCACACGAAAAGATATTGTATTCCTTGTCCTTTATTTCTATCAGTTACACAAACTCACACACATCAAACATGGGGTCTACACATAATGCATGTGCAGTGTGTGTGGCTCCATATTTGATGTGAGTGAATTTGTGTGATTATGTGTGTAAGTGCATGTGGTTTTATATTAATTGTATTTCCATCTCTTGCATACTGAATTGGGGCAGTTCATTGGGCCAATTGGTGGCCCATGCCCTTAAAGGCCTTGCATTTTTGGGCTCACATGGACATATGCCAAAATGAACTGGTTAGGCCGGGCTGCATAATGGACATGGCAAAACGACCTGGTTGGGCTGAGCTGCATAATGGACATCGGCAAGCTATTGGGCTTGGAAGGGCAAGGGATGAGCCCTTGGGACTAAACTCAAACATTCAAGAGGGCATAATTATCCTGTAGCGAGATCTGGAAGCTGCGAAAAACAAAAGGGAGGACGGTCCAGGGCTGCAAATGAACCGAGCCGCTCGGTTCGTTATTGGCTCATTCAAGCTCGGCTCGGAAGGTAAACGAACAAGCTCGAGCCGGTTTTATCGCTCATTTAATAAACGAGCCGAGCTTGAGTTGCGATGAGCTCGGCTCACAAACCGGGGTATATATATATACTTAAAATTTAGGTTTTTTTTTTTTTTTTTTTTTTCGTATTTTGCCTCAACAGTCAACACTTAGGGTTTTCTGTTTCTACTTTCTAGTCAACAAGGGATGCGACGCAAAACATTACAACCCCGCCCCAAGGTTGACAATCGCACCACCCAAATCAACGAACCCGTCGCAGATCTATTATCGCTAATCGCTGATCTTCCTGGACCTCCTCCTTGTCTGCACGGGTGATCTCTCTCTCTCTCTCTCTCTCTCTCTCTCTCTCCCTCCCCCTCTCCCTCTCCCTCTCAACCTCTTTCTCTGCCTCAACATGCAATCTGAGATGGAGAATCTGGAGATTAGAGTTATTGCCTGCATGTTTTTAATCTTTTGTGAATGTTATTGTGATTTTCGATGTGTGGCTGACTATGTGGTTATTGGCTAGTGGTTATTATAAGAACAATGGCTCAAAGTCGTTTTTTAACAGTGGCTCGCGAGCTGGGAAGCGATGAAGTACTTAGTTGCATCTAAACCTCACCTTATTCAATTTAGTGAGATTTAGTGAGATTGCTAAATAGTTGCAATTGCCTTTGAAAAGACTAATATTGGATTGCCCTACCTGGTGGAATTTAGTTTATTTGATGTTGTCTACTGCCTTGGAGTTCAAGGATGTTTTTCCTAGGTACAGTGAAAGGGATTTGGGTTTCGCCTATGTGCCTAGCTAGGAAGAATGGGAGAAAGTTGAGAGAGTGTGTCAATTTTTGGAGATTTTTATTGATGTCACAAATATTATCTTGAGAAGTGAGTATCCAACTTCTAATTTGTTTCTCATTAAGGTTTGGAGGATAAAAGAAATCTTGGATAAAAGTATAGAGGATAGTGACGATTGCATTCGATTGATGGCGATAAGGATGAAGTTGAAATTCGACAAGTATTGGGGTGAGAGTAATCTATTGATGGATCTCAGTGCAATATTGGATCCAAGATACAAAATGGTTCTACTTGGATTTTGTTTTCCTGTGATATACAATGATCCGCTTCCAAAGGTTTCTTAGTTGTTGGACAGTCTCTATGAGCTTTACAATGAGTATGTTGTTATGCATTCCCAAGCATACAATGAACAGATTTCGCAACAAAGCACAACAGAAGTTGGTTCTCCCAATAGTCTTCGCTCGGTAAAAAGGTTGTTAAGGGTAGATCCAAATACGAGTCTTTAGTTAGGCAGTCTGATAGCATTCAACCGGTGAAATTTGATTTGGACATTTACTTGGAAGAAGGTTTCTATATATGTCAGCAAGGCATGGATTCCCAATTTGATGCATTGGAGTGGTGGAAAGCAAATAGTCTCAAGTATTGTATAGTCTCCAAGATGACACATGATATATTGTCTATTCCTATTACGTCAGTGGCTTCGGAGTCCACATTTAGTGCGGGAAGTAGGATTATCGATCCATATATCATGCATCATTGGCTACAGAAACTGTTGAAATGCTACTTTGTGGGGCTGACTGGGTACGTGCATATCATGGACTAAAGAAGACATCCGATGTAAGTGAAGTTTGTTAGTTTATTTTTTGGTCGATCATTTGTGTGATATATATATATATGGGGAAGGATCAAGGGACAATAGATTTGCCAATACTTTTGACACTAAATCTTGACCGTTGATTTGGACGGTTCAGATTAGAAGTTACAAAGCCACACTCTCTCTCTTTCCCGTCTGAGTTCTCTCTCTCTCTACAATGTTTACACCATTATCAGTCACGCTCCTTCACATGGGGAACTCCCACTGTCGACGACCAACGAGTGTTGACCTTCTGGACTCCAATGACGAAAGAAATCCGCCTGAGCGCTCGATTTCTGGCAACTATAACTCTCTCTTGTTTCAAATTGAAGGATACATTGGCCAATTAAAAAAACCTAAAAGTAAAAAAAAAAAAAACCGATTCTTCCTTCCAAACCCGGCACCCTTATCAATTTCCTCTGACTGTTCCCAGAAACGAAACAAAGCCACAACAATAAAATAAGCATCAGGGGCTTAATTTTGCAAAACATCAATCGAATCCCAAGGTGGCTCTCATAATTGCAAAACAATTTAGCAGCATAAGGAAAAAATAACAGGCAGTTAAGAACGCACACATACACGTGCAAGTACATAGATGATGATAACGAATCATTGGATTTTTGAACGAAATTGTATGCTACATATTCAGCAACCCAACACCACAGACCCGAAAAGCCCAAATTTGTTACCATGGCATATGTTTTTTCGCGAGTGAAAAAGGGAGAGAGAGAGATAACAGAGAGAGAGAGAGGGAGAGAGAACACGGTGAGGGAGAAGGGGGGAAGAGAGCTTGACTGAGAATAGCGTAGAGATTAGAGAGAGAGAAAAGGGGGGGGAGAGAGAGAGTGTGTGGCTTTGTAACTTCTAATCTGAGTCATTCAAATCAACGGTCAAGATTTAGTGTCAAAAGTATTGGCAAATCTATTGTCTCTTGATCCATCCCATATATATATATATATATATATATATATATATATATATATATATATTGAGATTAATTTTTTGTACTTATTATGATAGGGAAAAGAGTCATCTCACAACGAGTTCATTCTACCATAATAGAGTGATGTGGTGTGTCCTTTTAGAAAATGCTACTCCCTCTCTCCCTTATTAATAGTCCACTATTCCATTTTGGGTTGTCCCTTAATAAGTGTCTATTTTTTAAAGTTAGTGGATAAAAGTTGGTGCATTGTCTATTTTGTCCCTAAAAGTAGATTTCATTTTGAAACGTTAGTGAATAAAAGTGTAATGATGATAGGTAAGTAGGGAAAGTGGAGGAAAAAGTTGATGTGAAAGGTATAATGATGATGTCTTTTTAATAAGTTGGAATTACGAAGTAGAATATTTAAAAAGGGACGGAGGGAGTAGTATTTAGTAACCAGACTATTTGTTTCATGACCACGGTATCGGTATATGTGAATCTGTGGAATTTTTTTGACCTTGTTTAGTTGTTTTGATGGATTAATGGATAGTAGATACTAGATACTATCATACTAATTCTTGCTCCACTTGTTTAATGCATCAAGTGGCGGCTATTTTGCAAGCAACATGGAAATGGACAATCATTTTTTGGTGCGTTATCAACTTAAGACATTTTGGCATTGAGGTTTTTTGATGGATTGTTCTATTTTGTGATGCTATTGAATACTGATATGTAGTTATATGTTTAGAGATTGGAAGCAAAGACATTTGGTGGTAGACTGACTGGGTTTTTTTTTTTTTGTAAGATCCCATATTTTGGTGAACTTTGATATATTAGGGGATCTTATTTGTTCTAGGCTTTCACCATTGTTTTTGGTGAATGGTGCTTCATGTATGTTCTTCCTTTTTTTTTTTTTTAATCAAAACGATTGAAAACTTTTATTATAACTTAGAGAACTCAAATACAAGAAATAAGTCGGTTATCTTTCACCAAAGGAGATAACAACCAATCAGGAGGCCTAGCTTCCCAAGTTCTAACACCAAGACCTCGCAAACCATCTTTCGTCAAAGTATCCGCTACATTATTAGTCGATCTTCTTCCAACAAACACAACCTCACACTCTTGAACCAAATTTCTAGATCTTCTGACATCTTCCACCACCACATCCACTTCAGTGGGACACACTATCTCACCTTGGATACACCTCACCAATTGTTGTGAATCCCCCTCCATGATGAGCGAATCCAATCCCAACAAAACGGCAAAATCAAATGCTGCCCGCCATGCCATAGCTTCCGCACATAGAGGAGAACCCACCTCACCCAGATTAAATGAACGTGCTGCCACAAAAGACCCATTCGAATCCCGTACCACTATCCTCGCACCCGCCTCCGCCAATCCATCTGATCTGCTTACCCAAGCGGCCAAGCCCATCCACATTAAATTTCAGCTTTCCACATGCCGATTTTTGCCAACATTGAGCCAACTCCCGACTTCCCATTCTCAGCTGTCTCGGCACCGGAATCTGTTCCCACATTGCAAGGATAAATTCCTTAGCTTCCTTAACAGCTACTACCACCATCTGGCTCGGGTCCGGGTCTACTCCATTGAACAGAACCACATTTCTGCATTTCTAAATCCTCCACATAATCATCACTGCCAACGTCAACATATAACCTCCATCATCTGTTCCCTTCCATCTATCAATCAACCTATCAAACCATGCCAAGATTGATGCTTCAAATATTTAGCCCACTAAACTTTACAAGGAGATTACAAGCTACAGTCTAATCTTATGAAGTTAGGAGCAGAAAAAAGAAACGACCTCTTGTAACTTTAGGACTACTAAATTTGGGTTTATGATTTAATCTGAACTGTTAGATCATTTATTGGATGTGTTGACATGATATGGTGAAAATGTACGGTAAATTGTGGAGGAGATCTGAGTCCGTTGAGAGTGAAACAAACTTGGATCATCTCCACATGTATTACTCCTCTATATCTATCACACCTTTTTAACCAGAACATGCCATCTCATTAGTGAAATAATCTGACAGTCAAGATTAAATCATAGCCCTAAGTGTTGTTACATGCCACCTTTTCATCGTTTCTCTATCTCAATTCCATCGTCATCCCCAAACACAAAAGACCAGACTCAGGCCTCCATGCGATCAATCTGGCGGCTCTAACTAAGTTGATGAAATTCCTACTCTGGTATGATTTTGATCCCTTTGACTCTCCATTTGATTTTGATTTGGATGTTTTTGTTAAAAAATAAATTAGGGTTTTGTTTCAATTAGGGAACTGTAAAATTTGATTCAATTTCGTTTTTTGATACTTCCCGTGTGGATTTCTATTCTTTTGTAGTAGTTACACTCTGCGTGTCCATTCTGGACCCTAGTTTTGATCTTCATACCTATTATTGGTGTCCTAACAAGTGGCACAATGTGGCAGTAGGCCCAATTGATCGAGCCACGGAACTTTAGTTGGTTGATAGAGGAAACAAAATACTATCATTAGAAGAAAATTGTGTAAGTTACAAGATAAGTAGTACGTGGGTATGAGAAAACTAATAAGAGTTTGTTTTTTATGGGGTTGTATCTTTGAATTTTACGGAGGTCAAACATTTCAAACCTAAAAGTTCTTGATGCGTAGAAAGTTTGTGCAAAAAGTTGCAGCCAATTTTCGAAACAGAAGAAGAAACTATTTTGCACATATTATATGCCCTTAGTATTGGGGTTAGTTTTCGCTAAACTAAAAGTTCTTAACAATTTTTAGCATTTTACCAAGGCGATTAAATTTTTTATACCGTCGGTGTAAATATTTGTTTCCTCCAAATCAATTATATATATTATGCCACATCGCTATGTTTTATTGATTAGAACCACTGTTTTGCAACGTGGCACAATGTAATTGATTTAGAGAAAACAAATGTTTACACCGGCAGTGTAAAAAATTTATTCTCTTTACCAAATAGACAAATTATTTCCACTAGACTAAAAGTTGTAGCACCGTACCTAAGTAAAACTTGTCTACAATTTGATTGTTAGAGGGATGACAAAAATTTAGAAACAAAAGTTTAGTGGAAACAGAATTGTTTTTTTTTTTTGCTGTTCGTAAACAGATGTTAAAGGCTAAAAGTTGAAGGTAAAAAATACTCCGTATAGCGGAAATGGAATCTCATTCAGTGGCGGATCCAGAAATTTCGTATAGAAGGGTCACTTTTCGAGCATAAACTTGATAAAAATTCTCACAATCCAATATAACAAGAACATGAAAAAATATAACGAGAACCAAAAATAAAAATAGACCGGTGTTTCTGTATTTGTACTTATAAATTATTATTATTATTATATTGATGAAATAGGTAGAATACATTAGGTTGGCTTTGTGGTACTACTACTACCCAGAGTTATAAGAGAAAAGGGTCCACGCTAGCAAGCGTTGAACCGTGACCACACTCGTGCGAAACGAAACCCCTACCACTCGAACAAGCCTTCCCGTCTTACTGTATTTTGAGTATTTATATATATATTACTTATTTTGTGATTCACACACACAAAAAGCTCGCTAATTTTTTCGTAGGGTCATGTGACCTCATTATTGATCATGCTTAATTACTACTTATGTCCCACCTTTGATCGTAAGGCTAGCTAGCACGTATGTATGCCCCATTGAAACTTGGATACAAGAAAATAACAACTGGAATAGATTATGAATATTACATCAAGGTCAGTATATGCATATATATATATATATATATATAGCATATATAATTAGAGAGAGATTAGAGAGGCAGTAGGCCCAAATCAAGCCATGGTACTTTGGTTGGTGGAGGAAACAAAATTCTTCAGGGTTTTTACTAGCCGGCCCCCTTTTGTCTCTGGATACCCGTTCAGCCCCACCCCTTGTCACACCCTTTTCGTCCAAGCCCCATTTCAAGTGATGTATCCAAAATACCCCACCTTCAGCGCTCTTGGGAGAGAATTGAAGACCTCCCTTCTTCGCCGCAATCGGGATCATCGTTGCCTCCTCCTCTTTCGAAGAGGCTCCGATGCTCTTCTTCCACCTATCCGGTTTGATTCTCCGCCCCGACTCTGCTCGATCAGCTTCGACCTCTCTTCCCCAACATGGACCACCATGTGTCTCTCTCTCTTTGTATATATCTATTTGTCTATATTGATAGCATATGAGATAGACCACAGATCTGGAGATGAAAGCTCGATCTGTTGGTGGAGACTACGGTGGTAGCGGCAGCAAGAGCTATGGAGGCTGTGGTGATTATGGTGGAAGAGCCGGTGGAGATTACGGAGGCAGCGGTGGCTGCACTAAGTATGTATGTGAAACTCTCGTTTTTGTCACGCGTACGCCGAGCAAGGCGCAAATGCGTTTGCGGGCGTTGGTTGGTTGAGTGCGGGCATACCAAGACTTGTGGCACCTAACTTTGTTTGAAGATTGCCGTGAATTTTGACTTCTAACTTGTAAGCGATCGTGTGTGATCCAAAGGTTAATGATCACAATGAGGTTCGTGGTTTACCACATGGTTGTGGACTTAAAATTTCCTAGTCGTATAAGAAATATGAAAATCGTAAAACGTAAACTTTATTACTCCGGGATAATAAAGTGGTACAATAAAAGTAAAATTCAAACTACTTGAAGAAGTTAGTTCGAATGGGGTGAATACTAGGTATTCGATAGTCTACTTTGCTAAAGTAGAAAAGTTTTTGAATCGCTGGGCTTTGATTGGTATTGGATCTTTTTTTTCTTTGATTCTGCTATATATAGGCAAAGCAGTAAGCTAATTCAAGCCTGAATCCGAATTTCTCTCTTGCACCACTAGCCGCCATGTGTCCCATGATTGTTCCTTCTTCTGTGCATGCAAGATCATGTGTAGTTTTCAGCATTTGAAAGATCATGGGTGACTTGGCAATAACTCCCCACTTCCTCCTTTTGTGTGAGCTTAACATGTGGTCAATTGACCAAGTCAATTGGCTTTTGAATTGGAAGAAAATAACTACCGCCAGGAAACGAACAATTCCCTACAATCGTGGGCCTCACTTCTTGTACCAGATCGGCACCTTCTTCAAGGGCTTCATGATCACGGGTTTTGTTTGGTTATTGGGCCCAATCGTAATAGAAAATCCATGGCCTAATAAACTCATCAACCAACAATTACATAATTTTAGCCCAATTTAATTAAAGAATTAATTCGATCTGCAGTGCAAAAAACGGGTATAAACAGTATAATGCAGTTGTAACCTAGAAAGGAGAAAGAGAAGAATTAGCGGAAGGTCGGGGGTGGTTACCTTTTTTTTTTTTTGAATTCACACCTTTTGTTTTTTGGGTGGTTTGAATTTTTGTTTTTAAAAAGGTGTGAATTCTTAATTTTGTGATGTGAATTTTATCTTTTTCGAGGTTGTGAATTCTTTTCTTTTTTGATTGTGTGAATTCTTTTTTTCCAAGAGTGTGAATTCTTAATTTGATGATGTGAATTCTGAATTTGTGCTCCGGACGGCGTCGTTTTCCGATCAGTGATCGATGGAACACAGCGCCATTCTTGGCGACGAAGATGGATAGAGCGTATCGAAAACAGAATTCACCTCGTTGTGAACGATGCTGATGGGGTCCATTTAGGCACGGTGGTTTTTCGAGATGAGAAAATACCAGGCCGGTCCCAAGTTTCCCATACATAACCCATCGGCTCCTTTTCTCCACAAGTTCAATTCCCACTGAGTCCTCCAACCGTGATTTTACTTATTTGCCCTCAATTAAATAGCTACAAATGACCATTCTCTCGTCATTTAGGGTTTCAATTCCAAATCAACCACACAGAACTCTGCCCCAACTTTAGTCCCCTCTCAGTCTCTCTCTGTCTCTAGATATTCAGAAAGTTCGACTTGAATGGCGACGACAAGATCTCCGCCTCGGAGTTCACGGCAGTGCGGCGGATCGGAGGAGGTCGGCCGCGTGATGGCGGAGATCGACAAGGACAGCGACGGCTTCATCGACCTCTGCGAGTTCACCGAGTTCCACGGATATGGAACGTCGTCGTCGCCGGACGCAGCAAACAAGGAGCTTCGCGACGCGTTCGACTTGTACGACAAGGACGGTAACGGGCTGATATCGGCGAAGGAGCTGCACGCAGTGATGAAGAGCCTGGGGAGAAGTGCTCCCTCGCGGACTGGTCAAGGATGAACGCTTCCGTCGATGGCGGCGGCGACGGGTGTGTTAACTTTGAGAAGTTTAAGAAGATGATGAAGGTTTGATTAATACTCCAATTAGTAGTGCTTGGAAAATGAAAATAAGGTAAAGTTTGAAAGTAAATCTAACCTGTTGTAATTTGATACACAACTAATTTTGTGACCACCCTTTTGCTGTCTTTATTATTTTGTTTCTTTCTTTCTTTGATCATTGTTGTGATTTTTTTTAATTAGTTTGTGGATGAACCACAGGAAAGATTGGGTATTGTCTAGAGTGTTTTACAAGAACCGAGAATTAATTCCAGCAAAACAAAGCATGGGAAGCAGCAGCAGCTGCTATGATCATGACATAATTAGCTCTTCATCTCTCCCACCACTAATGGATTCCTACATCACCGTTGACCAAACTCACACCAACATTCCAAATCATGAGTATGAGCAAGTGCCCTGCTTCTCCATTTTCACTCCAAACCACCAAATCAACCACCCAACTTAATTTATCTCTCATCTCCCACATGGATCCAAATATTTCCACCAAAATTACCACACACACCACCTTTGGAGCCATACCAGTACCTGGCCTCATGGGCTCATATCTAGACCCCTTTTCCTGTGGTAAGATAGTTAAATCACCTCACCCAAATGGACAGCAGCCCTAACATGAAGGGGTCGCCAAGCTTTGGGGAAGGAAGTTCAGAGAGCTTCTTGTCTGATGTGGGTATGCCTCATAAGTAGAACCATTATTAATGATTTTGAGGCCATTTGGAGTTGTGTAATTTTTTTTTCCCACCATCAAGTTGTAGAAATTATTTTGTGAGTTACATGTGTGCCATTTCTCTGATAGAATGTTGTACTTATGTTCCCCTACGTTGGAAAGCTTATTAGAACGTGTGTAATTTACTTGATTTGGAGGACAGTTTTTTCACATATGTGAACAACTCTAAGGTATAGAGCAATATTCTATAGTTCGTATTATAAAAAGTTGTTCAACAGTTATTTAATTCCTTCATTGACGGCTGTATTCATATACGGTAAAATAAAAGCAAATTCTCAGCTTTTGAATGTAATTATATACTTGTTGTGCAACAAATTTGACAAAATATGACATACATATTATCTTACGCGACGCAGTCATGCATTTAACTGCAAGAGGAGATGAACCACCGACAAGAATTCGGTGATTGATGAAGGTGGGATATGGGTTTGTGGTTACAGTAGGGGTAGTGGAACAAGTGGCGTTTGTTGAGCATGGCGCATGTCATTACTAGTAACTCTTTGTCACCCCATTTCTTTGTAAAGTTTGAAATAGTATTTGGTATGCATCATGTTTTACGAATTTTCAAGGTTGATTTTATGAATTTTTGTGGTTGATTTTTTATTTTATGTAGCTCATTTTAGTTTTGGGTGTACGATACACCATTTGCGAATTCTGTGGTGGAAAAAGATGGCTCAAAGTTTGATTTTTGTTTGGTGTTGTATCCAGTTGTTTAGTATACCAATTTTGTCAATTAACACTGTTTTAAAACTGTTAATTAACTACCACCACCACGCTGCCACCACCACCACCACCGCCACAATGCCGCCACTGCCACCTACCACCACTACGACGCCTCCACCATCACCACTGCTGCCACAATTAATAGTGTTAAATTTTGTCTAAATTTATGATTAACGGTGTCAACTTCTGTTTAAATTTATGATTAACAGTGTTAAATTTTGTCTAAATTTATGATTAACAGTGTTAACACTTGTCTAAATTACAATTAACAATGTTAACTCCTATCTAAATTGTCTGTTCCGCAAAACAAAGATGTAAAAATAATACTATTTTTGTAAGAAAAGTTGGAAAAAAATTCAACAATTTACTAGATTTCGACGAGTTCTTTTAACTTATGAAAAAAATTTGAATTTTTTTCTTAAAAGAATTGCAATATTTTGTAGTTCTTGTTTCCCGGACCAGTTAAACATTATGGGACGGAGGGAGTATTTGTTTTTGGATTTTTATTTGAGTTACTTGTTTGGTGGTGGTGGTGGAGGTTCCAACGTTGTTGTCATCTTCATCTCTTAGCCAATTGTCAATTAAGAAAAGGATAAGATTGTGTATAGAAAAAAGATATGAAAGGCTGTAGCTTTCTTGCGGTCTTAGTATCAATATATGGAAAAGTCTACAGTACACACTCATGTATATGAAGGATTTTTACAATTAACACTGTTAATTATAAATTTGGACAGAATTTAACATTGTTAATTATAAATTTAGACAGAATTTAACACTGTTAATTGGCATCGTGTTGTTGGTGGCGGTTTGGTGGTGGTGGTGGTGGTGGTGGTGGCGGTGGTCGAGTGGTGTAGGTGTTGGTATAAGAGGTTATATGGGCCAACTGTTAATTAACACTGTTAATTGTTAATTGTAAATTAACACCGTTAATTAAGGTGGTGGTACAGAAGGTTATATGGGCCAACTGTTAATTAACACTTTTGATTGTTCATTGTGGTGTTAATTATAGTGGTGGCTGCGTGGTAGTGGTCATTGTGGTGACGGCGGCGGCGTGGTGGTGATGGTGGAGTACTGCTGGTGGTGGTGGCGGTAGCGGCGTTGTGGTGGTGGTGGTGGTGTAGGAGGTTGTATGAATCGACTATTAATTTAGACAAAATTTAACACTGTTAATTGTGGTGATAATGGTGGCGGCAGAGGCATCGTGGCGGTGGCGGTGTGGTGGTGATGGTGGCAGAGGCATGGTGGCGTGGTGGCTATATGGGCCAACTGTTAATTAACACTATTAATTGTTAATTGTGGTGTTAATTTATATGGAAATTAACAATGTTAATTTAGAGAGAAATCAACACTGTTAATTTAGATAGAAATTAACAGTGTTAATTATGGTGCGGGCGGCGGTGGCGGCGTGGTAGTGGCTATGGTGGTGGCTGTGGTGGCGACGGCGTGGTGGTGATGGTGTTGGTGATGGTGGAGGTGGTAGTGGTGGCGGCGGAGGCGTTGTGGTGGTGGTGGTGTAGGAGGATGTATGGATTGACTATTAATTTAGACAAAAATTAACACTGTTAATTGTGGTGGCGGTGTGGTGGCGACGTGGTGGTGGTGGTGGCGTGGTGGTGGTGGAGGTGGTGTTGGTGGCATGGTGGCGGCGGTGGTGGCAGCGGTGGCGACGTGGTGGTGGCAGTGGCGACGTGGTGGTGGTGGTGGTGGCGGTGGTGTTGGTGGCATAGTGGCGGCGGCAAGGTGGTGGCGACGTGGTGGTGGTTGTGGAGTGGTGGTGGTGGTGGTGGTGTTGGTGGCATGGTGGCGGCGGTGGTGGCATGGTGGCGGCGGCGGCGGTGGCGACGTAGTGGTGGTGGCAGGGGCGACGTCGTGGTGGTGATGGTGTTGGTGGCATAATGGCGGTGGTGGTGGCGGTGGCAACAAGGTGGTGGTGGTGGTGTGGTGGTGGTGGTGGAGGTGGTGTTGGTGGCGGCGGTGGTGGCGACGTGGTCGTGGTGGTGGCGGTGGTGTTGGTGGCATAGTGGCAGCGGCGGTGGCGGTGGCGACGTGGTGGTGGTGGCGGCGGTGGTGGTGTTGGTGGCATGGTGGCGGCGCTGGTGGCATGGTGGCGGTGGCGATGTGGTGGTGGCGGTGGCGGCAATGGGGTGGTGTGGTGGTGGTGGCATGGCAGTGGCGGTGATGGTAGTGGCTGGATCGTCTCTCTCCAATAGCTTTTTTTTTTTACAAAGGGTATTTTTGTCAACAAAATAATGATGAGGACTTACTGGGTTATAGGCTCTTTGGACAGGACCTAGTAGGCTATTCTTCACCCAGACAGGACCGGCCAGGAAGTTTCTCTTTGGAGATTAACCTTGAAAATCTTTGATTATGTTTAGGGTAAATTACAGTTAACCCTTCTAACTAAGCCTTGCGTGCACTTTGCCCCCTATAACTTTTTTTTTTTGGCACTCAACCCCCTCTAACTAACTGAAATTCAAACGGTCATAACTTCTTCATCCGAAATCGAAAACATACAAATTATATATCGATTTTGAGGTCTTGAAGTCAGCTTTCTAATGTCACCAAAATCACATCATGATTCAAAGCACCCAAAAAGTTATGATAAAAAAAGTAAGGGCTGGTAGACAAAAAAAACCATTTTGATCATAACTTTCTGTGTGCTTTGAATCGTGATGTGATTTTAGTGTCATTAGAAAGCTGACTTCAAGACCTCGAAATCGATATATAATTTGTATGTTTTCAATTTTGAATGAAAAAGTTATGACCGTTTGAAATTATGACCGTTTGAATTTCAGTTAGTTAGAGGGGGTTGAGTGCCCAAAAAAAAAGTTAGAGGGAGCAAAATGCACGCGAGGCTTAGTTAGAGGGGGTTAACTGTAATTTACCCTTATGTTTATTACTATAAAGTAGAACCAGTAGATGCAGTTTATTTATTTTTTCTTATGCACTTGTTTATATATGTAGAATGACTAGAAGCAATTTTAAAAAGTTATCCGGTGAATTCTTACTTTTTTCGAAGGTGTGAGTTTTTAATTTGGTGTGAATTCTGTCTTTTTCGAATGTGTGAATTTTTTATTAGGGTTTGAATTCTATAGACACCCCAATCCGATTTCCCAATCGTTTTACTTCTTTTTAGTCTCTTGTTCCCCCAATGATGAATCAGATTGAAAACAGTCTTGAGAAAATGGAATGACTTGAGCTTGGCGTGTGCGGAACCCATCCTTAAACCCGAAACCTTTAAACCCAAACTTTGACTGAGGGTTTGACCATCGTGCGACCCACTGGGTCTCTCCCGCGATGTTCTACTTGCCAGGTGGTGGTCAAAGTTAAACTTTGACTGATTGACCGTCGCGGGGAAGCTAGAACACTCGCGCGATGGTCTCACTCCATCGCGCGATGGTCAACACCTATCATATCCACCTTTTTCCAGTTGGATTTTGTGATGATCAGGGGTCTACTGGCCTGTGTAACTCCGTTTCATCGACTGAACGACGTTTGCAGGGCTAGCTTTGCACCCCCTATCCCCCACTCTCCCATCAACCTTCACACCCCACTTCTCCACCAAGTAAGTGTGTCCAGCCTTGTTGGCTGGCTGCATTACCTTGTTTAGCCACCAACAAACCCCCCCACTCTTTCTATAAAAAGCCCCCCTGGTTCTCATTTCAAAGGGTTACAAAATTTTCCAAAAAGAGAAGCAAGAACAACAAGTTTGATCACTTCTCTCAAGCCAAAATCACTCTCACACATCCATTTACCAAGCCATACTACCCCATTCAAGCCATATTCAAGACACTCAAGCAAAGGTATACCCCTTTTTGTTTACTGTTTTGATCCCTGAGGGGGGCTGACAGGGCCAAGGCTGGTAATCAATACCAGTCCTGGTCCTAAAGCCAGCAAATTTACAAGTTACTGCAGACAGGCAAACCTACGTGCGAGTAACCCACTCCATTGCGCGACGGTTCTCGTTTGTGTGATAAGGTTCTCGTGGGGATGGGATCCTGATCCATGTCCTTTTTATATGATTTTGTGCTTTTCTGTCAAAAAAAAAAAAAACACTTAGTGTATTTCACTGATCATGCATGTTAAAATCAGTAGGTTAGCTTACTTTATCTCTTAATTCATTGAGAATACCCCTGGGTTGCTTCTGAATATGTGTCAGAGCCCAGGCGTGTAAAGCAATTCCTGGAAGTCCAGTCAGAACAATCGCGCGACAGTCTGACTCCATCGTGCGATGGTGTGGCCATTTCCAGTAATTGCCCTTACATGGGCAGCTAGGCTCTTGGCCTCTGTTTTGACACCCTCACTGTTTAAAGGTTGTGTTTTGTTTCAGTTAATTCTGTTTGTAATAATGATTTACTTTCAGTACATATAAACTGCTTGGTTTGACCCTGGGTGTGCACTGATCCTTCCAGAGCCCAGAAGGAGATAAAATTTAACCTGTTGGTGGGATGTCAACGCTCGCGCGATGGTTTGAGAGTGTCGCGCGATGGTTCTATTTGCATGCAGGGACTTCCGTGCATGCAAGTTGGCCACTATTCGCGACAAACTTAAAACAAGGCACTGTTTCGGCACCCTGAAAGCGGTGTTAAGTATTATCTCGGTTATTCCTTGTCACCTCATTCATCCATGCTATTATCTATCACATCCAGCAAATTGTTACAGTTTTAACCCCCCAATTAACTGTTCCCCTGCCCTAATTGGCTAAAAACTGATTAATTAAACGGAATCGCAAAACAAATATTTTCGCAAATGCCTAAGTAGAGACCGATCTCCGAATTGGGCGAGAAGGGTGTCATAAAACCCTTCCCTTCTCGTAACCTGGCTCCCGAACCCAGATATGGTCATGACAGACTGGTTCCTTAACTTTTTCAAATCAAACAAGCGCGGCAAGTGCTTCGAAATACGGTTCCTTGGGTGTCGGACCTTCAAACCCAAGTGGTGACTCTGTATTTTTGCGAAGCGCTTGTCGTCCAGCTTAAAAGCGCTCTCGCGAACCGGCAGCATTTCTCTCTTCTCAAAATGGGTGGGGAATGAAATCCCTTCACCAAGGAGAGAGAAAAATCGGGCATCCGCATGCCCACAAATTCTCTCTTTTTCAATCATGTGAATTCTGCAAATGTTTGTGAATTCTGTAAAACGGTGTAAATTTTGAAAAGGCGTGTGAATTCTAGGGGTATAAATTCTGGCAAAGGGGTGTGAATTCTACAAATGTGTGTGAATTTTAGGGGTGGTGAATTCTCCAAAATGGTGTAAATTCTGGGGGTGTGAATTTTTCAAAAGGGTGTGAATTCTAAAAGTGTAAAAAGAAACTAGGGTAAAATAGTAAAAACATCTTAAAAAAGGGTCTGGATGGGATAGCATTACAAAAAAGTGTTTGGAGGGGATAGAAGGCAAAAAATGGGACCGACATGTAATTTCCCGAAATTGGGGAACTTCCTGGTCGGTCCTGTCTGGGCGAAGAATAGCCTACTTGGTCCTGCCCAAAGAGCCTACAGCCTAGCAAGTCCTCTTCATTATTTTGTTGACAAAAATACCCCTCATAAAAAAAAAAAACCGATTGGAGAGAGACAATCTAGCCACCACCACCGCCGCCGCCGATGCCGCCGCCGCCATGCCGCCGCCATCACCACCACCACCACTCCACCCCACCGCCGCCGCCACTACCACCACATCACCACCGTGTCGCCACCATGCCACTAACACCACCGCCGCCACCACCACCACATTGCCACCACCACCACCACGATTAATAGTGTTAATTTTTGTCTAAATTAACAGTCAACCCATACAACCTCTTACACCACTACCACCACAACGCCGCCTGCGCCACCACTACAACCATCACCACCACCACCACTCCACCATCACCAACACTATCACCACCACTTCGCCACCACCATCGCCACCACAATCACCACTACCACGCTGCTGCCGCCGCCACTACCACCACCACCAAAATTAACAATGTTAATTCCTTTCTAAATTAACGGTGCTAATTTTTATATAAATTTACACCACAATTAATAGTCTTAATTAATAGTTGGCATATACAACCTCTTATACCATCACTCCACTACCACCATCACCACCACCGCTATGATTAACAGTGTTAAATTATGTCTAAATTTATAATTAACACTATTAAATTCTGTCCAAATTTATAATTAACAATGTTCATTACTGTCACGATTAATAGTGTTAAAATTCTGTCTAAATTTACAATTAACACTATTAGCTAAAAAGGTGGAGATAGAGAAGGCGGTCGCCGTCGAGTGGTCGGCGGTCATGCGCAGGTGGAAGGACGGCGTCACGTCGCTTGTGGATGGAGTGATCGTGGTCGAAGAGAGGCTGGTGGTGGAGGGTTGGGCTAGGAGATTTAAAACCGTAAAATGATGATATGGGGCATTCATTTGTGAACCGCGGCAAGAACGGCGATTGCAGTTCCAGACGAAGGCGGCGGAGGCATCAACGTCCATGGAGGCGGCTGAGGCATCGACGTCCATTGGGGTGGCAGGGGTGGAACGACCGGAGGAGGAGTAACTGGCGGTGGAGCTAAAACCGGCGGAGGAGTGGTTGCTGGCGTGGCTGAGACCTGCGGAGAAGTAGCCGGTGGTGGCGGGGCTGATTGGAGGAGAGAGAGAGAGAGAGAGAGAGAGAGAGAGAGAGAGAGAGAGAGAGAGAGAGAGAGAGAGAGAGAGAGGTGGGCTGCATTCATTTGAAAGCCTAAATGATGAGCTGTGTTCATTTGTTGCTATTTAAAGTGGGGTAAAAAGGTATAATCACATCAACAGGACTTAGTGAGCATTGCACTTTTACCCCATAGGACTTGGTGGGTTATGAAATCCAATATTAGGACCGACCCAAAATTAACTCCAAAATAATTTGATTGGGTAGTTTACCTATGTGCAACCTTCAACTTTCTTGTCTTCGCTTGATTGGTTGAGCAAACATGGACTATTGGACTGCCCTGCGCCCCCCCCCCCCCCCCCCCCCCCCCCCCACCCCCCCGATGGGCTGTATGCGAGTTTTCACTAAAAGTGATTGACCTCATCATAGTCTATAGGCCTTGTACGCCAATTATTGGGTACTTCTGGAGTAACATGTGCTATTGTCATGTGATGCTCCTTGCAAATAAAATATCGTCATTATATAATGTGGGTCACTCCTTATCTCTCAATTACCCAACAAAATTGAGTGAATGATTATATCCTTACTGCAAAAATTGTAACTACGTATGTAAATGGTTGAAAGTACCACTTAGAAAATATATACCACATGGATATGGTACTATGGGAGCATTGAATGATCACTTGTACCTTAATACTTATTTCCTTTACCCTAGGGAAAACTAAATTTAGAATTGACATTAAGTAATATCACCACAGAAGTGTAATTTTGTTCCCCATTTCAAAAAGTTTTGGTTAATATAATCCACTTTTTGTGGAGCGCAAAACATGTTTCACTTTCCCTTGATAGTAATCGTTCATTTCGTAGAGTTTGGGTTCTTAGGCAATTCTGAGAAAAAAATAAGCCTAATCTCATATTGACAAATATTTGGTCAATAACACTTGTTTTCTAATTAAAAAAAAAGAACAAGAACACCAACAAGAACACTTCTTTTGGCTTAGAATGTTTGACCAAGAATTGAATGCTTGGATCAAGGACTTACCTGTACTTGACTAATTGAGATTATGTTTCTTTTTGTAGAATTAACTGCCAAAATCAAGCCCTACAAAAGAGAACGACTCCTATCTTCAAAGTTGAGCTTGGTTTGGGTCCCATACGGAGTGGATGTAATTTCACCCACTTTTAAATGGGTGAATAAGATTGCAGTCCAAAGTATTACATAATTTTATGTTCTACAAAACTGGTTGTTCAAAAGATAGATAATTTTTTTCTCTAATTGTTGCATTGAAAAAGTCTTACCTTAGAGTTCACTTCTTGAATCAAGTATAGAAGACTAAAGAGAAAAAGAGGTTGTTGTGGTGGTTGTCTGTTTTGTTCCTTTTTCTTCCCTAATCACATTATGAGTCCTCTTGTTTTTTGCTTTTTGTTCTTTCTCTCCCAAACAAGAGTAACGGATAGTGTATTCCTTGTCCTTTATTTTCATCTCTTGCATACTGAATTGGGGCAGTTCATGGGGCCAATTGGCTGGACCATCCACTGGAAGGCCTCGCCTTTAGAGCTCACATGGACATGACCAAATCGACCTGGTTGGGCGGGCTGCAAAATGGACATGGCAAAACAATCGAGACCTAGTTGGGCAGGGCTACATAATGGACATCGGTGAGCTATCGGGCTTGGAAGGGCAAGGGATGAGCCCTTCGGACTAAACTCAAACGTTCAAGAGGGCGCAATTATCATGTAGTGAGACCGGAAGCTGCGAAAAACAAAAATGGGGGACCCACTGTGTGCATGAAAGAACTCAGGGTGTTCAGGCCAACATATTCGCACTTTGACTAGTTATCTCTGAAAGACCATTCTCATTGTCCCACCTATAACTACATTAGTTATATAGATTTGTCAACGCAAGAATAGGTCACACATGCATTCGTCATCACGTCCATGCATGAAGAAGAGATTATCTAGGGGTATAGGTGAAAACTCTTGTTTTTAGCAACAGGTGTGAATGCGTTGAGCGCGGGCGTGCCAAGACTTGTAGCGCCTAACTTTTGATGAAGATTTCCGTGAATCTTGACTTCTAACATATGAGCGATTGCGTGTGACCTAAAGGTTAAATATCACAATGAGGTTCGTGGTTTGCCACATAGTTGTGGACTTAAAATTTCCTAGTCGTATAGGAAATGGAACGTAAAAACGTGAACTTTATTACTCCTGGATAATAAAGTTTGTACAAGAAAAGTAAAATCCAAACTACTTGATGAAGTGAGTTTGAATGGGGGTGAATACTAGGTGTTCGATAGACTACTTTGTTGAAAGTAGGAAAGCTTTTGTAAGCGTTGAGCTTTGATTGGTGTTGGACACATTTTACATCTTGTGAACTTGTATTTATAGGCATAGCAATAAGCTAATTCAGGCCTGAATCCAAATTTTGCTTCGCACCACAAGCTGCCAAGTGTCCCATGACTGCTCCACTTTTCATGCACGCTTGATCATGGGTAGTTTTCAGAGGTTAATAGCAGTTGAGTTAGATTATGGGTAGTGGGTCTCTCATACGTTGACATGTGTCTCATGCCTTGGTAAAATATCATCCCACATCCCCCTTTTTATGCTCCTGCGTGACACATGGCCAATTGACTTAGTCAATTAGCCTTTGAATTGAAAGAAACTAACTGCCAAAAAATAACCACTTCCCTACAATAGTGGACCTTGCCCCTAAACCAATTCGGCACCTTTTTTATGAGCCTAAAACCGTGGGCTTTACTTCGCGGGTCAGATTAACATTTCCCTCGTTCACCTACTGTTAAGATGGCGCTCGGACCTGCTTTCAATGGTAACTACCCAGAGTCTCTCTACCCATTCTACCCTCTTACAGAAGAAGCCTTGCCATTTGATTGCATCATCGCCGATTGGACTGCATACCCAAGGGATATCCCAAATCGGCTCTGGCACAGACCTAACAAACAGTACGTCCAATGGGTCAATCGAGTAGCGGCTGTGAAGGAAGGGCTATGGAAGGAGGTAGGAATATACGAGGCCATCATGCTCAGCCGTCACCTCATCGACATGGATAAAGCCCTGTTCATGGCTGTGGCCCAATTCTGGTCTGTTCCTTTTAATGGTTTTCACTTTCGTGTTGGTATGATGGGCATCACAATGCAAGATGTTTCCTTTCTCACCGGCCTCCACCCCCATGGGATTAAGGCCAATTGTTTTGTTTCACAGAAAATCCCATCCTTTACATATCCTGAATCGGCCCAGTTGGCCTATTCTAACTTCTTGAAACACTTTGCTGGTGAGGAGGGAAACGAAGTCACCGAAGAAGAAGACGTAGCTCTCCTCGTTTATTGGTTGAACAAATGTATTTTCTGCATATATTCAAATAGGATTACCAAGGAGTTTACTGATATTGCCAAGGCCTTGGCTTTGGGCCAGAAATTGGCCTAACCCCACTAGTCTTTGCACATTTATATCGTGGCATGTAGGAATTATTGACCAACAAATTTGTTTTCGCTCCTGGACCGCTTTAGATAATCACTCTTTGGCTTTGGTCGTACTTTTCCACACAGGTCCCAAAAATGAACAAAGTCCCTACCCATGCATGTTATGGCCGTTATTATGTAGGCCAGGAACTCCAACAACATGACTTTAACTCCTGCTTCACCTACTTTTACCGCGAACTAACCACATTGGGAAAGGGCTATATGTCATTCGAGAGAGAAACCGTACCTCTATGGCTGAAAAACCCCGCTGGAGAGCCTGGAGAGGACTTTCATGAACACAAGGAGGTCCGGGCCAGCTTCCTCATTTCAAGAGACTTGCTATATGGCATGAGTATGTCCTCGGCCAACAATAGGTGTGGGACAGAATACTATAACGCTGCCCAATTTGCTTGCCAATTTGGCCTTATGCAACTTATCCCCATTCCCCCATACAAGTCTTGCGACGAGGATTTCATTGATAGAGTTATCATACCAGAAAAAACCCTAGAGGCCATCCGAGACCAATTTGCCAAGGATGAGGCTACCTTTCAGTTAATGTCTTACCCTGAATGCCCAGAAAAATCCCTTAGATTCAAAAAATGGTGGGCATATCATGAGAATAGGTACTTTGCCAAAGACATAGATGAGATTTTGGCCAAAATTACCCCTGAAGCTATAGTTGTGAAGGATGTTGATCCTATCAAGAAGAAAACTTCTTGCTCTGAAAGTCCCTCTCCATCCACCAGTTTGAAAAGGAAAGGTACGTACAAAGGACTAGCTCTCTTCACTTTACTCGTTGTTCAGTTCAGGCCTTTACCATATTCACTCATGCAATCTCCATTTCAGGTGCACAAGAAGTTAGCAAGCCTGAACCAACGAAAATCCCATAGAAGAAAAGGCTTAAAAAGCTATTTGACAACAGACCAACAACTGTATGATCTGATCAACTCTTCCTTTTCTTGCTCAACCTTGTAATCTAGGCCTAAATGTCTAAACCCGCAGGAGAAGACTGCTGCAATCGTTGGTAGAACCCGAAGCAGCACCAAGACCAGCTCCCCTGAACAGGTTAACCTTTCTGCCAAGGTATCTCTATATTAAGGCCTAAACATATTTCCATTAAGGCCTGAATACTCACACTTGTATCTTTCCCAAACTTTGGATCTTCATTCAGGACTAATCGAAAGAGACTGTCCATCATGCTGAATCAATCCCAAAAAAGGACATCAAAAAGATGAAAACCAAGACGGTCATGTCCAAAAAGTCACAAGTAGATGACGTCCATAAGGCAGAATTGAAGAAAAGTGCCTCAATTGCCTCTAGCGATTCTTCAACTGCTTCAGTAGAGGTAACACGCCATTTTTTAGTTTTGACCTTTTCAATTCTCTGTAGGCCCCTCCTTAACAAACTTGTCTCCTATCCGGGCTACCTCTGAAGGCCCTCCAGTCAACCCTAAACATGAGGCGTCATCCCAAACCCCTGAGAAGTCCAAGGTTTCTCCAACTAACCCTAACCCAATACCCATCCAAAAAGAAGAAATTGTTGAGGAGGCTACTGACAAGGATATGGAAGATTTCTTCAAAACTGCTGCTAGCATTGATCAAGTGTCCCTCTCGGGCATTTCCGGATATGGATCCAGTTTTACCTAAGTGCCCCCAACCATTGAAGAGATTGTTGAGGCCAAGGAGACTTTTAAGGGCTTGATCAAGATGGACATCAGGACAACCCTTCACCCAGGGAGGGTTTCCTCTTTTAAGAAGGCCCTCGGCATCTTGGTCCGGGCTCAAATCTTTAGTGACGCTGCCGAAACAACCTTGCAATATTTTTGCAAGGACTTCCCAAAGTTGCAAAAGTCATATGACGGAGCAGCCCTTGAACTTGCCAAAGATATGCAAGCCTAGGAAGACCAAATTCAAGATCCGAAGAATAAGCAAGAGAAAACCGAAAACAGCCTGGTGCTATTGGTGACTCAACAATCAAACCTGGAAGCACAACAGAAGGATTTGTTTGCCGCTTTCATGGCTGTCAAGATCAAGCTTCAACCCTTGGTTTCCAACCAACCAGGCCTTCAGACCTCTAAAGAAAGGTTAGAGGCCCAACTCAACGGTCTTGCCGCTTCTTGGGATAATCTTCGATCCAGCCTTCTAAATGAATTGTAGGCCATTTTGGCCTTGTAATAAAATAGTACTTTTGTCTAGCCCTGAACTCTAGTCCATGGGGCTTTTGATGCTTGCAGAGCCTGAACTCGAGGCCTTCTTGACTGTGAATGTTTTTGGTGGCCTAAACAGACTCATGCCTTTATAGTGACCTAAACAAGTTCAGGCCTTTTACTCCTTTATGGTTTTGATGGTAGTTTTTCTTTAAAATCTCTCATTTCCCACATCGTAGGATAATGATGTTTTAAAAACTTTCTATTGATAGTTTGTTTATGCATTCCACCATTCAAATCCATTAAAAGATAAACATTACCTTCAAACACCTTGCAAATTTGATAAGGCCCTTCCCAAGTTGGAGACCACTTTCCGTACTTTGAGGTTTGTGCGCCTAAGGGAAGAACAACTTCCCATACTAAGTCTCCTTTTGTGAAGCTTTTCCTTCTCACTCTTCTGTTGTAATCTTTGGCCACTTGGTGCTTCTGAACCAACATATGGTCTAAAGCGGCTAACCTTACCTCGTCAGGGTCTTCCATTTCCATCAACATGGCTTGGCTATAATCAACAGGACTCAAGCCGTTTTGGTATGCAATCCTGGCCGATCTGACCATTACTTCCATAGGAAGAACAGGGTCATGGCCATAGACCAACATGTAAGGAGTAACATTTGTGGCCTCTTTCTTTGAAGTCTTGTAAGCCCATAGTGCATCAGAAAGGAGTTCATGCCAAACCCTTTGATTTTCCTCTACCATCTTCTCGATAATTCCAATCAAGGTTTTATTGGTTGACTTGGCTTGGCCATTCCCTTGCGTGTAATAGGGGGTTGAATGAGAAAGCTATATATTAAATTGGCTTGTAAAGGCCCTAACCTATGCTCCAAAGAATACTGAGCCTCTGTCTGCCACAAAATGCTCCGGTATTCCAAACCTATGGATGATTCTCTCATTCATAACTTTGATCACATCCTATTGATCCACAGATTTTAATGGAATGGGCTCTGCCCATTTCGTAAAATAATATGTGGCTACCAAGATGAACCTGTGTTGTTTTGATGAGGGAGGATAAATCATTCCGATTATATCCAAAGCCCAACCTCTAAAAAGCCAAGGCTTCACTACAGCTTGATAATCTGTTGCAGGCGTGTGATGTACTGGGCCATGAGCCTGACAAGGCTGGCAGCCCTTGGAAAAACATATACAATCCTCTAAGATAATAGGCCAATAGTATCCATACCTCCTAATTAACCACCTCATCTTGATACCGGACTGATGTGCTCCACAAATCCCTTCGTGGACTTCTGCCATTACCTTCATGGCCTCGGTATGGCATAAACACCTCAGCAACAAGTCATCTTCGAGGCCTTTCTTGTATAATTCATCTCCAAGAAGAAGATAGTTCATCGCTCTTCTTTTGACCTTTCTACTAGCCCTCATATGAGGCCGCTTTAAGTAGGCAATAATAGGATCACGCCAATCCTCCTTCCCCTCCTCATCTTCTTCTACTGGAACGTCAGAAACAAATACTTCTAGGCCTAAACCCCTTCTCTTGACAGAAGGGAGTAGCTTTTTTGTGGACTGTAATGATCTTATGAATAGTTTTTGGTGATAACTTCAGGCCTGTTGAGGCCTGAGTTAAACTGTTTGCTTCAGTATTCATACTTTTTGAGACATGTTTGACGGCTACGTTATCAAAGTCTTGAATTAATTGCACCGCTGCCATATAATAAGGAGCTAACTCCTCACTATAACATTTAAATGTCCCTGCCAAATAGTTGATTACAAGGTTTGAATCTCCTATTATCCGTACTTCCTTGGCCTCGAGATCGCTAAGGATTTCAAGGCCTAGTACTACTGCTTCATATTCGGCTTGATTGTTTGTACATAGAAAATCAAACTGAAAAGACAACTCTGTTCTTAGGCCTTGAGGAGAAATAATGATAACTCCACAGCCTGAGACCAATTGAGTTTTTGATCCGTCAAATAGAAGAGTCCAAGGCATGAGTGAGATTTCAAATGCGCTTAGCCCTGTATCAGATTCTTTGCCGATATCCACGCAAGGATGATCAGCAAGAAAATCTGCCAGGGCCTGGCCCTTTACAGCCTTTTGAGGGATATATCGAAAACTGCACTCTATTAAGGCCAAAGACCATTTACCTATTCGGCCTCGTATGATTGGCCGAGAAAGCAAGTACTTAATAAGATCTATTTGACTCATAATGTAAACCACAACAGGAAGCATGTAGTGCCTTAATTTTATTGTTGTAAAGTACAAAGCAAGACACAACTTTTCAATAGGAGTATATCTCCTTTCACAAGGAGTTAACAGCCTACTTAAATAATACACAGCTTGCTCTTTCCCTTGCTCATTGTCTTGTGCTAAAAGGCATCCAATAGAACTTTCTGCGGTTGAAATATAAAGCTTCAAAGGCTTGTTTTGGATAGGAGGCATGAGGACTGGAGCCTTTGCTAAGTAGCCTTTGATCTCATCAAAGGCCTTCTGATGATCTACCTCCCAAACAAAAACGTCTTGATCCTTCGGCTTCAAGAGTTGAGAAAAGACCTGAACCTTTCCTGCTAAATTTGATATAAACCTTCTCAAAAAGTTGAGTGATCCAAAGAGCTTCTGCAATACCTTCTTGGTAGTAGGAGGCTTTGCTTCCATGATTGCCTTGGCCTTATTCCTGTCAACTTCAATCCCTCTGTTGTGAACCAAAAACCTAAGGAACTTGCCTGCAGAGACTCCGAAAGCACACTTTAAGGGATTTACCTTCAAATCAAATTGTTGCACCCTCGAAAATGACCTCCTCAAGTGCACCAAGTGTTCTTCATACCTTTGGGACTTGACCACTATATCATCGATGTAGATCTCCATGAAACAGCCAATAAAATCATGGAATATAGCATTCATTGCTTGCTGAAATGAAGCACCTGCATTTTTTAGGCCGGAGGGCATTATAACCCTCTTAAAGGTTCCTAAAGCTCCAGGGCACCTAAAAGCAGTCTTAGCTGTATCGGCCTCATCGATGAAGATCTGATTATAACCGAAATGGCCATCTATAAAAGACAAAATCTTATGCCCGGATGCACCATCCACCAATAAATCTGCAACTGGCGTTGGATACTCGTCCTTTGGAGAGGTCAAATTCAGATTTCTGAAGTCCACACATACTCTGATCTTGCCATTCTTCTTAAGGATTGGCACAACATTAAAAAGGCGTTCGATTTCCTCTTTCATTTGCAAGTAGACCTTATTGGACATCCTCCTTGGTGGCTGTTTAAAAGGCCTGAATCTCGCTTGGATGGGTAACTTGTGTTCCACCAAATCTCTGGATAGGCCTGGAAGCTCGTCATAGTTTCAGGCAAAACAAGACTTGAATTCTGTTAAGAGCTGAATGAACTTTTCCTTCACGTCCTCTGGCAAAAGCTTACTAATATATACAGGCCTAAGATTTTCTGAATCCCCTAGGTTAACTTCTTCCAAAGGGTCTTGAACATCAGCCTGTAGGTCATCCAACTTAGGCGGGGCAACCTCTAAATCTTCCAACCGGATTTCATCCAAGTCTTCTTCCAAATTGTCATCTTCATTGATTTCTTCGGCCACACAGGCCGAATAACCTTCTTCTTCCTGCTCTTGTTCTTCTTTTAGCCTTTTCTCCAACAAATAGGCCTCAAACTTTGCCAACGTGGCCAGCAAAGCCACGTCCTTCTCTTTTCTGAAGGCCTTACTGACATTGAGACAATCGTTTGGTTGAAGCTATAATCGGCCTATTTGACTCCGTGATCATTGGGCCGATTAATTCTTGGTATAGTGCCTTCACCTCTTCTACCGATTTGTAAGCAGAAACAATCTTGTGGTGGCCATACTTATCCAAGCCTGCCACTTTCATTGGGCCGACACCCTCATCGTACAATCTTGCCTCAGCATGATTAGTTGAGGCATGAAAAGGTCTACGATCTGCCCATATTACCTCCACATCTTCTTGATTCCAAAAAACCAAACATTGGTGCAAGGTTGATGGCACGGCCAAACAGGCATGAATCCAATCCTTTCGCAACAGAATGTTGAATGATGACCGTGAATTTACCACAAAGAAAGGAGTTGTAAGCGTCTTCGATTCCACCGTCAAATTCATGATTAAAATCCCTTGGCAAGTCGTTTCCTGTCCAGTGCAATCAGTCAAAGTAGCCGTTGATGAAACCAGGTCCTGATCTGTTTTGCCTCGCTTGAGCATGGTAGACCTAGGCATGAGATTGGCCGCTGAGCCATTATCAACAACGAGTCGATTAATTGGCATTCCATCCACACATCCTGAGATATACAGAGGCTTGATATGCTTCGTCATTTCATAGGTCGGCATCTCAAATATCACGCTTGCGGCACGATTTTCCATGCTATCCCCATCCTCATCTTTCAAGATTACCACTGAAGGCCCACCTCCGTTTAGGTCTGAATAGAGGGACTCCTTCAGTATTTCATCAGCTTGACCCATCTCCACCATGTCACCTTCCATAGCGATAAGCTTGTTGTCTTTCACCTCTAACTCGGATGGAAGAAAAACAACCATGTTGCACTGCATCTTTGAAGCCTGTCTAGGCCTAAATTCTTTGGCCTGTGGATTCAACCGCGGCTTGCCCCCCGAGTCCTGTTTCTTTGGCTCAAGAGTTCCTTTCTTCATTAAAGTAACTTGCCTTGGAGGAGGCTTAATCCTAACCTCCTCAAGGGTTTTTTCCAGTAAAGCCTTCGTCTCCAGTCGAGGGACTTGCTCTGAAGATGAACCAGCAACAACTTCCTTGTAAGTTTTCTCCAAGGGCTTTGTAGACACCCCAATCTGGGCTTCCAGATTAGTTTACTTACGGTTTTTGATTCCCCGATGATGAAATGGATCAAGAACACCCCGGGAATGATAGCGTGTTTGAGTTTTGAGTGTTTGCAAAACCCTTGAACCTAACCTAGCCTAAGCCACTTCAAAAACCAAAAACCTTGCTGGTCCGCGCCAGGGCGCAACTATCCCGCGCCCGGGCGCACCATCGCGCGAGGGTTTCACTCCATCGCGCGACAGTGCGCCAGGGCGCACCATCGCGCGACATACTCACTCCATCGCGCGATGGTCCCACCTACAACCGACCTTACTGATGGAGGACAGTTGGCCACCCATGCAACTCTCAGCCAGGCCTCGTGGACTGGCTGAAGGCCTCTGTTTCCAACCAGATTCACCCCTTTCCCTATAAATATCCCCCATTTGTTATCTTTCAAAGGGTTAACAAAAATTGGCATTCAAAGGCTTACACCCTAAGCACAATAAAGAGCATAGCTTGTTCTTCTTCAACTCAAACACCTCAAACAACCTCAACCTCAATTCAAAGCTTAAATACTCTTTCAAACCCGAAGCCAAAGGTATAGCTTACCTTTGTTCTGTTTCTGTTTTGATCCCTGAGGGGGGCTGGCAGGGCCAAGGCTGGTAATCAATACCAGTCCTGGTCCTAAAGCTGGCAAGGTTTCAAAAACCGTCATGGTAGGAACCAGCGCGCGATGGTCCCACTCTCTCGCGCGACACTCCGGTGCTGCATGAGATGGACCGCGTGGGGATTGGTGTCCTACTGTTTTGCTTTATTTTGTATATAGATCACTCTGCAAGCATGTTAAAAACTAGTTTACTGCCTTCCTTTGTTAGAAATTGCTAGTTGTAGTTCAATTTGCATGTTTTCTGTTTTGGAATACCCCTGGGATAATTCTGGATCTGTCCCAGAACCCAGAAAATGTGAACCAAGCACTGGTCTGTCCGCGCCAGGGCGCAATCATCCCGCGCCAGGGCGCACCATCGCGCGAGGGTTTCACTCCATCGCGCGACAGTGCGCCAGGGCGCACCATCGCGCGCCAGACTCACTCCATCGCGCGACAGTGCGCCAGGGCGCATCCTCGCGCGCCAGAGTGACTCCATTGCGCGATAGTTTGCCTCTGACCAGTGAATGGCCTTGCACGGGTAACTTGGATTTAGACTGTTATTCTGTCCCCACACTGTTTATGGGGTGTTTTGTTTCTAGGGCTTTTAAGCCTTTAAACTGTATATTATGCTGCCTATAAACTGCGTGGTTTGTCCTGGGTGTGCACTGGTCCTTCCAGAGCCCAGAAGGTTTGAGAATAAGAGCTGTGGGTTTTAAGCTCACCGGTGCGCGCTTGTCTTGGAATTATGCGCGCAAGAGTGAACAGCATGCAGTGACTTGTTCAGTGCGTGCTGGTTTCTTCCTGCGCACGTCACTCCAAAACAGGGGCCTTCCAGTTTGTTTAAACTCCCACAGCAGTCTGTTCTCATCCTATACTAACTGCTCATCCATGCTATCTATCACATCCTGCAAATGTGTTACAGTTTTAATCCCCAATTAACTGTTCCCCCGCCCTAATTGGCTAAAAATGATTAATCAAACAGAATCACAAACAAAAACAACGTTTTTTGCAAATGCCTAAGTAGAGACCGATCTCCGGATTGGGCGAGAGGGGTGCCATAAAACCCTTCCCCTCTCGTAACCTGGCTCCCGAACCCAGATATGGTTATGACGGACTGGTTCCTTAACTTTTTCAAATCAAACAGCGCGGCAAGTGCTTCGAAATACGGTTCCTTGGGTGTCGGACCTTCAAACCCAAGTGGCGACTCTGTATTTTTCGCGAGCGCTTGTCGTCCAGCTTCAAAAAGCGCTCCCGCGAACCGGCAGCATCTTTTCTCTCTCAAAGGGTAGGGGAACGGAATCCCCTCCCCGGAGGAGAGAAAGATCGGGGCAAATCGCATTTGCCCACAGTGGCGACTCTGCTGGGGATCGAATCAATATTGGTCTATCCTTAAGAAGTTAATACGCTTGGGAACAATCCCACAAAAGCCTGTCAAAACGGTGAGCTTCGCGCTGCCGAAGAAAGGATTGGTGATTTAACAGGACCTCGTGTCCGGCCATCCAATCTGGGGTTTTTCCGATTGTTCGCTCGTGTAGTTTCTTCTAAAGTATGGACTAAATAAAGAGAGCCAAATTTGAAAAGACATTTGCGAATTTGCGATTCTGTTTTATTAAATCAACTTTTTAGCATTCTTCATTTGCATCGATGTGGGATAAGCCTCGTTGGATCGTTTTGGCAAGCCGGCACGGTTTACCGGAGCCCGGGGACCCCGAATGACTAACAACCTTCGACGATGATGAGTCATTCTACCGTTCGACTGTTGCTCTGCGATTACGCGGGTAGCGGGAGGTATATCTTGGCTCTAGTCCGAGGAACCTGTTACAAGCCAAAACCAGCCTTTGCATATACAAAGCATTAGAACTCTCCAAACTAGGACAGGTACCTACAGGGTAAGATTACTTGCATCTAACCCCATATACTGTCTACGTGTTACTGCTTTCCCTATCGCATGTACTGTACATACATTATTTTGCATAGGAGCATGCTTAGAGTGGTTCTTTCTTTCGAGTTTGTCTTGCGCAATCTAAGACGTTGTTGGACCCGATGAGGAGTCGTTCATTCTGTCGAATGTTCGTTATCAATCGCAAAGTCCTTAGTTCAATGAGACTTTGAGAAATCAAAATTTACTACATCCTTGGCTCATGCCTGGTTAAGAATTCAACCGAAAATATGGAACAACAAAAGTAGTGATGCCGTGTCACTGGCGCCACCCAGGTTGAAGTGCGAAGTCACTATACACCGCCGTGTTCAAGGTTAAGGTGCCATGTCATCACCACCGAGTTGTTCCAAATTCAAAGTTGAACCTTCAAATGGGACTAGTCGAAGATTTAGTCTATTTTGACATCTTTTAGGATCTGACGATCTACTCAGGGACACATGGCTGAAAAGAATTCTGAGGATTCTGGCAACGTCTGAAATTCGTGCGGCAAACTCGTCTCTGTTTTTGTACATACATACCGTTTTGCGTAGGAGCATGTTTAGGGCGGCTTCTAGGTTGTCTCTCTTTCGAATCTGTCTTATGCCTATTAGGACGCTGCTATGACCGGATGAAGAGTCATGCATCTCAATGGTGCATGTTGCTAAATTTTCAAAGTCCTTAGATCAGCGAGACTTTGGGAAATCAAATCTTTTTAAGTCCTTGGCTCATGCCTGATTGAAGTTTCAACCAAAAATAAGGAACCACAAAGTATGGATGGTGTGTCACTGGCACTACCCAGGTTGAAGTGCGAAGTCACTATACACCGCCGTGTTCAAAGTTAAGGTGTCATGTCATCAATACTGAGTTGTTCTGAATTCAAAGTTGAAATTTCGAGAACGGAATAGTCAAAGGCTTAGACTGTTTTGATATCTCTTAGTGTCAGTCGATCTATTCAAAGGATACACCCTCAAAAAGATTTCCGAGGATTTTGGCAGCGTCCAAACATCATAAGACAGACTTGTCTGTAGTTGTAGAGTCTAGGAGGACACCGACGATGTCGTGTGCATTGCATCTTAATTGCTGCAGGAACGTCACTGAGCTTTCAATTACTTTACTGTCTAGTTTGGAACCATTGCACCGAACAAGAGAGTACCGAAAGGAAGAGCCAAACCTACTTGGGGACGTGTGCATCAGAATTCGGTTCAAAGGCTTGTCAGGTTAGATTCCCAGTCAATCGCAACGGAGGCTTCTCCAGGTTCACTGTTGGCCACCCTGCAGTCGGGTTCGCCATCGATATTGCAAAAAGCCACGCCGCCGGCTTCCCCATCTTCAGCTTCTTCATCAAGCTCCATTGAAAAACCTGCAATGGCAGATCAACCGCAACCGCTCACTCTGGAAACTATGCTCATGAACCTCCAGAACAGCATCACTGCTATGCAACAGAAGGCCACTCAGACCGATGCCTCCATCACTCGCCTGAATAACCTTATCAACACTCGTCTTCCACCAGCAGCTGAAAAGGAAGGCGAGGACGATGAGGATGTTCATGCAGAACCTGTCTTTGTCGAGGATCCAAACCATGCAGGGCGTCTCATTGTTCAACCCAACCCTAGAGAGGCTCGTGTGCCTGCTCCAAATCCAAACCCCGCTGTTGTTAGGCCTGTTCAAAACCCTGACATAGCTGCACTTATGGCCAAGATGGCTAAGCTGGAAGAAGCTGTTTCAAAATCCGAGAAGATCAGCGCAGGAGGAATTGATCTGGATCGTCTCTGTTTGTACCCTAATGCTAGGCTTCCTGGCAAATTCAAGATGCCTGACTTGGTTAAGTTCGACGGGAGCAGTGATCCCAAGACTCATCTCTTTGGCTACCATGCTGCAATGAAGTTGTTGGGTGTAGAAAGTGAGGCCATGTCTCAGCTTTTCCCTCAAACTCTCTCTGGGCCTGCCTTCCATTGGTTCATGTCGCTCGACATCTCCAAAAGAAGGACTTGGGAGGATATTGGGGCTGCCTTTATTGCACAGTACAACTACAACTCTCAGCTCAAGATGACTACTCGTGAGTTGGAATCCACCAAAATGGAAGCAAATGAGTCCTTTGCGGATTTTGTTAAGAGGTGGAGAGCCAAAGCCGCTCTAATGACTGAGCGCCCGAGCGAGAGGGATCAACTCCGCATCATCTCCCGCAATCTCCAACCAGATTATGCCAGGCACCTGGTTCTTGTTCAAGCGTCTGCTAACTTTGAAACCTTCTTCGAATCTGGCCTGGCCATTGAAGATGCACTGCATAGTGGAATTCTGCCAAGGGGAGAGTCCTCCTCACAGAAAGCTAAGCCGAGGGCTTACTCTGGAAACAGTAGCACACTGTGTGGTAACAGCAACTACTCTAATACAGCTACAAGTGGGAGCGATGCTCCAGCTTTCGACTCTAATCGCGCTGCCGATGTCAATCAGGTTCAAAACGCCCAAAGCTACCGGGCCCGAACCCAACCTCGGAGTTTCTCTGCCTTCGAGGCACCTCTGTCCGCAGTGATGGAAAAACTTGTCAAATCTGGGCATCTCAAACCCTTGACCCCAACTTCTCCGCCAAAAGTCCTGCCTTCTGGTTACAAGCCTCACCTCTTCTGTGCCTTCCACCAAATGCCTGGCCATCCCACTGACGCATGCTATCGTCTTCGACATGAGATTCAAGATCTCATTGACAATGGCACGGTTCATGTTCCACCAAAGCCTAACGTCATGTCCAACTCCTTGCCTCAACACAACTCTGACCCTCTGGTAGGTCAGATATCTATCATCTCCACTCAAATCAACCCCAGCTCCACTATATTCAACCCTAGCCACTATATCGTCCCACAAAATCAACCCAAACCCATCGTATCCATCCCGTCTGAACTGGAGGTTAACATGATGGCTGTAGGTTGGACAATTGAGGTCTTCACTGCCGACACCTGGATTGACAGTAATGAGGGGCTTACAAAGGAGAAGACTGACTGGCTGAGGTCCATTGTTCAAAGGAGCACTGAGTAGGTTTGGTTGAAGAAGCTAAGGAAGCCGAAGTGCTGTTGCTTGGGCCTGACACCCGCTGGATCCTACCTCTCTTTGTGGAAGCTATGGGTAGCTTTTTAAATATTGCATTTTCAAACCGCGTCTAGTTTGCATTGGCGTTTTGTCTGAGTCTGGCACAGAGTCATTTGCGTTTGTCTAAGTCTAGCTCTGAGTCGGAGTTTGTGCCTCTTGGCCCTCCACGTCGTAGCTTTCGTTTCAAGTTTTGAGTCTGCTGTACTTGGCAACCCCAAGGGGCTTTCTTTATGCATTATCTTGCTTCTAAGTACTTTGCTGACTTTTGAATAAACTGTGTCGACCCTGACGACGAAGGGATAGATTTCGATGGGGTCATCCCCAAGGAAATGTGTTCCCTCGCCGAAAGGGAAGACAAAAGGCGTGCTCAGCCTAATAATTGAAATAGTAATTTTCAAATAAACTTGAAAGATGAAGTAGACCTCTAAATGGTTCAAAACTGGTTCAACATTGTCCCCAGAGGAGCATTGTGCCCGGTCAGACAGGTTCGAAGAATTCATCAATGACTTGGCATGGTCTCACAAAGACACGCCTGGTATTGATCTTGACATAAAGAAACATCGAATCCCTTTGCTACCGGATGCCAAGCCAAAAAGCAGAAGCTCAGAAGGTCCAGCACCTTATACCATCCTCAAATTTGCAGGAACAGCGTTCCGCCAAGCACAAATTGGAAAGTTCAAAAGTGGCCTGGAGCAAGGCATGTCAACTGAAGCACTTTGGACCTTGCATCCATTTCATCTGGGGCTGCGGCCATTTCATTGACCTCAACGGCAATCAAATTCAATACCTTGGTCAACATGGATCAATTCAAAAGCCTTTTCCCTGAGAGAAGCTCGTTGGGCTGAAAACCCCAAGGGTGGGCAGTTCCAAGCAAAAGTTAGAGCAGCCTGCTAGACCGAGAACCTATGAAGGAGGTCTAGGCAAAAGTAAAGGCAATATTTGAAAGCTCGCTAGACCGAAAACCCGAATGGGCGGTTCTAGGCAAAAGTTAGAGCGCAAAAGGTGAGGTAAATACTCGAGTGAACCTTAGCCTGAACTACGTTTTGACCTGATTCCCTAGCTTGGGATACGTAGGCAGTCTCTCTTTGAGACTCGGTCACAATCTATCAATTGGATCCATGGTTGACGTTTGGTACACACCAAAGGTCGAAGAGGTTCGAAGATCAAGCTGCATGGGAGGCGTCTGACGGGGAAAACCTTTTGTCTTTCAGTTTTATTGCAAACTACTACTTTAATTTCAAAGCTGAGCATAAAGCCTTAAAAGAATTTAAGCATCAAAAACAGAACGAAATGCTGGCGAGGCCTAATGGCTCACAGTTTATTCTAAGTTCAGCGAAGTCTGATGTGAGCAGTTGCAGTAGCTTTGCAGTCATGTACGCTAGTTTGAGGTTCAGGCACATTTGATTCGTAGTTATGTGCGTTGGTCTCAACCCTGCGCGCACTTTTTCAATTCGTACAACAATCGATAGCAGTCAGCTACTGCCTTCGAGTCCTGTTTAAGGGGCTATTGTCAAGTTTGGTCATACCGTGTAGACTTAATGTGACTGCACGGGGGTGTCAGTTTCAGTCCGGGCCTATACGTGTCTTCATTTGCGTCTTATGTCCATCTTTGTGGCATTTTTCTAGATTTCAATCCATTGTCATGTCGAGATGCTTTTCTCAGTTCTATTTGTTCATCCAGGTCACCGTACATATGTTTGACCTTACAAGTGTCAGTTTCGCCTGTTTAGGGATATTGTGAGTTTTGGCACGTTAATGCCCAAAATTTCATTGTATTCCATGTGTCTAAGGGTTCGCATTGTTCCCTGGGGCTCTTTCCCCTTTTTCGTTCGAGCTAGGCACGTCTGTACATATATGTGTGTCTGTGTGTCGACTCAGTTCACTTGTCAATGCAAATTAGATATTAGCGCATGGTTTATATGTCAATAAACTGAAAAATGCAATTTTTACATTGCTATTCTTGCATCTGTAATCCACAAGCTGTGGACTCTCTTGAGACAGCAGGGGCACGTCAGTCCAAGGCTAAGCAAAGCATATCTCTGGGGCTTATCCGCCCAAGCATTGAAGAAAGGGCATGCAGGCCCAATGCCACACCGCTCCTAAATGTCAACTGGGCACGCTGGCCTGCTCAACATATCTCTATCTGGATGCGCATCTCAGAAGCAAAAGACAGTAAAGTACTGGGGCTCAGTGGTAGTCCTTAGGCATTGTTGTCCTTCTAGGAGCCGCCCTTAGCTTGCATCTGCTTTTTCAATTTGTGCTTTTTGTTAGTATACATCTTTGCATATTGTATATATCAACTGTTGAAAACAGGAAGGTGGTCAGAATGGTTACCATCAAGTCTTTGTTTGCCAAAGGATGCGATGCTATCTCCTGCGGTTTTGTTCAGTTTGTTAGCGGAGGCAATGGAAATCTCCCTAACTCTTGATTTGTTGGCCGAAGGATGCGATGCAATCTCCTGCGGTTTTGTTATTGTTGGTCAGCGGATGCGAAGAAATCTCCCTGAGTCCACGATTTGTTCGCCAACGGATGCGATCGAAAATCTCTTACAGCGTTGTTCAAATGGCAGGATACAATAAAATCTTCTGTGGAACCAAATCAACGACAGCCAGTCCTGTCCAAATTGCAATGGCACGATCATCTTGAAGCATGATCCACCCGGTCTCGAATCAACGACAGCCGGTCCTGTCAATTTCTCAACGGCTCGATCATTCTGCACACTGATCTGCCCGTCTCGAATCAACGACAGCCGGTCCTGTCCATTTCTCAATGGCTCGATCATTCTGCACACTGATCTGCCAGTCTCGAATCAACGACAGCCGGTCCTGTCCATATCTCAACGGCTCGATCATTCTGCACACTGATCTGCCCATCTCAAATCAACGACAGCCGGTCCTGTCCATTTTTCAACGGCTCGATCATTCTGCACACTGATCTTCCCGTCTCAAATCAACGACAGTCGGTCCTATCCATTTCTCAACGGCTCGATCATTCTGCAAACTGATCTGCCCGTCTCAAATCAACGACAGCCTCCTGTCCATTTCTCAACGGCTCGATCATTTATACTGATGATTGACCCATCTTGTCTGCAACGGCTCGATCATTCTGCAAACTGATCTGCCCGTCTCAAATCAACGACAGCCGGTCCTGTCCATTTCTCAACGGCTCGATCATTTATACTGATGATTGACCCATCTTGTCTGCAACGGTTCGGTCATTTATACTGATGATCCTCCCCTCCAGACTTCAACGGCTCGATCATTTATACTGATGATTGTCTCATCCTGTCTGCAATGGTTCGGTCATTTATACTGATGATCCTCCCATCCAGACTTCAACGGTTCGATCATTTATACTGATGATCCTCCCATCTTGTCAAATTCCTCAGCGGTTTGATCACTCAGCTAATTGATCTCTCCGTCCGCACCCACGACAGCCGGTCCTGTCAAAACCATCAACGGTATTTAGCCATATCGTTCATACAATCCACAACGACGATCAGATTATCGTCCGATTGCTTGTTCAATGGTCCACCCATCCGCAACTAGTTGTTCCCCAGGAGAGTCCGCATCGGCCTACCCCAAACAACTACCTCTACATCAGTCTAGCTTCACACGCATCTTCCAGCAGGCTTATTGCTCTGTCTCGGATGGTCTTTGATAAGGAGATTGGCTCTGATTCCCAACAGATGGAATTCAACCTGCCTGACACGACCTACCCGTGTTTGTTGGAATACTTTGTGCCGAGGATAGCTTGATCCCCAGCAACGACGGCCTGTCCCGTCCACATCTGCAGCGACAGCCTATCCTGTCCAATTCGATCAACAAGCGGCGATTCACTCGTCCACTTCTACCTTCATCCCCGGCAATGGACAGCTAGTCCATTCCACCGATCAGGTTCTTTAAGTTTACTTGTCTACTTTGCTAGTATGCTTTGCTCTGGATTGCCTTGAGGGGTGTCTAGAAATCTTTGACGTTACTTGTACCAAGTCGATGGTGCTTCAAGTGCCGTCAAAGAGGGGCTACTGTAGACACCCCAATCTGGGCTTCCAGATTAGTTTACTTACGGTTTTTGATTCCCCGATGATGAAATGGATCAAGAACACCCCGGGAATGATAGCGTGTTTGAGTTTTGAGTGTTTGCAAAACCCTTGAACCTAACCTAGCCTAAGCCACTTCAAAAACCAAAAACCTTGCTGGTCCGCGCCAGGGCGCAACTATCCCGCGCCCGGGCGCACCATCGCGCGAGGGTTTCACTCCATCGCGCGACAGTGCGCCAGGGCGTACCATCGCGCGACATACTCACTCCATCGCGCGATGGTCCCACCTACAACCGACCTTACTGATGGAGGACAGTTGGCCACCCATGCAACTCTCAGCCAGGCCTCGTGGATTGGCTGAAGGCCTCTGTTTCCAACCAGATTCACCCCTTTCCCTATAAATATCCCCCATTTGTTCTCTTTCAAAGGGTTAACAAAAATTGGCATTCAAAGGCTTACACCCTAAGCACAATAAAGAGCATAGCTTGTTCTTCTTCAACTCAAACACCTCAAACAACCTCAACCTCAATTCAAAGCTTAAATACTCTTTCAAACCCGAAGCCAAAGGTATAGCTTACCTTTGTTCTGTTTCTGTTTTGATCCCTGAGGGGGGCTGGCAGGGCCAAGGCTGGTAATCAATACCAGTCCTGGTCCTAAAGCTGGCAAGGTTTCAAAAACCGTCATGGTAGGAACCAGCGCGCGATGGTCCCACTCTCTCGCGCGACACTCCGGTGCTGCATGAGATGGACCGCGTGGGGATTGGTGTCCTACTGTTTTGCTTTATTTTGTATATAGATCACTCTGCAAGCATGTTAAAAACTAGTTTACTGCCTTCCTTTGTTAGAAATTGCTAGTTGTAGTTCAATTTGCATGTTTTCTGTTTTGGAATACCCCTGGGATAATTCTGGATCTGTCCCAGAACCCAGAAAATGTGAACCAAGCACTGGTCTGTCCGCGCCAGGGCGCAATCATCCCGCGCCAGGGCGCACCATCGCGCGAGGGTTTCACTCCATCGCGCGACAGTGCGCCAGGGCGCACCATCGCGCGCCAGACTCACTCCATCGCGCGACAGTGCGCCAGGGCGCATCCTCGCGCGCCAGAGTGACTCCATTGCGCGATAGTTTGCCTCTGACCAGTGAATGGCCTTGCACGGGTAACTTGGATTTAGACTGTTATTCTGTCCCCACACTGTTTATGGGGTGTTTTGTTTCTAGGGCTTTTAAGCCTTTAAACTGTATATTATGCTGCCTATAAACTGCGTGGTTTGTCCTGGGTGTGCACTGGTCCTTCCAGAGCCCAGAAGGTTTGAGAATAAGAGCTGTGGGTTTTAAGCTCACCGGTGCGCGCTTGTCTTGGAATTATGCGCGCAAGAGTGAACAGCATGCAGTGACTTGTTCAGTGCATGCTGGTTTCTTCCTGCGCACGTCACTCCAAAACAGGGGCCTTCCAGTTTGTTTAAACTCCCACAGCAGTCTGTTCTCATCCTATACTAACTGCTCATCCATGCTATCTATCACATCCTGCAAATGTGTTACAGTTTTAATCCCCGATTAACTGTTCCTCCGCCCTAATTGGCTAAAAATGATTAATCAAACAGAATCACAAACAAAAACAACGTTTTTTGCAAATGCCTAAGTAGAGACCGATCTCCGGATTGGGCGAGAGGGGTGCCATAAAACCCTTCCCCTCTCGTAACCTGGCTCCCGAACCCAGATATGGTTATGACGGACTGGTTCCTTAACTTTTTCAAATCAAACAGCGCGGCAAATGCTTCGAAATACGGTTCCTTGGGTGTCGGACCTTCAAACCCAAGTGGCGACTCTGTATTTTTCGCGAGCGCTTGTCGTCCAGCTTCAAAAAGCGCTCCCGCGAACCGGCAGCATCTTTTCTCTCTCAAAGGGTAGGGGAACGGAATCCCCTCCCCGGAGGAGAGAAAGATCGGGGCAAATCGCATTTGCCCACAGGCTTGTGTTCACGCCTAGGCTTGACTGGTTCAACCTTCAACTTTTCTGTAGGTAACTCCATCGCCTTTTTCCCGTTGGGGTCATCTATGTCCACCATGTCTCTAGGTGAATCCACCTCTTCTTGAGCCCTTTATCTGCCTGCCTAAATCGTTGGCGGCGTCTTTTCTGAGATCGAGACAAAGGTGGCTGCGGAGAAGGAAACTTAGGATGCTTAACCCTATACCATTCATTTGTAGGAATGACAGGGGGCTTAACAGTCCTGGGCTTCCCTCTGGACGGGGCTGAAATTCTGAGATTGTTGAGCTCATCCTCAATTTGCATCGCATCTGACTGGATTCTGCTGAAGACTGATTCTCGTCTGATCTATCTCTCTTTAGGCTTGCGTATCTCCTCAGGCTTGACTTTAGTTCTGCCTACAATTACGCTTTTCAACACAAGTTTAGATGGAACTGCATGATGCCCACATTCAGTGCAAACCGAAGAACAACTTGGTTTCTCTGGTTTTCTGACCCCTTCAGGCCTTAACCACCAGGACTTCTTCCTTTCAAACTTCCTCACCCTTTCAAGAGTGAAGTCTTCCTCGTAATATGGATTCCAATACCTGTCTGATTCAGGCCTGAATGCTGCTCTTGCCGGTGCCCCCAAGCTTACTTTAGGCCTTGGTATGGTTCTAGGCATGGACCTCGTAGTCATCGACACCATGTTTGCACTTAGGCTTGAAGGAAATGGGTTGCCATCCACACCCATAGCTTGCTTGTCCTTCTCGGGAAACTTGAATTCTCCCCGGTCGATCTTGTCTTGAATGTCATTCCTAAACACAAAATAATTATTGGTTGAATGACTCCAAGAATTATGGTACTTACAATACTCCTTGCCCTTTAGCTCATCCAATGCTGGGATCTTGTGGCCAAAGGGCAACTTCAGTAACTTGTTCGTCAAGAGTTGATCAAAAATAGCCTCCGCCTTGGTGATGTCAAAAGTGTAGGCCCTGGTAGGCCTATTAGACGCTTCTTAGACTGTTTGCTTCGTGGGTTCCGTCTTGATGAAGGCCTTGCAGACATAAGGCTTTCTATTGATGATTTCGGCCACATCCACATCAAAGTTAGCCTCAGTCTCAACCGTAGTAATATCGTAATTCGGGTCTTGATAGTACGTCCCCTTCAAAGCCGCCTTTCTGTCTTTCTCCTCTTCCAAAAGCTTCTCATAACACGAGGCCTTTGCAGATAGCTCAAACAGGTCCCGAAAATTCTATACCATGATACTTCTTCTTGAATTCAAAGTCCAGGCTGTTCAGGGCTAAACGCACATATTCGGCCTCGGGCAAAGGAATCTTGCACTTGAAACGTGCTGTCTTGAACCGAGAGAGGTAAGACTCCACGTCCTCTTGTGGAAGTTGACGATAGCGTGATAAATCCGCCATCGTTATTTTTGGTTCGACCCTATAAAACTGTTGGTGGAACATCTCTTCGAGTTGAGCCCAGGTCTGGACAGAATTGGGTGGCAGATTAATGTACCAAGTGAAGGCCGTTGCAGTCAAGGAATTCGGAAAGAGCCTTAACTTGAGTTTGTCATTTGTTCCAACCTCCCCTCACTGCACCTGAAATCGGGCAATGTGTTCCACCGTGGACTGCATATTCTCTCTTGTGAAGGTCTGAAATTCAGGAACACGATAACCCTTGGGAAAAGGCTCTCCATCAACCTTCTCTGTGTGGGACTGCCCACAGGCCTGAATCCTGACCCTAGCTATTCTTGAAGCAAATCCAGGACTTGATCTCTTCCAATCATGTTTGGCATTGGAGGCGGCCGTGGGCCTGCCTCCTGTGCCTGCAGATTCACGCTTGGGCCTGCCCCCCGAGTCTCTAGGGCTGACTAAGCGTGAGAAATGTTCTTGTCTTTAGCAGCACCTTGTCCTCCATGAGGAGGCCTTTTGTTAGTCTTTTCAGGCCTATTTGGGTTCTCCACCAAAACGGCCCTTTGTTCCTTGTTCATTGGAGGCGTCGGTTCTCCTCCAATAACAACTCCTTTGCCCCTCTTCCCTGCAGGTGCAGGGCTGTTTGACGAGGAAAATTGATAAAACACTTGAGGTGGTGGCGGGAATGAATCCTTCAGACTTGTCTATTCATGGCCGTTGCCATAAACTCCGAACTGTGGTAGAACTTGTTGCTGAGGGACGAGTGGCAACCTCTCTGTCATTGTGGCAATCATATTATTGATTGCTAGACTCAAAGGCTCTATGGACTGAGACATCGTTTGTGACACGGTGTGAGAAATCTCCTGTCCTGCAAAAAACATATAATTCTTGATGCTATCTGTGGCGTCCTTGAGATATTGTGCACTGATTTAAGGAATGGCTTCCTCGAGTAGCGGTACGTCAACAACAACTCCTTCAGGGCTGCTTGGAGGATCAAGCAACTGTGGATCCGCTTGTGGTGGTGGTGGTATTGTTGCCTTCTTTGTTGGCATGATTGAAACCTTTCAACGACTAGGGTCCCACCGGGCGTGCCAATGAAAACTCTCGTTTTTGGCAACAGGAGTGAATGCGTTGAGCGCGGGCGTGCCAAGACTTGTAGCGCCTAACTTTTGATGAAGATTCCCGTGAATCTTGACTTCTAACGTATGGGCGATTGCGTGTGACCCAATGGTTAAAGATCACAATGAGGTTCGAGGTTTGCCACACGGTTGTGAACTTAAAATTTCCAAGTCGTATAGGATATGGAACGTAAAAACGTGAACTTTATTACTCCGGGATAATAAAGTTTGTACAAGAAAAGTAAAATCCAAACTACTTGATGACGTGAGTTTGAATGGGGGTGAATACTTGGTATTCGATAGACTACTTTGCTGAAAGTAGGAAAGCTTTTCTAAGTGTTGAGCTTTGATTAGTGTTGGACACATTTTTCATCTTGTGAACTTGTATTTATAGGCACAACAATAAGCTGATTCAGGCCTGAATCCGAATTCTGCTTCGCACCACAAGCTGCCAAGTGTCCCATACTGCTCCTCTTTTCATGCACGCTTGATCATGGGTAGTTTTCAGAGGTTAATAGCAGTTGAGTTAGATCATGGGTAGTTGGTCTCTCATACGTTGACATGTGTCCCATGCCCTTATAAAATATCATCCCACTTCCCCTTTTTATGCTCCTGCGTGACACATGGCCAATTGACTTAGTCAATTGGCCATTGAATTGAACGAAACTAACTGCCAGAAAATAACCAATTCCCTACAATAGTGGACCTTGCCCCTTAAACCAATTCGGCACCTTCTTTATGAGCCTAAAACCGTGGGCTTTACTTCGTGGGTCAGATTAACATTTCCCTCATGGGCTAAACCGTGGGCTGCATTTCTCATGAGCCACGTGTTTCTTGGGCCTAAATGGAAAATACCCATGGCCCAAGAATTAACCGCCAATCAATTACCCAACTTCGGCCCAAATTAATTAAAGAATTAATTATAAAAAACCAATCACGACAAGCCCGATCCACGGTGCCAAAAACAGGTATAAACAGTAGGATAACTAAATTGGTGATGAGAGATCCTCGTTTTTTGAGACCAGGACGAGTGCTTATATAGAAGGGAGGATTATCCCTCACATTGGGTAAGCGCACTTCTCTCCTCAAAACCCTAGCTAACTCTGTATCTTCGTACTCGTTCTTTCTGAGTTGTTTGAAGGGCTAGGGTCTGGAGGTGAACTCAGGGTCGGTTCATATATTTTAGAGGTCTGAAGCGAATTTCCTATATTGAGCTCTTTACATATTCATAATTTTTTTTTTAAAAATGATAAAAGTACAAAAATAACAAAAAAAAATGAAACTAAAAGGGTAAAATTATGACAATATAAATGTAAAAAGATATGATTACAAGAGTTTTTGAAGAAAATAAGATATAATTGTGTTTTTATTTGAAAACATTTTAATATTAATATGTAAGTTACATTACAGTGGGGCTTCAATGTTGGACCGAAATTTAGGAGCCGGAAGCGATCGCTTCTCTCGCCTCCCTTATGAGCCGGCCCTGGGTGAACTGACCCCATCCATGCATTCTTTTCTTTCCTTTTTTGGTGCTTGATTGACCCATCCATTCACCTCACATCGTCATGTCAATACTTCAAAAAAAAAAAATTTATATCCAAAAATACTTCAAAAGTTTACAAGGACACTACAAGCTACAGTCTAATCTTATAAAGTTAGGAGAAACGAAGTCTTGAAATAACTTTAGGACTACAAAATTTGGGTTTACGATTTAATCTGAACTGTTGGATCATTTATTTGATGTGTCATGGTGAAAATGTGCGGTAGATTGCGGAAGGAATCTGAGTCCGTTGAGAGTGAAATAGACTTGGATCATCTCCACATACATCTCTCCCCCGTATCTACCACACCTTTTTAACCGGAACATGCCATCTCATTAGTGAAATAATCTGACAGCCAAGATTTAAAAATTTAAATCGTACAAAGCCCCAAGTGTTGTTTACATTGCCACCTTTTCATCGGTTCTCTATCTCAATGCCATCGTCATCCCCAAACACAAAAGACCAGACTCAGGCCTCCATGCGATCAGTCCGGCAGCTCTTACGTACTAAGTTGATAAAATTCCTACTCCGGTATGATTTTGATCCCTCCGACTCTCCATTTGATTTTTATTTGGATGTTTTTGTTCCAAAAAATTAGGGTTTTATTTCAATTAGGAACTGTAATTTGATTCATTTTTGTTTTTTTGTAGGGGGTGAAAACAATTGGTGCTCTGGATAACACCAAACTGCAACTGCTCCACATGCCTCTTCACCGTCACCCTACTTCATCGTCGGAACCCTAATCTGCAAGACAGACAAGGGGTGAGTGCACCTTTGCTTCTCGTAGCAAAGGCCTTCCGATGCCAAAGTTAGTATCACGAACTAATAACAAACCCTAATTATCAGTAGGAGAACAATATGGAATGCCCAAATATTGCGTACCTTTTTCCTCTCGGTTTACCTCGTAATTATAGATTCACGGATACTTACTGTGCAAGTATCCCTGTCGCCCTAGGATTCCTATCTTGTATAGGATTCCAGGACCTCTTGGATTCTCGTTCCCATATCAGTTTATCACTTAAGAGTTCTTTTAGGACTCTTCTCGATAGCTGGCCGAACATCCCATTCTCATTGGGTATCTTTCCTTTATCTGCTCACTAAAAGAGTCATTTCAGGACTCTCTTGCACAACTGGCCAAACCTCCCACTCACGTTGGGTTTCTTTCCTATATGCTTGGGATTTTATTCAGAGGATAATACCATTTCGGAATCTTCTAGAGTGTTCCTACCGCCCTAGCATTCAAGGCTGCTTACTTAATAACTCCTTCACTGTTCGGCCATCTCATTGCCGAACAGTTCATCTGGACCGATGACCCCTCATGTCACTGGTCCACATTCTTATGCTTTTGATAAATGACTGTCTTTTGTCTGCACTTGCCGAACAAACTATATGGGCTAATGACTTCTCATGCCAATGATCCATATAGCCGTTTCACCGAGCTGACCAGCTGTATGTCCTCTTGTATTTACCCCGTGCTCTTAAATGCACCACATGTTCTGAATGTATCTGTTCGGGAATACCTCCCTACAATTGCTCCCCAGCTTTTCTTGTTGCCATTGTTCGGGGGCTACAATTAAAGCTAGAATTAGGATTCGAGCCGAGCTTCTCGAATCCTACATAGATATTTAAACCCATTGATATTTTTGGCGGTTTTGTCATTATACCATCTCGGGGTAGTGACTCCACGTGGCATGCTTTGTATGCCTTACATTAATTGTGAACTGACGTTTTATTAAGCGGCGTCAGAACGACGCCTTCTTTTCGTTACTTTTTGACGAAACGGCTTGAGAGGAGACGTTTTGCTCCGTCTCCTTCTTTTAAACTTCCAAGAAAAGAGGGTTTCTTGGATTGTTTTATCCAAAACCCGAATCTCAACTGTTTCCCTAAACCAAGCGGGAGCTTTTCCTCCCTCTCTTCCGCCATCACCGCCGTCTGCCATTTGATTGCATTTTAGGCAACTGCTGTAAGACTCTCATTCTTGCTTCTGTTTTTGAAATTCATTCCCAGATTTAGTCCTCTCTCTTTGTTTTTTAGGGTTTCACTCATACCTAGTTCCGAATTTCCTTCTGTTCACTTCTTCCACGTCCATGGCGGACAGTATTGAAAACCTTCCAAAACCCAGCAAATTTAGGAAACTCTGTGAAACCCCTACTGCCATGGCGGCATTTAGGGCGAAATATAACATTCCTAACAATGTGGGGCTTGAACTTGCCCCTTTAGGTACGGATAGAGATAGTGGTTCATTGGATTGGATGTGTATCCCCATTGTAGCCATTGTCGAGGGTGGAGTTCGTTTCCCCCTTCATCCACTACTCCGCCAAGTCTTGGACTGGTATCGTCTTACCTCCATGCAAGTTTCAACAAACGTTTTTAGGTTGGTGATGGGGATCGTAGCCCTGAACAGAATTTTAGGGACCCAACTAGGACTCTGGGACATCCAGTGGTGGTATAGTATTGTGCTAAACCCTGAATACAACACGTATTACTTCAAGGTTAGGGGGGCAGACAAGCATCTCGTGCTAAACTTGCCAGATTCCGCTCGTGACCACGAGATTGATTTCCTCTACGTAACTGGAGCATTCGAGCCAATAGGGGAAGATGGCTAAGTGGTGGGGCTCCATTGCCCCCACATATGGGGCTATCCACGTATGCCTTTAATTTTAACCTGCAGTTATCTGCTTACTGCCTTTTCGTAGCTTTTCCATGTTTTCTAATTTACAATTTGGATTTCAACCCTGCAGCGGATAACGCTAACAAGCGTCCTAGACGGGAACCAAATTACATTCGAACAAAGGAGATTAACAGGATCTTAAAGTATACAGGTGAACCCGGTACCCGAACAGCTAATCGGGGTCGTGACGCTGACGTGCTGCTAGGATACGATCCCTCGTACAGAGGAGTCATCAACAGAAGACTTGCCCATCCGAGTACCAACGTTACTTCTACTTCCACTGCTCCCCAACCGCAGATTTCAAGACTTCAGGCTGAAGTTACTCTTGCCGGGCAGCCAGGTGAAGTTCCGGTTCCTGAAGGCGTTCCTTTGACATGTGTGGTGCTCAGAAGATCGGAACGGAGACAAGTCGTTACTGAACGTCCATCCGAATAGACCATTCCCCTCTGTATTACCAGCCAGTCATCGTCTTCAGGCTACTCCCAATCTCCAACGAACCCAGGTATAATGACTCTCCAACCTATTGACCTTAGCACGCTTCTTACTGTGTCCACACGGGGACGTGGCGAAGCCGGTAGGGTGGCATCAACTGGTGTCGCCCCCCCCCAAAATCTCGTCGCACAAGGGGGAGGTCAACACGATCATCCTCATCCCCTCGCGATAGCTCCCTTGAGATTGAAGACGCTCATCAGGACAAGCGCCCTAGGACTGAAAACCCTTCCTCTTCTGTCGTACCAGCTGACATGGGGAACAGCCAACCCCAATCATCTCCTCTCCAGGTGCTTCCCCAAACATGGGCTCCCCCACTCATTCGGGGCGATCGTCCTGTGCATATTGGGGACACCGCCAGCTCCTCGGAGACGGCGGTTGCACTTGCATAAGGGCTGTTGCTTCCGGTGGACATGCAGAAGGAAGCTGGAGCAACAACTGATCGACTTGTCTCCACTAGTCTCGTTAGTGGAATAAAGGTAAAGTCATTCTTAACTTTATCCAAGCGATCTTTTTTGTTTTATTCGTAACACTGCTCCTTACACTTGAACTTTCTCAGTTTATCCAAAAAATGGTGACATTGGGGCAAAAGATGCAAGAAACTGAAACTGAGCGCAACAGGCTCATGAGGGATAACATCAGATTACTTCAGACTGTAACAAGGCTGGAGAGAGAAAGAGATAAAGCGAAACTGGAAGCAGATAATATCAAAGCCAAGCTTGACACAGCCGAAGAGAGCCTTAACCAAGCTTTATCTGAAATCGACAGCACAAAAAAGGCTGCTTATGATGAAGGATACAAGAAAGGTTTTGATGCCACCACTGCGAGCTACGTCGAGCAAATGCCAGCTATCCAAGACCAAATCTGGGTAGCATGCTGAGAGGCATGCCTAACAAAAGTGGGGGTTGCTGAAGACTCTCCCCTCTGGGAGGATAATGATTTGCCGAGCAAACGTGCTCAAATTGTGGACGAACCTCAGGGGAATCCAGAAGACGACATTGATCAAAAGATCGAAGATTTTGCTGAAGCTAAAGAGGATATACCTACTGATTTGCTGGGGGCTGTTGCTGTAGGGTCATCTGCTCAGGAAGCAACCAATGATCCCATTATTGAGAAGGGAGATACTGGTGACAATGCGGTCCCAACAGAGCTTGGCACAGAGGTCGCAAACCAACTTGCTCCTGAGGTCCAAGATTTGGACTAAGTTTGGTAAGCATAAATATTATTCCTATCTTTTTAGAACAATTTGTAGGTCCTGCGTGACCGTAGTTTACTTAGCCCTGCGTGGTATCAGTATGTTCGTACTTTTGTTTTGCTCGGCCTTTCAAAACTATTTTGTTTTCTTTGAACAATGTTTATGGGTATCTCAAACCTCTCAGCATATTCAAGTCTTTACGTGTACAAGTATAGTACCTCATACTTGTTTTTAAGCGTCTCATGCTTGAATATTGTAGCCAATATATGCTTGTTATGTTTGTAAGCCAAATGTTTCATATTTAGCTTATAAGTGTCTCGTACTTAGGAAAAATCATAAGTGTACAACCCAAGTATTTTCGTACTTGATGTTTCTTACTTTTAGTAGAGCGTTTTATTCGTACGCTATGTTTTGGTTGTTTTAAGCTCTAAACTTTTACCATAAGTGTTGTGCGCAATGCGATTTGCCCGATCTTTCTTTCCTCCGGGAAAGGGATTCCGTTCCCCACCCTTTGAGAAAGGAAGGATGCTGCTGGTTCGCGGGAGCGCTTTTAAGCTGGACGACAAGCGCTCGCGAAAATACAGAGTCGCCACTCGGGTTTTGAAGGTTCGACACCCAAGGAACCGCATTTCGAAGCACTTGCCGCGCTGTTTGATTTGAAAAAGTTAAGGAACCAGTCCATCATAACCATATCTGGGTTCGGGAGCCAGGTTACGAGAGGGAAAGGGTTTTATGGCACCCCTCTCGCCCAATCCGGAGATCGGTCTCTACTTAGGCATTTGCAAAAAATGATGTTTGTTTGTGATTCTGTTTAATTAATCAATTTTTAGCCAATTAGGGCGGGGGAACAGTTAATCGGGGATTGAAACTGTAACATATTTGCAAGATGTGATAGCAAGCATGGATACATGGAATCGATAATGAATAAAACGAGATAATATTTAACACTGATCTTGAGATATGAAAACAGTGCGATGATTTTAAATCTATCGCGAACAGTGGCCAACTTGCATGCACGGGAACCGTTACATGCAACCCATACCATCGCGCGACAGACTCAAACCCTCACGCGAGCATTCACATCCCACTATCAGGTTAAATTTTATCCCCTACTGGGCTCTGGAAGGACCAGTGCACACCCAGGACAAACCACGCAGTTTATGTATACTGAAAATAAATCAATATTTACAAATTAACACAGCTGGAATGACATACAACCCTTAAACAGTGAGGGTGTTAAAACAGAGGCTGAAAGCCTAGCTGCCCATGCAAGGGCAATTACTGGAAAAGAGAGCACCATCGCGCGATGGAGTCACATCATCGCGCGATTGTTCAGACTGGACTTCCAGGAATTGCTTCGCATGCCTGGGCTCTGAGACATATTCAGAAGCCACCCAGGGGCATTCCAACAGAGATAGGAAAATAAACTAAGCTGAACTACTGATTTTTAGCATGCAAAACAGTGAGATGTATCAAATATGATTAGGCAGGAAAACATGAAATCATATAAATTGAACAGAACGAGAGGTCCATCCCCACGAGAACCATATCACACGAGCTAGAATCATCGCGCGATGGAATGGGTTCATCGCGCGCGGGTCTTTCATTCACAGTAACTTATAAATTTGCTGGCTTTGGGGCCAAAACTGATATTGACACTACAAGAAATTACACTTTTTGTGACCAAGAATTTAGTCACGGGAAGTCCATATCTAGTCACCGAAAGTATTCAGTGACTAACTTTTATCAGGTCACATCTAGTCGCGGAACCCTGGTCACTGAAAGTCTTTTGTGACTAATTACTAATCTGGTCGCTGAAACGTATGTTCGGTGACTAAACTTTAGTCTCCGTTGGTATCCAACAGCGACCAATTAAGTTTGCCACGGAAAACGTCTGGTCACTGAAGACTGTTTTTAGTGACCAGTTACTAGTCACCGATAAATTTTTTTTAATTTTTTAATCGCCTACAATTTGGTCACCAAAAGCTGTTTTCCGTGACCAAATTTGTCGTTCACCAATGGGGATCCTTTTCCTACCAGTAGGTTGGTCAGTAAAAGGTTTTCTCAGTGTCCAATTTTTTTCTCTAATTTGGTCACGAAATGTGTACTTTTTCATTCAGTTTAATTTATACAGAGCTCAATAATTTTTTCTTCACATATAAAATCCCTTGTTACCTGTGCATTTATTGCAACTACTTGTTCCTCCAAATAGCACCTCCAAAATGCCCAACCATTGAAGGATGAAAATTACAATCTATGCTTAAACCATCATATATATAAAATCCAAAATCATAACCATTGCCATAATACGCAATATTCAACTATGCCTAACCATGGTGCAATAACCATCATAGTATTATACATATACCCTCGAAATAACCTAAATCTTTGCAATATAATATATAAGGTTCTTCTCCAAATAGTCGCATTCCCAACCAAAAGCATCCACATGCCAAGAAGTATACTCGAGTTGTGAAGTTCACCGTGATCTCGTCGTCCAAACAAAAAGCATCAATGTGCCAAAAAAGTATACTCAAGCTGTGGGGAAGTTCACCATGATCCATCTGTACATAGAAAAAAAAAGAAAGAATGCAATTCAATTTCCATAAAGAAAAGCAAGTACCCCATATATATCAAGCAAGGATGAATTTTAATTTTCTATGACTTTATGATTAGTTTTTCCAGATCTCTATCCTTGGATTCAAAATAGATGTCATTAGCTCATATAAGTTTGTCTCGACAGTACTATTGAGTTCCAATGTCATCCACAGATAGTTTGGTGTTAATATTACCACTCAAACATCCTTTCACTATCTTTTTATCATTGTAGCGTACAAAGTTGTTTTCAAGTGTCCGATAACCAGTAGAAATGGAAGAGACGGGAAAAAACTTACCAATGTGCCCTCCTACCACCGGTAGAAGTGGAAGAGATGTGCCCTCCATGATCGCTACGTGGATCAAGTGCTTTTGTATTTTTCTGCCATGTAAGTAGAAGATCTTCCTTATTTTTCTGCACTGTCTCTTTCTGTCTCCTCTGTTTCTCACTCTCTCTCCCAGTAGAAGTGGAAGTGATGAAGTGCCCTCCATGATGGGTAGGTGAACTATGTGCTTGCGTCATTTCCTCCAACAGAAGTAGACGATCAGCCATCTTTTTCTGCCCTGCCTCGTACTCTCTCCTCTCTTCCCCGCGTTGTCTCTTCTCTTCCTCGCGCTCCCTCCTCTCCTGCTCACGCTCCCTCCTCTCCTGCTCACGCTCTCTCTTCTCCTCCTCACGCTCCATCTCTATTTTCTCCATATTATCTTTATAGTTCTGTAGTTCTTCATCTCGTGCCTGTGACGCGATATCAGTTTTCGAAGAAGAGGAAGTGGGCTTCGGGCCGACCCCAAATCCAAGTATGTACCTGTAATAACCCAGCTCCTCAAGCACTACTAATTAAAACAATCTACCTCAAACCAATTATATCCTCAAGCAAGAAACATATCTACGTTAAAAATTAGTACCAGCTCTGTGCTCACACTCATTTGTCAATGAAACATATCTACGTTAAACATACCTACAAAATGAACAATTATATTTTCATGCAAGCTAATATATTCTCATCCCAAACGACTATCTTTACAGGTACTTGCTCTATTGAACTGAAATTTAGTCAACTTACTAATAAAACACTCATTTGTCAATGAAGCATGTATACAAAATGCAGGTATTACAGTACCTCTTCCTCTTCCCAAGCACATCTCCAGACATCCCCTCGGGTGTCCACTGTACACCGGACTGAGAAGATTCTTCTCGTTGGTTAAGCATCTTTGACTGCCATTGTAGATTGTAATAAAAATAATAATTATCTCAACCCGACATGAAAATGATTTATAAAAACGTGAAATATTAATTGGAAGACCTACGTGGTTTGTAGCACAAATATCATTGATCCATGTATTATCCTTCTTGGTATGCATTTTCTCATAGAATTCTGGAAATTCAAGGTTTGCATATCCATTATCCTCCGGCTGTGAAATTGAACTTGCATTAGCATAAGATCACCATTTAATAACAAAGCAATATATTGAGTGCAAAAGGTATCGATCACCGGTGTAGTCATCCCTGCAACAAATGATCGAGACCCTGAACAATGACCACCGGGACCTAGCCGTCCCCTATTTTTTATTCCGGCTGCTGACTTCCTCTATAAATAAACAAATAGAAAACGAAAAGGTAACATCAAATAATTGATACATAAGAATTTTAAGAACAAAATTTAAACTTAAATATGTAATATCTTACCTTGTGCTTGTCAGTGGCCCATACATCATCAATCAAGTGATGACCTTCATGTTCATGTCAAACGATTTGTTGCTCCACTTGCTTTGTACCTTTATATGGAGCATTTTAATAGTGAACGACAAAACAGTATATGTTTTGCATCCAGGATGCAAGGGTTTTTGAGCATCATCGAACAATCTATCAAAGTTCCACACATGCTCCCTCACGAAGCTATCGGGCAAATCATTGCTATCGTCATCCATAAATAAACCCCTGTATACCTCTTCCATCATACTAGGTAATTCATCTTCATTTTTGAGATTGTGAGTTTCCACTCCAGCTCTGATGTTTTCATTACCGAGACAAGCATCACTAATTGGTACAGGGGGCTCATGCAAGGGAACCGATTCCCCGTGTTGCACCCACGTCTTGTAAGTAGCTGATATTCCTTTTAGCATCAAATGTATCTTGACAACTTCAATGCTTTGTTTTTTATCATTCATGCAATCGACACAAGGACACCAAATATCTTCCCCTAGGCCTACATTTGCCTTTGCAAATGCAACAAAAGACTGCACCCCCTCTCTATACTCCTTACTTTTTATTCTATTTTTTATCGTCATCCAACTCTTGTCCATTTCTTTCACCTACAAAGAGCAAGTTCTTAACACCTATCAAGCATGCATATGTATACACCAATATGTTCAATGTCTTGTCGAATGAAATTGCTAAATCAAATTGCTATATGCCACAGGTACTTTTATCAAAATAATGACTTTCCCCAAAATATACCTACAAAAGTATAATACGTAATAGTCCATTGCTTTTGAAGTATGTCATTTAGCTCAATAATAAACAAACACAAATTCAGGCTCCAAAAGGTTAAGAACAAACCTAGTGAATAGCTGATGATAACTTTAGAAGTAGTCAACTAAGCATACTGAAAAATGCGCAATAATCCCTCCATCCCAAATTGCTCGTCTTTTTTGGAAACCGTGGATTTTGCACACAAAAAATAATGTACTTATGACATTTTCTAATAAAAAAAATAGCACCAATTTTTTTGTTCTCAATGAGTTCTTTAATTTGGTGTGTAAAAATTTTGGGGAAAAATCATGTTAGTACATTATTTTTTTGCTCTCCATGAAGGGCCAAGCAATTTAGGATGGAGGGAGTACAAATGTATTGAAACCCACAATAATAAGAACCAATAAAGGTCAAATACAAAATAAAAAAAAGAAAAAGCTAAGGTGAAACATATAAAATTTCACTCGGTGGCGGTGTTTTTCATAACTAATCAGGATAAAACACAAAAAAACATGGCCAACATAGTTAGTAAAATAAGAATCGGTGAAGCTTTTCTCCAGTAGAAGACAAGAAATAATATATTAAACAAAACCTTAGAAAGTGATTAGTGGAAGAAAACAAAACCTCTAAGTGGAATGTCGGTGTTGTTGGCGAAGGGGGATTTCCAAACGGTGGAGATGTAGCGGGGGGGGGGGGGGGGGGGGGGTTTCCAAATGGTGGAGATGTAGCGGGGGATTGAGGTCGGCGATGATGGAAGGTTTCGATCTCTTTGTGCAAGAGAGACAGAAGACGTGCTCTGTGATGGAGAAATCAAGAGTCAGGACTTTATGTTTCATCCCAATCTAAACTACATAGTTTTGAGGTCATTAAACTTTCAGTGACTAACAATTTGGTCCCCAAACGTTTCCAAATATTTCAAGTCCCGCGCCCAAAAATTTTAGGGAATTATTTGGCGCAAATTTGGCCATCTTCAGTGACTAAATTTTGTTTGGTCTCTGTAAGTACACAGTCCACGACTAAAAAGTGGTCACTAAATTGTTTCCGTGACCAACGGAAATTTTAGTCACTAATAAACCAATCTATCGTGAATAAAATAAATTTAGTCACTGATGCATCAATTTTCTGTGACTAAAAACTTTTTAGTCACCGAAAGTGGTCACTGAAAGTGTATTTTCTTGTAGTGTGATTACCAGCCCTGACCCTGTCAGCCCTCCTCAGGGATCAAAACAGTAAAGGTTGAAAATTATACCTTTGCTTGAATGATTTGAATATGGTTTGAGTGAGGTGGTATGCCTTTGGTAAAGGAGAAAATGGTAGTGGCTTTGGTAGAGATCAAGGTTATAGTTCTTGCTCTTCTTTTGAGTGAATTTTTGGTAACCCCTTTGAAAGAGAACAAAGGGGGTTATTTATAGGAAAAGGGGGGGCTTGTTGGTGGCTAGACAAGGTCATGCAGCCAGCCAACAATGCTGGCTGCACTTACTTGGTAGAGAAGTGGGGTGCCAAGTTGATGGGAGAGTGGGGGATTAGGTGGTGCAAGGGTGGCCCTGCAAACCCCGTCTAGTCGATGGAACGGGGTCACATGGTCCTGCAGATGCCTCATCATCACAAAATCCAGCTGGATACGACAGGTGTCGACCGTCGCACGAGGGTTCTAGCTTCCCCGCGATGGTCAATCAGTCAAAGTTTGACTTTGACCACCACCTGGCAAGTAGAGCATCGCGCGATAGACTCAGCAAGTCGCGCGACTGTCAAACCGTTATCCAAGGTTTGGGTTTAAAGGCTTCGGGGTAAAGGATGGGTTCCACACGCACCAGACTCAAGCCATTTCATTCAATACTGTTCGCGACCTGATTCATCATCGGGGGAACAAGAAATTGAAAAGAGATAAAATGACTGGGAAATCAGATTGGGGTGTCTACAAGTGTCTGCTTCAAGTAATTGTTATCCGAACAGACTGCATGTCTTCGTATACATCCCAAGTTTCTTCATACTAGGGGTACAGTCGTGTGTGTTGGATTTTTAGTTTTGTGCTTTCACAAAACAGATCTAAGTCTCTCGTACTTAGTCAAAAGAATTTTTAGACATCTCTCGTTATGTCTTGTTGCCCAAGTATTTCGTACTTGGATTCTACTAAGTATATTCGTACCTAGAATTTTTGTAAGTTTCTCGTACTTAAGTATCTCATACTTTTAAATATCTCATATATGGCATTCGTGCCAGTCCCTTGCTCCTCAATATGAAAAGAGGAAAATAATACCAAACTCTATATTTCATATTTCCAAAACGAAAATTTCAAAAAGCTTGATATGCTTGAAAGGAAATAACTTTATGCATAAACTTAAACTCAAGGGGGCGTTATTCGTACCCCTTGCAACTAAAATCAAAAATTAGAACAAGGGAATTTTATTCGCAATTCCCACACAATCACGTAGTGCAATCTAAAACAGAACTCAATGCTTCTAAACAAAGAATTTTCGCAAATTATGGACATTCCAAGGCCTCAGAATTGGATTACCTTCCAAATCAGCCAATCTATAGGCCCCTATACCCACAATCTCGGTTACTTGATATGGGCCTTCCCAATTAGCCCCTAGCTTACCTTCGTTGGTTACCTTGGTGTTGCCGAGTACCTTTCGTAGTACAAGGTCCCCAACCCCAAATTCTCGAGGGTGAACGTGCTTGTTGTAGCTCTTCATCAGTTGTTCCTGATAAGAAGCCAGATGTATCAGGGCCCTCTCCCTCCTTTCCTCGGCGAGATCTAGCTCAATTTCGAGGGCCCTGTCATTGCCCCCACTTTCGACCAATATAGTCCTATTGGTAGGAAGGCCCACTTCCAAAGGAATGACTGCCTCTGTGCCATATGCCAACGAATAGGGGGTCTCTCCTGTAGACCGCCTAGGTGTTGTCCTATGTGCCCATAGAACAAGTGGCAATTCGTCGGGCCATTTCCCCTTAGCCTTGTCGAACCTCTTCTTGATCTCGTCAAGAATGGTCTTGTTGGATGCTTCTGCCTGCCCATTACTCTGAGGGTAGGCTGGAGTTGAGTAATAATTTCGTATCCCATATTGAGCACAAAAAGCTTTGAACTTTTTCTGAAACTGGGACCCATTGTCAGTAATCAATGAATAAGGGACCCCAAAGCGAGTGATGATGCTCTTCCACACGAACCTTTCTATCATAGGTTCAGTGATTTTGGCCAGTGGTTCTGCTTCTATCCACTTGGTAAAATAGTCTGTTGCCACTAGCAAGAACTTTCGATTCCCAGTTGCTTTGTGGATGGTGCCCACAATGTCCATTCCCCACTGGGCAAACGGTCAAGGACTTGTCAAAGGCACGAGATCCTCTGCTGGTGTTCGAATCATTGGTGAGAATTTCTGACATTTTTCACAAATTTTTACATACACCTTGGTGTCCTCTTGCATATGTGACCACCAATAGCCTTGAGTAATTGCTCGGTGGGCAATGGATCTTCCTCCAGCATGGCTTCCACAAGTCCCTTCGTGAATTTCGTGCAGAAATTTTTGCACCATCACAGGGTGCACACAAAGTAAATATGTTCCTGTAAAAGACCTCCTGTAAAGCTTCCTTTCTGAGGACAGCCAAAACCTTGCAGACTTGGTTTTGATCTTATGAGCTTCCTTTTATCAGTGGGGAGTATTTCATTTCGTAAAAACTCCACAATTGGATCCATCCAGCTTGGTCCTTGGTTCACGTCCAAGACCAACTCAACACTCCTCCCAATGCTCGGCTCTGTTAGATAGTCAACTGCTACCCTTCGTTTGAGTTCAGTTGGAACGGCTGCGCCTAACCATGCTAAGGAATCGGCATGAGCATTCTGTCCCGAACTTATCTGTTCAATGTGAACCCTTTCGAAGGTATCAAGTAAATCTTTGGCCGCTTCCACATATGCTGCCATCTTCTCATTCCGGGCTTGGTATTCCCCGGACAGTTGATTAACTACGAGCTGTGAGTCACAATGCACCCTGACTCGTTTTGCTTTTAGAGTCTTTGCACTTCTCAATCCAGCTAAGAGTGCCTCCTACTCCGCCACATTATTTGATGCACTGAAACCAAGCTGAACAGATAATTCGATCATTACTCCTGCAGGAGGAAAAAGGACAACCCCAATTCCTGAACCAGTATTACATGCTGATCCGTCAATGAATAGCTTCCATTCCATGGGGTCCTGTTCGATTGAGATTTGTTTCCTAGTAGGTGATGTCTTAGTCTCCTTGTCCTTTCTCGTAGGAGGCAAGGGAGCTACTGTAGGAGAAAACTCGGCCACAAAATCAGCCAACACTTGGCCTTTTATTGCCGTACGCAGCTGGTAATCGATATCGTATTGACTAAACTCAACGGACCATGTTGAGATCCTTCCCGAGAAGTCTGCCTTTCGTAGCAGTGACTTCAATGGAAACTCAGTATAAACCACGACCTTGTGGCTTTGGAAGTAGTGTGGCAATTTCCTTGTGGCTGTCCTAAGTGTCAGGACAAGTTTCTCTAAAGGCAAATATCTCGTTTCTGCGTCGAGCAGTGTCTTGCTAACATAATAAATATAGATTTGCTCGATCCCCAAATCCCTTAACAAGACTGCACTAACAGCATGCTCGGAAACAGCTAAGTACAAAATTAAAGACTTACTTGGCTGTGGAGTTGACAAAAGTGGAGGTTCGGCCAGATACTTCTACAAGTCCTGGAAGGCTTGCTCGTACTCTGCTCCCCATTCGAATCCCTCCCTCTTTTTCAATAACTAAAAAAAGGGTCTACACTTATCGCTTGACCTGCTGATAAACCTGTTAAGTGCTGCAGCCATCCCAGTCAGCCTCTGGACTTCCTTTGTGGTTTTGGGACTTTGTAGCCTTTGCAAGGCTGCAATTTGGTCAGGGTTGGCCTCAATTCCCCTCATGGTCACCAAATGACCTAGGAACTTCCCAGAACCAACTCCAAACGGTCACTTCGAGGCGTTGAGCTTCAGCTTATACTTCCTTAAGATTTTGAAAACTTCTTTCAAATCCATTATGTGTCCTCGTTTATCTTGACTTTTCACTACCATATCGTCTATGTACACCTCCATAGTCCTGCCAAGGAGCTCTTTGAACATGATGGTTGCAAGTCTTTGGTACGTTGCCCTAGCATTTCTTAGCCCAAATGGCATGACGGTATAACAGTACAACCCTCATGGTGTAATAAAAGATGTCTTCTCTTGATCAGGTCCAAACATAGCAATCTGATGATATCCTCGATATGCGTCGAGGAAACTCATTCGCTCGTAACCAGCAGTTGCGTCAACCAACTGGTCTATCCTTGGAAGAGGAAAACTGTCTTTTGGACATGCCTTATTTAGGTCTGTGAAGTCTACGCAGACTCGCCACTTCCCATTCTTCTTCTTTACAACCACGGTGTTAGATAACCACTCAGGGTAGTAAACTTCATGTATTGCTTTCGCCTCCAACAAACGATCGACCTCTTCAATTACAGCATCCACATGCTGCACGGCTGCCCTCCATTTTTTCTGAATGATGGGCTCGTTCTGAGGATCGACATTTAGATGGTGACAAATCACACCTGCATCTACTCCAGGCATTTCTTCTGGTAACCATGCAAATACATCAACATGTTCCTTCAGAAATCGTATCGATTCAGCCTTTTCATTTGCTGGCAATGATTCCCCAATTAAGAAATATCATTCAGAATCAGTCTCGTTGATCTGAACCTTCTCCAAGCCTTTAACCACCTTTTCTACCGGACTTCTCCCAACATCCTCGATAGTTGGTTGATCTGGTGCCTCTAATGTATGAACGTGGTGGGCCTTTGGGGCTCTTTTAATGATGAAAATTAGACATTGTTGGGCCACCTTCTGATTGCCTCTAATTACTTCAACCCCATTCGAACCTGGAATTTCACCATCTGGTGGTAAGTTGAGGAGACAGCTCTCATCTTGTGCAGCCATGTACTCCTTATAATCACGTTATAGGAAGAAGGAACATCGACAACTAAGAAATCTGTTTTCAACACCACTGATCCAGCCCGAACAGGTAACGTTACCTTTCCAAGAGGCCAGACAACCCTGATTCCCGAACCAGTATTACATGTTGATCCGTCAATGAATAGCTTCCAGATAGCTCCTGCACCGAACCCAATCAGGCATGCTGTAGATTGTTCTAAGTCTGTTTGGGCCAGCCCCAGCTTCTTGAACGCATCATAGTACATTACTTCTGTACAACTCCCTGTGTCCACTAGAATCCTCTCGATGTCATATTCCCCAACTCGTAGGGTTATGACCAAAGCATCGTTGTGGGGTATTTGGACTTCTCCCAGATCATCATCCGTGAATGCTATGCTCTAATTGCGCACATCACTCTCTCGCCCTCTCTTGCTACCCAATCGCATCACGTGCTGATTGTGTTTGACTTGCCTTTGTAGAAGCCTAACCTCATTTCTTGTATAAGGCGTGGCCAACCCATGTATCATGTGGATTACCCTTTTAGGATTCTGCTCACAATCTAGCTCCATGGCTTTCCCTTTGTCCTTGGTATCTTCCTGGATAAATTCCTTGAGATAGCCTCGAGAGACCAAATTGTCAAGGTGTCTTTTATACATCTCACAATCTTCAGTCATATGGCCCCAATCCTTATGGTAGCTGCAGTGCTGATTCGTAGCACGTTTTGCGTCCTTGTCCCCACCTAAGGTTGGGGACCACTTAAAGTATGGCTAATTCTTTATTTGATAAAGAATCCTATAGATTGGTTCCTTCCAAACCGTTGTGTTAGAAAAGAAAGATTTAGGGTCAGGTGCTTGCTTATCCTTGTACGGCTCTTTCTTAGCCTGCCCATACTCCTTCCTCTCTCTATAAGTCTTGGGCTCTGGCTTATCCACCTTTTTGACAGGTGCCTTTGGCTGCTTGGCGACGATCCTGCCATCCTCCCGGAGTATGTCATCCTCCATCCTGGCGTGCTGCTCTATCCGTTCCATCAGTTTAGCCAACGTGGCTACCGGATGTTTATTCAATGAACGACGCAGCTCTCCCCGAACAGGCAAACCAATTTTAAAGGTTGCAATGGCATACTCCTCATTGTAAATGAAAATCAAGCGTGAGAAACTGCTCCTCGTTAGCAGTTTCACCACAAATGACGGCTGTGGCGCCGACGTTGACATCGTTGACGGTGCATGCATTACCTTACAAAAGGTGTGTGTTTTGGGTTTCATTAAATTGTTTCAATGATTCGCAAGTACCGTATATATTTTTACCAAAAAACCCAAACCAGTAGAATATGGTAAAGAAACATGATTTGCAAATAGGAATTTACAAAAGAAATTGTTTTTTGTGCTCTACTTTTGTACGTAGGCATTTTACTTTGTACATGAAGTTACTAATAACTTCACATAACTTCATGTACAAAGTGAAGCAGCAAAATCAGCATCCTTTAAAAAAAGAAGAAACCTTAGCAGAAAACTACAACAGTTTTATTACTTCTTACATCCCATTTTAAGTGTTTTACTTTGTAACTTTAACGTATTAAAAAAATATCATCATTATACCTTTCTGTTTCCCACTTTTTCGCCGGGTAGGCGTGAGCGGAAAATCCAATGGCGCGTGCGCTGTGTGAGCGCGGGCGTGCCAGGACTTGTCGACATCCAAGGTATGGAAGGCGTGAGTGCACCTCGATCTGACTTCGAATGTAGTGCGACTGTGTGTGACTCAAATGGTGAGGCCACAATGAGATTCGTGATTTTGCCACAACGAGCATGGACTTATAATTTCCCAACCGTGTGAGAAAAGGTAGAGAACAACGTAGAATAACTTTATTATATCGTAATAATAAAGTTGAGGATACAAGAGAGATATGAATAACTTTATTACGTCGTAGTAATAAAGTTGGGTACAAGAGAGATAGAAACTCAAATTACTTGAGGAAGTAATTGAGTAAATGAGAGAGAAGTGAGATAGTTGCTTCACCGGAAAGGCTTTGGTTTGAAGCGTTGAACTTGATTGGTGTGTGAACCCTTTTTCCTTCTTGCAAACTAGTATTTATAGGCAAATATTGCACTGGTCCAGATTTGGGCTAAGTTTCCCGCCTTCACCACGAGTTGATAAGTGTCCCGAGTAGGCTCCAAATGCTGCCAAGTGTCCGCAATAACTACCCACTAACATAATTAGTGGGATCATGGGTAATTATTGGAGGTAAATAACAATTAGCCATGTGTTTACTCTTGATCATGGGAAGTTACTGGAGATAATGGGGTATTCCATTTCCTATTTCCGTGGGCAGTTGACAAATAATGGGCCACCTCATTCCCTTCTTTTGTGGGCACTTGGAAAATCAAGGGCCATTTGACTAGTCAAATGGCCATGTGGCAAAAAAATCCCTATTTTCTTGTTCATCTTCTCATGAGACTTCATCAAATGGTTTCATCAATGTAGCAATGGGCCTATTAAAAATAAAAAGGCCTTGTTCTCATCACATAAACTGAATGGACCTCAATTTTAACTCATAAATAATGTGACCCATAGCCCATAATCTCAAATTATAACCAGATTGGGTCAAAATTAACCGGGCCCAATTAAAACTGTTTTGGCCCATTAATTTTAATTCAATACATCTCTACTTTTTGACCCAATTTAATTAAATAATAATTAAATGGCCTTCCAACTCTTGCCCAAGACTGGGTGCCAAAAACGGGTGTAAACAATGCCCCCCCATGCCTTGATTCTTTACTTTTAGGATCAAGGCATGTATAAAAAGGAAAACTGTTTTTGGCATCCAATCAGTCATCTGTTGTAGCATACCTTCTTTTGTTTGCCTTGCTTATTGACTTAGTAGGCATTAGGCATTTTTTATGTTCTCTTCAGACCTTTGACAAAATTCTCTGAATTTAGTCCTTGGAAGGAATCTACTAGCAATCTTTAGACAGGCCTTTCAAAGGCCTCTCTTAGAGATAAATGCCTCATTCAGGCTTCTCAGAGTGATTTCATGATGCTCGTGCCTATCTTAGAGGTGAATCTCAATGCTCCCACCTTTTATCAAGCTTATTTCCACCAACAAAGGCCTGTGTTCAAGTCTAATAGTAAAAGAAACAATTGAACCATGAAAAGGCCTAGCAAGGACTGAACCTCCACTTTAAGTGCTCATAATAGTTATTCAATCCTACGGGAAAGGTCTGAACTCCTGTTTGAATTGCTTATAATATTGGCTCGGGCCTAGACAAAGAGCTCAAAGAGTCTTCGTACCTGTGGATAGGGCTTGTGTCCAGGCCTTGTTGTAGAGAAACAATAAACCCATGAAAGGCCTAAAAAAGACTCGAAGTATGTTGAAAGGCTTGAACTCTTTGCATGGAATGCTTATAATAGTGGTTCAGGCCCAGACAAAAGGCTTAAAGGGCCTTCGCACCTATAGCAAAAGCCTGTTTACACCAATAGAGTCCTGCATCCAGGCTTGGCTGTATAGAAACCATAGAATTTCGAAAAGGCTTGAAAATATATTTGAAGGTCTGAACCTCTGCTTTGAACTTTCAGGCGTGCTTAATGAAATATAAGGCCTCCATCTCTGCAAAAAAGGCCTAATAAAACTCTGATAAGGCCTACTCAAGGACTGATAGGCCATGGCCGAACATTTTAGAGGTGCTTGTTCGGCCCATGAAGGACTTTTCTTTGTTCTTAGCCCTTCTTGACACCACTTTGGCGTTTTTGTGTAAGCCAAGTGAACAACACTCGCTTTTGATGTGCCCCACAAATCCAACGTGGGCGCAATTCTACACACTTTAGGCCTAAAATTGGCCTCAGCTGATAATGCCTTTTAGTAGTTTGGACAATGCCAAAAAGGCCTTCATGAATTGGGGAGGAGGGGGATCACCGATTACAAATGAATCGGAACCAAGCCCTGGAGTGTCGCCGCTTTCCTCCTCTTCATTCGATTCCTCTTGATCTAGAATGGGTGCAACATGGAATTCAGTCCTGCCCATAGGGCTGATGGCAGATTTGGATCGTTCTTGATTTGTATATGTTACCTGCTCACTGCTTAGGACTGAATCTGGATGTGGTTACTCTTCAGACACTTGAGAAAGCTTTTGAGAGAAGAGAATGGGTTGATCTTGCCTCAAAATAGGACTTTCTATATTCTGGCTTATCTCAGGTCTGAGATTTTGCTCCCTTTGCGTTGACACAGACCTATCTTCTCGCTCCTCCAGGCATGGAAATAGCTTACCATCCCAAAGTTTTGGAAAACTCCTGAATGTTGTCTGTTGCGCTCAGATCTGAGACTGTTGCCTTGATCATTTTGATGTTTATCATCCAGACCTTGCTGTTATTCGGGAATCCTCCAAGGACTGAGCTGAGAACTTTGCCCCCCGAGTTCAAGTCCTCGGCCTCCTTGCCCCCCGAGTGTAGGATTTTTGGAAGCTAAGGGCCGAGAGAAACCTAGAGGTCTGATGTGCTTGCTGGGAGCTTGTTGAGACTTTTTACCCCCGAGTTCAATTCTTTGGCTTCCTTGCCCCCCGGGTGCAGGGCTTTCAGAAGTTAAGGACTGAGAGAAGCCTCTGGAATACTTGCTAGAAGCTTGCTTAAAGACATTCAGGCCTGAAGTTTGGCCTAAAGTGCTGAATTGGGATATCCGTGGTGGAATAGGAGTTGACTCCTTATCTTGGAGATTAGCCCTTAATTTTTCAATGGCCTTGTTGGAGTCTTCAAAGGCTTTCTTGGAGTCCTCAACGGCTTTATTGGAGTTGATTACCAATTCTTTAATCTCACGCAAAGATGCATGCAAGGGATCTATGAACTCCAGTGAGAATTCTTCGTCTGATGCAACGGTATAGGACTGAGTGCTCATATTTTCTTCAATTTGACCCTTAAAGGTTTGAGCAGAAGGATCATCAAGTCCACCAATTTGGAATTCATGTTGTTCAGGCAGGTTTGAAGACATGATATGTGAATAGCCATGTGACTTGGCACTAAAGAGACGGTTTACCTCATGACGTAATTAGCGATCTTCATTTTCAAGCTTGTCAACTTCGTCTTCAAGCCTTTGAATTGCATCGTTGTAGGAGTTTAGTGCATCATGAAATGAATCCTGTGTAGGTTTGAGTCGACGCCTCTCACAATCAAGGTGGTAGATTTCGTCTTCAAGCTCGTCGACTTTATCATCACGCGAACGAATTTCTTCATTAAGACGCTAAATTTCAACATCCAATTCAATGTATTGAATTGACATGCGAATGAATCGGCTGATACCCCTTGAAACGATTGGCGTCCCACCGGGCGTGCCAAAAGATGTTTCCCACTTTTCCGCCGGGTACGCATGAGCAAAAAATTCAATGGTGCCGTGCGGTGAGAGCGCGGGCGTGCCAGGACTTGTCGACGTCCAACGTATGGAAGGCATGAGTGCGCCTCAATCTGACTTCGAATGTAGTGCGACTGCTTGTGACCCAAAAGGTGAGGCCACAACGAGGTTCGTGGTTTTGCCACAACGAGCGTGGACTTATAATTTTCCAACCATGTGAAAAAAGTAGAGAACAACGTAGAATAACTTTATTATATCGTAATAATAAAGTTGGGGATACAAGAGAGATATGAATAACTTTATTACGTCGTAGTAATAAAGTTGGGATACAAGAGAGATATGAATAACTTTATTATGTCGTAGTAATAAAGTTGGGTACAAGAGAGATAGAAACTCAAATTACTTTAGGCTTTGGTTTTAAGTGTTGAGCTTGATTGGTGTGTGAACCCTTTTTCCTTCTTGCAAACTAGTATTTATAGGCAAATACTGCACTGGTCCAGATCTGGGTTAAGTTTCCCGCCTTCACCACGAGTTGACAAGTGTCCCGAGTAGGCTATAAATGCTGCCAAGTGTCCGCAATAACTACCCACTAACATATTTAGTGGGATCATGGGTAATTATTGGAGGTAAATAACAATTAGCCATGTGTTTACTCTTGATCATGGGAAGTTACTGGAGATAATGGGGTATTCCATTTCCTATTTCCGTGGGCGATTGACAAGTAATGGGCCACCTCATTCCCCTTTTTTGTGGGCACTTGGAAAATCATGGAACATTTGACTAGTCAAATGGCCATGTGGCGAAACAGTCCCTATTTTCTTGTTCCTCTCCTCACAAGACTTCATCAAATGGTTTCATCAATGTAGCAATGGGCCTATTAAAAATAAAAAGGCCTTGTTCTCATCACATAAACTGAATGGGCCTCAATTTAATTTAACTCATAAATAATGTGATCCATAGCCCATAATCTCAAATTATAACCAGATTGGGTCAAAATTAACCTGGCCCAATTAAAACTGTCTTGGCCCATTAATTTTAATTCAATACATCTCTACTTTTTGGCCTAATTTAATTAAATACTAATTAAATGGCCTTCCAACTCTTGCCCAAGACTGGGTGCAAAAAACGGGTGTAGACACCCCAATCTGGGCTTCCAGATTAGTTTACTTACTGTTTTTGATTCCCCGATGATGAAATGGATCAAGAACACCCTGGGAAAGATAGTTTGTTTGAGCTTTGAGTGTTTGCAAAATCCTTGAACCTAACCTAGCCTAAGCAACTTCAAAAACCCAAAACCCTACTGATGCGAGCCAGGGCGCAACCATCCCTCTCCGGGCCGTACTATCGCGCGCCCGACTCACTCCATTGCGCAATAGAGCGCCAGGCCGCACCATCGCACGACAGACTAACTCCGTCGCGCGACGGTCCAACCTACCACCAACCTTTCTAAAGGAGGACAGTTGGCCACCAATGCAACTTCAGCCAGGCCTCGTGGACTGGCTGAACTCCTCTGTTTCCAACCAGATTCACTTCCTTCCCTCCCTATAAATACCCCACTTCATCTTCCATTAAAAGGTTTCAAGAATTTCAAAGGTTACAAACCCTAATCTCAAGAGCATAGCTTGCTCTTTCTTCTCCATTATCAAACATCCAACCACTCAATCAAGCGTTCAAATCTCAAAGCTCAAACACCATTCAAACTCAAAAGCAAAGGTATAGCTTACCTCTATTCTACTCTTTGTTCTGATCCCTGAGGGGGGCTGGCAGGGCCAAGGCTGGTAATCAATACCAGTCCTGGTCCTAAAGCTGGCAAGGTTTCAAAATCCGTCTTGGTAGGACTAGCGCACGACGGTCCCACTCTCGCGCGCGACACTCCGTTGTTGCACGCATTGGACCGCGTGGGGATTGGTTTCCTACTGTTTTATGCTTTATTTTGCATATAGATTACTGTTAAGCAAGTTAAAAACCTGTTTACTATTTTCCTTAGTATAAACTGCTAGTTTGTAGTTAGTTTGTGTTTCTGCTGTTTTGGAGTACCACTGGGATTATTCTGGACCTGTCCCAAGAACCCAGAAACATGTGAACCAAGCACTGGTCTGGTTGCGCCAGGACACACCATCGCGCGCCAAACTTGCTCCATCGCGCGACAGAGCGCCAGTGCGCACCCTCGCACGCTAGACTGGCTCCGTCGCGCGATAGTCTACCTTTGACCAGTGAGTGGCCTTGCATAGGTAGTTCAGCCTTAGGCCATTATTTTGTCCCCACACTGTTTATGGGGTGTTTTATTAATTTGTAAGGCTTTACAGCCTTTAAATTGTATATTATGCTGCTTATAACTGCGTGGTTTGTCCTGGGTGTGCACGGTCCTTCCAGAGCCCAGAGGGTTTGAGAATAAAAGCTGTGGGTTTGAGTTCACCGGCAGGCGTGTGTTTTGGAGTTGTGCGCGCCGGAGTGAACAACATGCAGTAACTTGTTCAGTACATGCTGGTTTCTTCCTGCGCACGTCACTCTAAAACAGGGGCCTCCCAGTTTGTTTAAACTCCCATAGCAGTCTGTTCTCATCCTATACTAACTACTCATCCATTCTATCACTCACGTCCTGCAAACATGTTACAGTTTTAATTCCCTATTAAACTATTCCCCCACCCTAATTGGCTAAAAATTGATTAATCAAACAGAATCGCAAACAAACAACATCTTTCGCAAATGCCTAAGTAGAGACCGATCTCCGGATTGGGCGAGAGGGGTGCCATAAAACTCTTCCCCTCTCGTAACTTGGCTCCCGAACCCAGATATGGTTATGACAGACTGGTTCCTTAACTTTTTCAAATCAAACAGCGCGGCGAGTGCTTCGAAATACAGTTCCTTGGGTGTTGGACCTTCAAACCTGAGTGGCGACTCTGTATTTTCGCGAGCGCTTGTCGTCCAGTTTAAAGCGCTCCCGCGAACTGACATTTTTTTCTTTTAGGAAGGGAATGGAATCCCTTCCTAGGAAAGAAAACGGGCACGCATGCCCATAGTGGCGACTCTGCTGGGGATCGAATCAATATTAGTCTATACTTGAATTTTAATACACTTGAGAACAATGTCACAAAAGCCTGTCAAAATAGTGAGCTTCGCGCTGCTAAAGACAGGATTGGTGATTTAACAGGATCTCGTGTCCGGCCATCCTGACTGGGGTTTTTCTGATTGTTCTCTCGTGTAGTTTCTTCTAAGTATTGATTAAATAAAGAGAGCCAAATTTGAAAAGGCATTTGCAAACTTGTGATTCTGTTTCATTGATCAATTTCTTTAGCATCTCATTTGCATAGATGTGGGATAAGCCTCGTTGGATCGTTTTGGCAATCCGGCACGGTTTATCGAAGCTCGGGGACCCCGAATGACGAACAACCTTCGACGATGATAAGTCATTCTACCATTTGATTGTTGCTCTGCGGTTACGCGGGTAGCGCGAGGTATATCTTGGCTCTAGTCCGAGGAACCCCCTCAAACCAAAACCAGCCTTTGCATATACAAAGCATTAGAACTCTCCAAACTAAGGCAGGTACGTACAGGGTAAGATTACTTGCATCTAACCCCCATATACTGTCGACGTGTTACTGCTTTCCCTATCGCATGCACTGTACATACATATCGTTTTGCGTAGGAGCATGTGTTAGGGCGGCTTCTAGGTTGTCTCTCGTTCGAGTCTGTCTCATGCCTATTAGGACGCTGCTAGGCTCGATGAAGAGTCGTGCATCTTGATGGTGCACGTTGCTAATTTTTAAAGTCCTTAGATCAGCGAGACTTTGAGAAATCCTACCTTTTTAAGCCCTTGGCTCATGCCTGATTGAAGTTTCAATTGAAAATAAGGAACCACAAAGTATGGATGTCGTGTCACTGGCACTACCCAGGTTGAAGTGCGAAGTCACTATACACCGCGGCGTTCAAGTTAAGGTGCCATGTCATCAATACCGAGTTATTCCGACTTCAATGTTGAAACTTCGAGAATGGAATAGTCAAATGCTTAGACTGTTTTGACATCACTTAGTGTTAGTCGATTCAAGTAAGGATATACCCTCGGAAAGAATTCCGAGGATTTTGGCAGCATCCAAACATCATGAGACAAACTTGTCTATAGTTGTAGAGTCTAGGAGGACACCGGCGACGATGACGTGTGCACTGCATTCTTCTTGCAATTAGCTACTGCTGCAGGAACGCCACTGAGCTTTCAATTACTTTACTGTCTAGTTTGGAACCATTGTACTAAACAAGAGAGTACTAAAAGGAAGAGCCAAACCTACTTGGGAACGTCTGCACCGGAATCCAGTTCAAAGGCTTATCAGGCTAGATTCCCTGTCAGTCGCAACAGAGGCTTCTCCAGATTCGCTGTTGGCCACCCTATAGTCGGGTTCGCCATCGATATTGCAAAAAGCAACGCTGCCGGCTTCCCCATCTTCAGCTTCTTCATCAAGCTCCATTGAAAAACCTGTGATGGCAAATCAACTGCTCACCCTGGAAACCATGCTCATGAATCTCCAAAACAGTATCACTGCTATGCAACAGAGGGCCATTCAGACTGATGCCACCATCCCTCTCTTGAATGACCTTATCAACACTCATCTTCCTCCAGTGCTGGAAGAGGAAGGCGAGGACGATGAGGATGTTCATGCAGAACCCATCTTTGTTGAGGAACCAAACCGTGAAGGCCGGCTCATTGTTCAGCCCATTCCTAGAGGGGCTCGTGTGCTTGCTCCAAACCCCAATCCGGTAGCTGTCAGGCATGTTCAAAACCCTGACATTGCTACTCTCATGGTCAAGATGGGTAAGCTGGAAGAAGCTGTCTCGAAATCCAAAAATATTAGTGTAGGGGGAATTGACCTGGATCGCCTCTGTTTGTATCCTAATGCTAGGCTCCCTAAGCGGTTCAAAATGCCAGACTTCGTCAAATTCGATGGGAGTGGTGATCCGAAGACTCATCTACTGGGCTATCATGCCGCTATGAAGCTGCTAGGGGTGGAAAGTGAGGCCATGTCTCAGCTTTTCCCTCAAACTCTCTCTGGGCCAGCCTTTCATTGGTTCATGTCGCTCGACATCTCCAAAAGAAGAACTTGGGAGGATATTGGGGCTGCCTTTGTTGCACAGTACAACTACAACTCTTAGCTCAAGATGACTACCCGGGAGTTAGAATCCACCAACATGGAAGCAAAGGAGTCCTTTGCGGATTTTGTTAAGAGGTGGAAAGCCAAAGCCGCATTGATGACTGATCGCCCGAGCGAGAGGGATTAGCTTCACATCATCTCCCGCAACCTTCAACCCGACTTTGCCAAGCACCTCATGCTCGTTCAAGCATCTGCTAACTTTGAAATCTTCTTCGAATCTAGCCTGGCCATTGGGGATGCACTGCAGAGTGGAATTCTGCCTAAGGGAGAGTCTTCCTCACAAAAAGTAAGCCGAGGGCTTACTCTGGAAACAGTAGCACATTGCTTGGTAGCAGCAATTACACCAATTCAACTACAAATGGGGACAACGCTGCTGCTTCCTCCAACCATACAGTCAATGTCAATCAGGTTCAAAACGCCCTAAGCTTCCGGGCCCGAACCCAACCTCAGAGCTTCTCTGTCTTTGAGGTACCTCTATCCGCAGTGATGGAAAAACTCGTCATGTCTGGGCATCTCAAACCTTTGACCCCAACTTCCTTGTCAAAAGTCCTACCTTTTGGTTACAAGCCTCACCTCTTTTGTGCCTTCCACCAAATGCCTGGCCATCCCACTGACGCTTGCTATCGTCTTCGACATGAGATTCAAGATCTCATTGACAATGGCACGATTCAAGTTCCACCAAAACCCAATGTCATCTCCAACTCTTTGCCTCAACAAAACTCTGACCCTCTGGTTGGTCAGATATCTATCATCTCCACTCAAATCAACCCTAGCTCTACTATATTCAACCCTAGCCACTGTATCGTCCCAGAAAGTTAACCCAAACCAATCGTATCCATCCCGTTCAAACTAAAGATTAACATGATGGCTATAGGTTGGGCAATTGAGGTCTTCACTGCCGACACCTGGTTTGACAGTAATGAGGATCTTACAAAGGAGCGGACTGACAGGCTGAGGTCCATTGTTCATGGGTGCACTGAGTAGGTTTGGTCAAAGAAGCTGAGGAAGCCGAAGTGCTGTTGCTTGGGCCCGATACCTGCTGGATCCTCCCTCTTTTTATGGAAGCTATGGGTAGCTTTTTAAATATTTCATTTTCGAACCGCGTCTAGTTTGCATTGGCATTTTGTCTGAATCTGACATAGAGTCTTTTGCGTTTGTCTAAGTCGAGCTCTAAGTCGAAGTTTAAGCCTCTTGGCCCTCCATGCCGTAGCTTTTATCGTCAATTCGAGTCTTTTGTTGTACTTGGCAACCCTGAGGGGCTTTCTTTTGATACGCATTATCTTGCTTCTAAATTCTTTGCTGGCTTTTGAATAAACTGTGTCGACCCTTACGATGAAGGGATAGATTTCGATGAGATCATCCCCAAGGAAAATGTGTTCCCTCGCCAAAAGGGAAGACGAAAGGCATGCTCAGCCTGTAGTTGAAATAGTAGTTTCAAATAAATTTTACAGATGAAGTAGACCTCTAAATGGTTCAAATTGGTTTAGCACTGTCCCAAAGGAGCATTGTGCCCGGTCAGACAGGCTCGAAGAGTTCATCGACATCTTGGCATGGTCTCTCAAAAGACACGCCTGGTGTTGATCCTGAGATAAAAAGAAGTATCGAATCCCCTGCGACCGGGTGCCAAACCATGTAAAGCAAAGCTCAGAATGTCCAATGCCTTATATCATGTTCAAGTTTGCAGGAACAGAGTTCCGCCAAGCACAAGTTAGAAATTTCAAAATGGTTTGGAGCAAGGCATGTCAACTGAAACACTATGGACTCTGTGCTATCAAAAGCCAGTTTATCTAGGGCTACAGCCAAACATCATCGATCTCGACAGCAATAAATTCAAAAACCTTGGTCAGCATGGATCAATTCAAAAGCCTTTTCCTTGAGAGCAGCTCGTTGGGCTGAAAACCCCAAGGGTGGGTAGTTCCAAGCAGTACTTAGAGCAGCCTGCTAGACTGAGAACCTATGAAGGAGGTCTAGGCAAAAGTAAAGGCAATATTTGAAAGCTCGCTAGACTGAAAACCCGAATGGGCGATTCTAGACAAAAGTTAGAGCATAAAAGGTGAGGTAAAATACTCGAGTGAACCTTAGCCTGAACTACGTTTTGACCTGATTCCCTAGCTTGGGATACGTAGGCAGTCTCTCTTTGAGACTCGGTCACAATCTTTCAATTGGATCTATGATTGACATTTGATACACATCAAAGGTCGAAGAGTATCGAAGATCAAGCTGCATGGGAGGAGTTTGAAGGGGGAAACCTTTTCATCTTTCAATTTTATTTTCAACTACTACTTCAATTTCAAAGCTAAGCAAAAGCCTTAAAAGATTTTAAGCATAAAAAATAGAACGAAATGCTGGCGAGGCATAATGGCTCACAGTTTATTCTAAGTTCAGCGAAGTTTGGTATGAGCAGCTGCAACAGACTTGTAGTTGCACGTGCTAGTTTGAGGTTCACGAGTGTTTGTTCAAAGTAATGCTCGTTGGTCTCAAACCTGCACGAGCGTATTCAATTCAAGCAACAGTCAACAGCAGTCAGCTACTGCATTCGAGTCCTGTTCAAGGGGATTTTATCGAGTTTTGTCATGTTGTGCAGACCTAATGTGACTGCACGGGGTGTCGGTTTCAGTCCGGGCCTATATGTCTCATCATTTGCGTCTTAAGTCCGTCTTTGTGGCATTTTTCCAATTTTTTCAGCCCATTGTCATTTCGAGATGCTATTCTCGGTTTTATTTGTTCGTGCAGGTCATTGTACAGCTATTTTGACCTTGCAAGTGTCAGTTTCACCTGTCTAAAGGACTATTGTGAGTTTTGGCACATTAATGCCCAAAATTTCATTATTTTCCATGTGTCTAAGGATCCGCATTGTATCCTTGGGATTTTCCTCCCTTTTCGTTCGAGCTAGGCGAGTTTGTGCATGTGTGCATATCTCTGTGTCGACTCAGGCCACTTGTCAATGCAAATTAGATATTAGCGATAAGTTTTTATCCATAAACTAGAAAATGCAATTTTTACGTTGCTACCCTAACTTCTATGATCCACAAGCAGTAGAATTTCGTCAACGACAAAGGCACATCAGCCCAAGGCCAGGCCAAGCAAAGCATATCTCTGGAGCTCGTCCGCCCAAGCATCAAAGAAAGGGCACACAGGCCCACTGCCGTTACTACATGTCAATTGGGCACACTTGCCCGCTCAACATCCTATCTATCTGGGTGCACATCTCAAGGGCAAAAGGTAGTAAAGTAATGGGGCTTAGTGATAGTCCTTAAGCATCGTTGTCCTCTTAGGAGCCGCCCTTAGCTTGTGTTTGCATTTTCAATTTGTGCTTTCATATTGTATACAACATTGCATATTGTGTATCAAATGTTTAAACCAGGAAAAATTCTATCAAGTGTCAAAGCACGCCTATACGGTATCGAAGGCAACAAGTAAACAGGATTTTGGAAATCATGCCTGTGTCCTAGTTCCTGTTGGGATGGAGCCGGAATCGCTTCTTTGGGATAGTGCAAATATGAGGGAGCGCAACATGCCGCTTTCCTTATCTCGCTTGCCATGGTAACCATCAAGCACATGGCCTTGCTGTCCTACTCTGCTGGCACTTAGAATGCTTTTTGGGGGATCAAAAATAAACCCAATCCACTACGGCATGTTCATCCTGAAGAATGACATCCTTATTCCAAATCAACAACAGCCGGTCCTGTCCAAATCTCAACGGCTCGATCATTCTGCACATTGATCTGCCCGTCTAAAATCAATGACAGTCGGTCCTATCCAAAACTCAACGGCTCGATCATTCTGCACACTGATTCGCCCATCTCAAATCAATGATAGTCAGTCCTGTCCAAATTTCAACGGCTCGATCATTCTGCACACTGATCTACCCATCTCAAATCAATGACAGCCGGTCCTATCCAAATTTCAATGGCTCGATCATTCTGCACACTGATCTGCCCATCTCAAATCAACGATAGCCGGTCCTGTCCAAATTTCAACGGCTCGATCATTCTGCACACTAATATGCCCGTCTCAAATCAATGATAGCCCGTCCCGTCCAAATTCCAACGGCTCGATCATTCTGCACACTGATCTGCCCGTCTCAAATCAATGACAGCCGGTCCTGTCCAAAACTCAACGGCTCGATCATTCTGCACACTGATGTGCAGATCTGCCTGTCTCAAATCAAGGACAGCCGGTCCTGTCCAAAACTCAACGGCTCAATCATTCTGCACACTGATCCGCCCATCTCAAATCAAGGACAGTCGGTCCTGTCCAAATTTCAACGGCTCGATCATTCTGCACACTAATATGCCCGTCTCAAATCAATGATAGCCCGTCCTGTCCAAATTCCAACGGCTCAATCATTCTGCACACTGATCTGCCCGTCTCAAATCAATGACAGCCGGTCCTGTCCAAAACTCAACGGTTCGATCATTCTGCACACTAATGTGCAGATCTGCCCGTCTCAAATCAAGGACAACCGGTCCTGTCCAAAACTCAACGACTCGATCATTCTGCACATTGATCCGCCCATCTCAAATCACCGACAGCCGGTCCTGTCCAAATTTCAATGGCTCGATCATTCTACACACTGATCTGCCCGTCTCAAATCAACGACAGCCGGTACTGTCCAAATTTCAATGGCTCGATCATTCTGCAGACTGATCCGCCCATCTCAAATCAACGACAGCCGGTCCTGTCCAAATCTCAACGGCTCGATCATTTATACCAATGATCCTCCCATCCAGACTTCAATGACTCGATCATTTATACTGATGATCCTTCCATCCTGTCTGCAACGGTTCGATCATTTATACTGATGATCCTCCCATCCAGACTTTAATGGCTCAATCATTTATATTGATGATCCTCCCATCCAGACTTCAACGGTTCGATCATTTATACTGATGATCCTCCCATCCAGGCTTCAACGGTTCGATCATTTATACTAATGATCCTCCCATTCAGACTTCAATGGCTCGATCATTTATGCTGATGATCCTCCCTTGCTGTCAAATTCCTCAACGGCTTGATCACTCAGCTCATTAATCTCTCCGTCCGCATCTGCGACAGCCGGTCCTGTCAAATCCATCAATGGTATTTAGCCATATCGTCCATACAATCCACAACGACGATCAGATTATCATCCGACGGTTCGTTCACTGGTTCACCCTTCCACAACTAATTGTTCCCCAGGAGAGTCCGCCTCGGCCTGCCCTGAACAACTACCTCTACATTAGTCTAGCTTCACGCGCATCTTCTAGCAGGCTTATTGCTCTATCTCGGATGGTCTTTGATAAGGAGATTGGCTCTGACTCCCAACAGATGGAATTCAACCTGCCTGACACGACCTACCCGTGTTTGTTGGAATACTTTGTGCCAAGGATAGCTTGATCCCCAGCAACGATGGCCTGTCCTGCCCAAATTCTATCAACAAGTGGCGAATCGCTCGTCCACTTCTACTTCCATCCCCGGCAATCGACAGCCAGTCCATTCCACCGATCAGGTTCCTTAAGTTTACTTGTCTACTTTGCTAGTATGCTTTGCTTTGGATTGCCCTGAGGGGTATCTAGAATTCTTTGACGTTACTTGTACCAAGTCGATGGTGCTTCAAGTGCCGTCAAAGAAGGGCTACTGTAGACACCCCAATCTGGGCTTCCAGATTAGTTTACTTACGGTTTTTGATTCCCCGATGATGAAATGGATCAAGAACACCCTGGGAAAGATATCGTGTTTGAGCTTTGAGTGTTTGCAAAACCCTTGAACCTAACCTAGCCTAAGCCACTTCAAAAACAAAAAACCCTACTGATGCGCGCCAGGGCGCAACCATCCCGCGACGGGGCGCACCATCACGCGCCCGACTCATTCCATCGCGTGACAGAGCGCCAGGGCGCACCATCGCGCGACAAACTGACTCCGTCGCGCGACGGTCCAACCTACCACCAACCTTTCTGAAGGAGGACAGTTGGCCACCAATGCAACTTCAGCCAGGCCTCGTGGACTGGCTGAACTCCTCTGTTTCCAACCAAATTCACCTCCTTCCCTCCCTATAAATACCCCAATTCTTCTTCCATTAAAAGTGTTCAAGAATTTCAAAGGTTACAAACCCTGATCTCAAGAGCATAGCTTGCTCTTTCTCCTCCATTATCAAACATCCAATCACTCAATCAAGCCTTCAAATCTCAAAGCTCAAACACTGTTCAAACTTAAAAGCCAAAGGTATAGCTTACTGCTTGCGACCTTAATGTGCATTGCAATAAGAACGCCCCAAGCGTAGGGCTAGGTCGGCTGTAGCATAATAAACTCGGAAGTCCGAGGTTGAATCCACAGGGAGCCAATGGATTTAGGCCAGAAGGTTTACTTTACGAAGGGTTTTTAGCGTTAGGTCCGCCAACCATAAGATTTGGCGTTGAGACCGCTAACTTTTGATTGGTGGAATTCTCTCTACCTCCTAACTTAAATGAAAATGAAGATTGACTAGGAACTAAAAGCGGCATGGTCTAGGGGTTCATTCTGCCCATAACTTAGGCCGTTCAATCCATCTCTTCGATAACTCAAGTGAGAGTCATTGTCATTTGATCTCACTTGGATGATTTAACCATGAAAATCAAGTTTAACTCATACAACGGGGTTTGGAAATGGATGAAGACTCGTTCGGGCATTTTATCGAATACAAAGAGAGCCATGGTTCCGAGCATTGGGTGTGCAAAGAGACTTGTCTACACCCAATCAAAGAAATTAACATCTCTAGGTTTAGACCAAAGATTAGAGCTTAACAAGTTCTTTGAGGCATTTTGGCAAACACTTAGAGTGACATAGCTCCAAGCATTATATGTGGCAAGAGATCATGTCCTTGCCTACATATAATCAAAGAGGTTAACAACCCTTGGTTTTGTTACATAAAGATAAGAGCTTAATCCATTCACAAACTACATTAAGCACAAGAAATGAGAGAAGCCATTAAACTACCCGAGCCATAGGGTAGAAAATCACCCCATAACCAAGCCAAGGAGGCTACCCCTCCATTAAAGATGAACTAAGCAAGAAAGATGAAGGAAATGCTAGAAACATGGTGAAAAACGAGATTAACAACGAAAACATGAATTGAAATTAAGAGTACTTACATGATTCTTGAAGAAATTACATGGGAAATGGAAATCTAAGCTCAATCCATGAAGGATTGAGACAAAACCTAAGGAGGGAGGTAGAGAGAGAAAGGGAAGGGGGAGAATTGCCCTAATTTCGTGCATAAGAAGTATATATAGCCGCCATCCAAGATAATTGCAAAATTGCCACTGAAACATTTGCAGACTGGGCTCCTACCGGTAGGGATTGACCTCCTACCGGTAGGAGTTCTTTGGAGCAAAGTTGTGGCCTCGCTGGATTGGTTTCCTACCGGTAGAACTATTCACCTACCGGTAGGACTATTCACAGATTTTTGCCTTTGACTTGCTGAACTTCGCAGGCTCGCTCCAGACACTCCCGAACTCGGATTTGGGTGTTCTTCGAACCGTTGGAAAGCTTATTGAGTCTACTTTCTAACCCAAGTGGTTTGGATCAAAAGTAATTTTTACATCAAAAGATATGACGATTCTACAGTCAATTGGTCGGAAAATAAATTACTTTTGGTAACATCCTCACATCTCCCTCACTTCCCTTGACCCTTAGACATCCCGAGTATGCTTCAAAGCTTTTTTTCATGACTTTTGGGACTTTATCGCGAAGCGCCACATGGTCTTGGGTACTTGGACACATTTGGGGCTATCCATGGCCTTCAAAAATGCCTTATTCACACGATTTACCTGAAAACGACAAAAATACACCTTTCGCGCAATATCGTTCAAATCAAGCAAGTTGTGCTCGTGTGTGTGACAAAAATGCGAGAGATAAGTCCTATTATTTACACTATTAAGGGCTTATCACTTACCTTTGTTCTACTTTCTGTTTTGATCTCTGAGGAGGGCTGGCAGGGCCAAGGCTGGTAATCAATACCAGTCCTTGTCCTAAAGCTGGCAAGGTTTCAAAAACCGTCTGGGTAGGATTAGTGCGAGACAGTCCCACTCTCGTGCGCGACACTTCATTTTTGCACGCGTTCGACCGCGTGGGGATTGGTTTCCTACTGTTTTATGCTTTATTTTGCATATAGATCACTATTAAGCATGTTAAAAACCTGTTTACTATTTTCCTTAGTATAAACTGCTAGTTTGTAGTTAGTTTGTGTTTCTGCTCTTTTGGAGTACCCCTGGGATTATTCTGGACCTGTCCGAAGAACCCAGAAACATGTGAACCAAGCCCTGGTCTGGTTGCGCCAGGGCGCACCATCGTGTGCCAGACTGGCTCCATCGCGCGACAGAGCGCCAGGGCGCACCCTCGCGCGCTACACTGGCTCCTTCACGCGATAGTCTGCCTCTGACCAATGAGTGGCTTTGCACGGGTAGCTCAGCCTTAGGCCATTATTTTGTCCCCACACTGTTTATGGGTTGTTTTATTAATTTGTAAGGCTTTACAGCCTTTAAATTGTATATTATGCTGCTTATAACTGCGTGGTTTGTCCTGGGTGTGCACTGGTCCTTCCAGAGCCCAGAGGGTTTGAGAATAAGAGCTGTGGGTTTGAGTTCACCGGCACGCGTGTGTTTTGGAGTTGTGTGCGCAGGAGTGAATAGCATGCAGGAACTTGTTCAGTACATGCTGGTTTTTCCTTCGCACGTCACTCTAAAATAGGGGCCTCCCAGTTTTTTTAAACTCCCACAGTAGTCTGTTCTCATCCTATACTAACTGCTCATCTATGCTATCACTCACATCCTGCAAACATGTTACAGTTTTAATTCCCTATTAAACTGTTCCTCGCCCTAATTGGCTAAAAATTGGTTATTCAAATAGAATCGCAAACAAAAAAATAGAATCGCAAACAAACAACATCTTTCGCAAATGTCCAAGTAGAGACCGATCTCCGGATTGGGCGAGAGGGGTGCCATAAAACTCTTCCCCCTCTCATAACTTGGCTCCCGAACCCAGATATGGTTATGACGGACTGGTTCCTTAACTTGTTCAAATCAAACAGCGTGGCAAGTGCTTTGAAATATGGTTCCTTGGGTGTTGGACTTTCAAACCCGAGTGGCGACTCTGTATTTTTGCGAGCGCTTGTCGTCCAGCTTAAAGCGCTCTCGCGAACCGGCATTTTTCTCTTTTAGGAAGGGAATGGATTCCCTTCCTAGAAAAGAAAACGGGCACGCATGCCCACAACGGGTGTAAACACTTTCACATCAACCTTTTTATCCACTTTCCCTACTTATCCATCATTATTACACTTCTACTCACTAACTTTTTAAAATGGATTCTACTTTTAAGGACAACATACACAATGCACCAATTTTTACTCCTAACTTTACAAAATGGACACTTATTAAGAGACAGTCCAAACTAAAATACTGGACTCTAAATAATGGAAGGAGGGAGTAGAACTTTGTACAAGAATTAGCCAAATCAGGGAACCATTTCATTTAATTTAAAACAACCTCGACAACTTTTCCTATTTTAGTAGTTTTGCTTATGAAAAAAAAACCTTTTCCTATTTTAGTAGTAAGGACGCATAAAATGTGCATCTGTATAAAAAGTTAAGATGTCTTGTTGATTTGTCCACACACCAAAATATAACGAGTGGCGACTCCAGAAATTTTGATAAGCAGTGTAGTTTAATAATTTTGCTATAAAGTCATAACATATCTACTGGATAGACGAATGAATCTGCACTTATCAGTTACTAGTGAAAGGAAATTTATCATTAATAATGGGAATTTTAATTTGTGATGTCATTCAATAGTCTGCACTTCTCAATTACTACCATTAAAGAAGAATTGTTACTAATAGGAATTTTGTAGTAAACGAAACAATTAATAATAAAATCTAATTTAGTAGTACACGTACAAGTGAAAAATATATAAAAAAGAAAGTCAAATATATGGCTTTCATTATCTTTATAGGAGTAAGCCCAAAGCGTTAGTCCGGTTGATTGGTGGATTTGCTTTCCACAGGCCCACACAATTAAGCAGGGTTTAATTCTGGGGGTCAGGCCGCGAGTAATTTCTTGCAAATTTTCTTGTCCCAGCATGGAGTCTCTCTTTGACCATACCTAAGAGAGAATTAGTTGAGATGCGCGCAACCTAGCCCGGACACCCCTAACTGTCGAAAAAAATCTCTATAGGACCAGCTTTTTAGGCTTCTACTACTTTTTACATTTAGAGTGATCACGCGGAATTTGATACACTTTTGAAAAATATGGGGTATCAATTTTGGCAATTCGCTTTTTGATAATCACAAATAATATTTGCCTTTTAGTGTTCTTGCCATGTGTATTTTGAAACTCCCCTTTTGAAAAAGGGGAGTGTGGTTATCAAAAAAAGTGTTGTGCCGAAATCAATTACCAACATGTATGGGTTCAATAGTTTTCTTGTACAGGTGTCAACTAGTCGTAGGTCTAAAAAATGAAAAAAAAAATTACTCAATAATTTGAATAAAGACAAAACCAAAAAAGTCTTAAAAGTTCTTAGTGGATTAACACCGCCACACCGGAGTCACCCCTGAATATAACTATTTCCCTGAGCGTTGCATTTCAATATGCAAGAAAGGACGTCATGCACCTCACTTTGTAATCACCGGACATTGTGACCAAATTTAATACATCAAAAATTTCCTAGGACGTCATGCCAAAGTGGGTTGCACCAGTACGTCAAGAAATAAGTAGAGAACATCCCAGTGTAGTACCTTAAACATGCAAATAGATTTTAACAGCTTCACAAACATCCCGGTTAACGATCTGTCAAGATTTTCCGGCACATTTTCCATGTCCAAAATACAGTTCAGGAGAAAGAAACATAAAAAGTTCACCAAAGAATACACCAAACTATGCAATGTGCTCTCAAGACAACATCCCCCCGGAAGAAAGTATCACGTACAGTACAGAAATCATCAATTATATACCTGAGATCAACTGGTGAAGCTTGGATCGGCATTGAATATCTGGCTTCCACCATTGGTCTAGCTTGTGCGCCTGCCTAGCACCCTGAACGGGGCTCTCATTAATAGTCAGATGCGCTGAAGGAAGGAGATGCAGTGGTTCAATTGCACCTAATAATTTCTTGTGGAAAGCCTTTCAATAGCTCCGGCTCCAATTGCCTCCATCCTCTCCCTGTGTTCAAAATACCCTACATACTCTGCGGAAATAGGATCGGACGGATTCACAAAAAGGTTGGGAATCCACCCCGATAACGCATCAAACCAGTCACCTATTTCAGGCCTTTGTCTTAGAGCGTCTACGCCGTCTAGGGCAATTGTAACTCCAGCTGTCGCAACACTGTGAAAGAACCGAATCCCATGCTTCAATCTTTCGGTTTTGGTCATCGCCTCTATTGGGATGGATATGAACGGAGGGTTAAAGAGGTAAGTTTTCAAAAAACTTCCCTCTTTAACCATTTTCTTTCCAGCTAGCAGTGCAATGGCTGCACCCAAGGAATGTCCGGCCAAGTACACGTTTGCTGCACCGGCTAGGGAAACCGTGTCTTGCACAGCTTGCATTGCAAGCTGAAAGCGGGGGCTCTGTTCAAGCGTATTCCGAATGACCTTGAGATCCAACGTGAGGTCCTGTGACATGGTCTTCCTTTTGATCATCGTACCACGGAAGGCAACCACGTATCTTGGAGGGCTGTGGAGAGGATCGTCGGGAGGTGGGGATTTGAACTCGTAAATGGCACCAAAGATCGAGCTATCAGCGTTGTCAAACAACACTCGAAATAACTGAAAATTGAAGGAGTCCCACCAGCGAGGAGCAAGTGCTTGCTGGCCTTGGAGATTCTGCTGGCGGTCGTGTTCTTGATTGTACACTCCCTGAACCAAGCTAGCAGTAGCGGATCTACGGTGGTGTGGGATTTTCCTACGATAATTTGAAATTGAAAATGCCTCTCAAAATCATTTGATGTATGTTTGTAATCATTAAAAGCATGAGGAGAGAGATTTTGAATCCCCAAACGAAATGCATGCTAGGGTAGAGTAGAACTTAACGTTGTCAAATCGGGAATCAAGAATCAAATTGATCCTTTTTCGAAAAGTGGCTCGAATAGAATCGTTAATCGTACATATTCGGTCCAAATGTCAAAAATGGATCGGAAAATGTATTTATGCACCTACTTGATATAGTGAGATTGTAAAATTAAAAATATTAAGTTTAAACCAATATCGAAGTTTGTTTGTTTGTGTTAATTAATAATCAACACAATAAAAGTTTGTACCATAATACGTATGAAACTAGCTTATGACAACATATGTGGGTTGGTTAGAGGCTTCGAGCCCTACCCTAGTCGATCATTTAGAGGATACAAGAATTAAAAAGATTGATTTATGAAATTGTGCATCTATGTAAGATGATTTGTGAAATTGTGCATCTATGTAAGATACCATCCTCAACAATATTTACAGCTGTTTGTATAATTACCATCTAAAAATTAAAATTATTTAATATTAAGAATGCTAAGCATATCTATATATATATATATTGCTAAAATATTGATATGCTTAGCATATCTATTGAAAACTCATTTGGCTTAATCCAGTTTGGTTTTTTTTTCATCCGTATTCAATTTTTTTCCCCAATTGTTAGTTTTACATCAATGTTTTGTGAATTATTTGTTTGTCTCAACGAGAGAAATTGGAAAGTAAAAAAAATTCGGATTGAAATTAATTAATTTTTTAATAAAGCGCTCAGGCTCCCCCATCTGATGATGCAGAGAGATCTCCCCAAACACCCCATTTGCATAGACAAAAAAAAAAAAATGGTTTTTAGATTATTTTTCGTCTTTATTCGCAAAATTTAGAGTTTGGAGCAAGCTTTTATACTTTTCTAATTCTTCTCATTGAGATAATTAAATAATCCACAAAAATTTGGTGCAAGACTAATTAATGCGATTTTTTTTTGAATAAAAACAAAGCGAAAAGCATTTTGGCTTTTTAAAGCCAAATGAGTTCTCATACTCACATTATAGTGACATATGGTAATTTAACCGGAATAAAATAGATAACTCATGAGTATAAGGTATCTTCGTTGTAAATATTTTTAGAATGGCTATTATAATTTTAAAGAAGAATAAGGAAAAAAAAAGGGTTAACAACATGCTTCGAATCAGAATAAATACCAATCTATACCAATCTGCAAATGATTAACAAATTTTGATTGGAAATAAGATTTTTCGTACTTGAGAGCACATGATCTTATATTTTTGCTTTTGTATAAAAAAAAAAAGGGTAATACCACAAAATTGGTTTCAAAATAGTCGAACGCAACAATTGTGATAAATTTTGATTCACACATACATAGATTAGTATTGTTTTTGTGTCAAGAATCGAACCATGGATCGTACGATTCACCAATGATGTTATATAACCTGATTCACCTATTGATTCGTATTGATCGCGAATTGTG